>CM038611.1:7756550-7804952 GCA_021533255.1 Ceriops tagal | reverse complement strand
AATAATAACAATAACAAGAATAATAAAAATAATAATAACAATAACAACAAGAATAACAACAACAACAACAATAACAATAACAACAATAATAATAATAATCAAAATTATTCTTTCATAATTGAATCAAAAAATTATCAGCATAATCTATGCAACCTTGGTTGCATCAGAAAATTTCTTTAAGCTAGTTTAAAGAAATAAATTCTCAATCTAGACATAAAACCTAAAATTATGAAGATTTGACTCAGTTAGAGCTCACCTTCTAGCTCTTGCAAGCTTAGTAACTTGACTCCCAGCCCAAACCATGGCCATATATTTGAAAAGTCTGCAGATAATGCAACGGTATCTTGTCATTTCATATTTTCATAGTCACACCAGCATTTGGGAGAGATGTTATGACCTTTCAACAGCAGCCAAAAAACCCATTTTTCTAGGTGCAGGAGAAACATAAAACCTATCAAGAAAGTGAAGCTGGCTTACTTGGATTGCTATAGGATGCAAACCCCAAAGAAATAGATGTCAACACCGTTAATGAACATAACACAAAGGAACCAATGCCAACACAACACAATCACAATCCTAATTGCAAGGTTTTGAAATAAAAGAAATGAATAACTAAAGACAAACAGAAAGAATAACTAACAATGGCTTTATCAATTGAACGTTAGGCAGCTCAACCTTAGCCATGGCCCTATGAACAAATGGTTAATCAATTCAACTGAGGGTTCACTAAGACAATGTTTGCATGGAATGAGAGAAAGCTTATCAAATAACACACCAGCATGCCATGACTAGGGCAAAAAATGCATATAAACAAGGTAAAAAGAAAAACATCAATGAAAATAAAACAGCAACCAAAGTTGGCAAATAGCAATATTTAAGCACAAATACAATGCATAGAAGTATAACAAAACAAACTTGTAACGTTTTTCCATACTTGGTATTGGTCCTTTACCCAAAATTTCTACATCATATAATTGTTCATCGGGAATTAAGTTGTGCACCAAATGATGTAATGGTAAATCAAGAGTTAATAATACATGTCTAAAGCTTGTCTACATTTTTTAGTGGAGAAATATAAAACCAATTTAGAAAATTCTCCCTCTCCACACAAGAAGGAATGTTGGAATGTAGTAGGCAGTATTCAAAAGTCCATAGGACAATATTCCAGAAATTCCATATCTTTTCAGTCTCTTCAACATCCTAGCAAGATATATGAACGAGAATAAGAAATAAAATAATACATGAAGCAATGTAAACTTAAAACACAATAGACGTTATACAAGCATTCTGATTTACACTTTTATTTTCTTCTAAGAAAGATCTTCATAAGATCTCACTACAAGTTCACCTGCTTCAGAAGTCATATGTATCTCCAATGGACAAAAATGTTTAAGTGGTGCATATTTATATGTTTTTGACTTGGAGTCCCTACGAAATGAATGGTGATAAAATATCTATATTATTTGTAAACATCTGCAAAGAGGAAACAACCATGGATGCATGCTTCTATGCACTTAATGAGTTTCATGGGCATAAAAAAAAAAATCTTTTTGGCAACAACTGGAATTATGTCAAGGTAAGCAGTAAGTACTCATTAGACATGAATGATCTGTGATTGGTTTCATTCTCTTCCACTGAACCTGAGAAAGGTAGGGAAAACGGGATAAAAAATATGAGCAACCAATGGAAAGCATGTCATCCAAATTATTTTTACTGCTGAAAATGTATCTGTGTAAGGATAAACATGTATAGATGAGATATTCCCAGCTAATCTAGCTGAAAAGCCACCATACCTTTGTAGTTAGGGGTCCTTTTGTTAGAATCTGACAAACCATAAGCCTAGGCTTAAGACCAAAAAGTAAACTTCAGCACAATTAATGTCAAATAATTCATTTTGATAATAGTTAAGCAGAGACATATCAGAAAAATGGCTGCACAAATGTGTTTACTTGCTCTAAACAGAGAAAATCAAGCATGGGGATAACATATGGGAACAATAGCTACATAAGTATGTTACTTACTCTTAAGGAAAGAACATCACCTATGATGTACCTCTGTTCCATCAAACCAAATTCCTCTATTCATACCTCATTTCCCCATCCCTCTCTCCCTCTCTCTCTCTCTAAGTTCATGACAATTTCAATTAATTCTTATCTTTGCTACTAACAAGTAAACCGGAGAGTGGAACAAGTGGGAGTTCAGGTACTGTAGTTGGAATTGCAAGACACGAACCTAACACTTAGTAAGTCAGTTCCAACCACCATTAAGGTAATGAGAAAATGCAAGATTGGTACAAAGCGAATAAGAGAAAGAAAACAAAGGCGACCAAATTCACTTACCCATAGGCATAAAATCATCACCTTTGCAGATTTTTCGTGGCGCTAAAATTCCAAAATCAAACAGGAAAACGGACAAAGAAACTAAATTAGATACAAGTGAAACTCACATTGCCTTCGCTGTTAATTGAGCAGAGTCGGGGAGAGAGTTTCCGACTTGTTGAGACATTTTCAAAGCATTTCAAGCAATGGTGCCTTGGAACTCTACAAATGCAGATGATGGAGGGCAGCTCACTGAAACCCTAGAGAGAGAGAGGGAGAGAGAGTAAAAAAAATAAAAAAAATAATTATTTCTTGAAATTTTTATTATAATTTATAATAATTCTCAGGAGAAGAAACCACAATCTATTTTTTTTTTTTTAAAGGGTAAATTAAAATTGGGAAAGAGTCTGTTGTGGAAGATAAAAGGTAGCCAGCAACGGGTAAGACAGACATTACATACATTGCCTCTCTGCCTAAGGGGCCCACTTGTGGTGTAGTTTTGGTTGATGATCGGCGTGATTTTGTTTTTTCTTTTCGGCATTTGTTCCAACTCCACGACTTCATTCATTGTCACTTATTTCTACGTAATAAATAAAAATTTTATATTAAATGTACAGTATTAAGTTATATATTTATTAATATTAAAATTGAATTTTTTTAATATATATATATTTATATATATTTAAATTTAATAAATATTTAATTTTTGTCAAAACTAAAATCTTCTCAAAGTATTTATTATATTTATTTTTTAAATATTATTTATTTATAATTTTATATATTATATAAAATTGTTTTATTATCTTTTTATTTTAAATAAATTTTATTTATTACATGATATAAAATTATGGAAGAGTTATAATAAAAGAAAAAAAAAAGTGAAAATAAAATCTTCGCCACTAATAAATTGTGGAGATCTTTTTGGAATTTGGCACGAAGTGGAGCTTTTAAGCGTAGGCACGAACAGGTCGTCAAATCCTGATAATTTAATGAGTCGTTTCGTGACACTAATAATTACTATCAATATTAACTCGTTTTTATTTAATTTTTTATTAAATTTTATAATGAATTAATTATTTTTTTATTTTTAAATTATAAAAATAATAAATTTTTAATATACAAATAATTAGTAATTAACTATTAAATATTAGAAGAGAAGAAAATTAAAGGTTTAAAGTGCTAAATCTCATATAATCTCTTGACTTCATAAAAAAAAATGTCGGTGACCACTTTGACCGACCGGAGTAATTAAGTTTTAGTTTCATGACACCTTTTATGCTATGCTTTTGGTTTCTTTTCCCTTGAAAATTATTTTGAACAAGATTTTATTAACGTAAGGGCAAAAAGTGTGCTGCATCAAACAAACGCATGATGAAAACAAACGGTGCGGATCAATTCCTTGCAAGGAATCCATTTCTGCGCCTCTTTCTCCTCGTCTCTCTTTGTGGGCTGATCCTGAAAGTTCTCATAAACCATTCATATTTCCACGAAAACACGACTTGCCCCACCATCAATCCAACCAAGAGCCCGCCGGCATACCCAATCACAACTGGCCTCCAACCAAACTCAAAAGAAGATCTCGTATCTCCATTTTCTTCGGCCCTTGAAGGCAACGGCGGCAAAGTCTCCGAATTTCCGCATTTCCTTGACAAGGGGTTACCGCATAAGCCAGAGTTTCCCTCATACGAACTATTTTCAAATGTGTCAAACTGCTTCCCTTGCGGTATAGGTCCCGTCAGGTTGTTTTCAGACACGTTGAAGGCAGAAAGGAAGCTCAGTTGCACTAGTTGCTGAGGAATCTCCCCTGTGAGTTTGTTCCGAGACAGGTCTAACGACTCGAGCTGCTTAAGATTCCCTAAGAATGTCGGAATGCTGCCGTTGAGAACATTGTTAGAAAGATTCAGCATATAAAGCCCGTAAAGGTTCCCAATGGATGTTGGAATCTCCCCTATTACCCGAGAGGTCCATGGCGACGAAGAACTCTAAAATCTCGTCATATTGCATTTTCCTTCCTTTGTTATTTAGGGAAATTTTGTATGAAAAGTCTTCTCCCTCAACGTAGAGTGAGCCTCCCAATGACAGCGACAAGGATGTATGCATGTAAGCTAACTGACTTGCATTCACTATCTTCATTGCATTCCAAGTCGAAAAAAGCTGCGTTGGCAATTGACCTGAAAAATTATTCAGAGAGAGATCAACTATGCGCAACATGGGGAAACTGGATTCCGATTCTGGAGCACCGAGTTTGCCATTGAATCGATTGGACCGGAGAACAAGAACTTTCAACCGCTGAAGCCCTGACAACCAAATGGTGAAAGTGTCGCTTATTTGGTTGTTTCCGAGATCTATAATCTCTAGCCGTTTGCAATTTGCCAATGATCTTGGTATCTGCCCTTCTAATTGATTGCGTCACAGACTAAGCGCCTTCAAGTTGCAGGCATTTGGATCCATGGGAGGAATTCTACCGTGAAAATTATTGCCATCAAGAGACAGCAGTTCAAGCGTGGCACTTAAATTCTCCACACATTTAGGAAGCATACCACTGAGATTGTTGTTGGATAACTCAAGGTAGTGAAGATAATTGAGTCTACAAAATTGGGATGGAATTTCACCCGTAAAATTATTTTCGGAGACCGAGTACACCTCGATTGTTGGCGGTGGTATTGGAAGTGAACCTTGCAACATGTTAGACCGGAGGTCTAGAGCGCGAAGTTGAGGCCACGTAAAAGCACTTGGAGGGTCTTCAAAGCCTGTGAGGAAGTTTGCTGAAAGGACCAAAACTTCTAGAGTGTGCTGACTGATGTTCCATATCCATCTAGGTATTTTGCCTTCGATTTTGTTGTCGCCTAAGTACAGTTCCTTCAAGCGATCTTGATCACGCAAGAAGAGTGGAAAGTGACCTAAATTGCACGATTGAAGTGACAAAAGAACAAACTTTTGACGAGCAGTGTTAAGGTTGGACTTCGAGGAAAATGACAATGTGTTGTGTGACAAGTCTAGGTAAGTCAAGTTTTCAAACTTCAAAAATGGGTCCAACTCTATTATGCCACTCAAGTGATTAAGATCAAGAAATTGAAGACTACCTAGTTGGAAGATGGAGTCTGGAATGGGTCCTTGTAACATGTTGTCTCCTAAATCTAAATACCTTAATTGGGATAAATGAAAGATTAAATACGAAATCACTCCATGCAATTTATTGCCACTAAAAGACAAACCATATAATTGAGTCATATTTAAAAGCCAAGATGAGATTTGGCCAAATATTTGATAATGAAGTAAAACTAATTCTTTAAGTTGAGTAATATTGCTAATATAAAGAGGAATCTCGTTATTAAATATAACATTTACAAGACCTAAAACAACGAGTTTGTTCTGCTTACTAAGCCATGATAGGGAAGAAACATTTTGAACCTTAAAAGGATATCCCTCAAGGATCAAGATAACAAGTTCGGTGAGATTTTCAAATGAAATGAGAATTTTTTCAGAAAAATTACTCTATTGAATATCAAAATATTGCAAAAAACGATGATTTCTAAACGAGACTGGTAACTTTCCTTTAAAATTAGTGTAAGAAAGATCTAATTTTAAAAGTAGACTAGTTAAATTAAATTCAGGTAAATAACCACTCAAAAAATTATTGTTATTCAAAATAAGAAATTGTAGATTTAACAGTTGGAAAACAGTCGGAGGAAATTCACCGTACAACTGACAACCTGATAAACGAAGTGAGGTTAAAGAGGAGAAGTTGGCCAAGGAGATAGGCACCGTGGATGGTATGTATATGCCATCGAGATGAAGAACTTCTAGGCTAGTCAGGTTCTGCAATAACATTCGAAAATCCGGCTTCTTAAGCACTAATTGACCAGCGGAAGGGACATCAAGGGATAGATCAAGAGAAACCAACCTGGACAATTTTGAAATATCTGATGGGATGGGGCCAGAAAATGCAGAAAAGGAAAGGTCAAGATACATTAGATTGGAAAGATGGCCTAAACTTGATGGTATTTTCGACTGATTGAAATCATTGTCGGCAAGATTAAGCCGACGGAGGTGACCAAGAAGGAAGAGGCTATTGTTGGAGTTGATGGAACCATGGAGAAGGCTGCTACTAAGGTCCAAACCGATCACATGACCGGTGCTATTATCGCACTCGACGCCATGCCAGCTGCAGCAATCACCATTTCCGCTTTGGAGATTCCAAGATTCGATCTTTGGATACGCGGAAGGATTGCTAGAGGCAGAGCTGCTTATCAGGAAGCTTTGTTTGAAGTGCAGGAGGGCAAGGCGGTCGTGAACCTGGCAGAATGGATGACTCAGAGAAGAGGCGGCCGAAGTAACTGAAACATTGTGAAGAAACGAAGAAAAGAAGAGCAAGAAGGTTAAGACAATGGACATGGAGAGAAGCAAAGGCGACTTCATGTTGTTTTAAGGTGATCTGTTTTTGCACTGCTTGCTGGGTATTGAGCAGAGTGAGAATTGATTGCTGCAATTTATAGGCACTCTGTGAGAGATAAGCATATCAAAAAGACTCCACACATAAATTATGGTAGTAAGTGAGTAAGATTATACTGTAATAAGGTAGATATTGATAAAAATTTAAAGATAAAATTTAAAAATAAAAATAATATATTTTATTAAATTTTAAAATTTTAATAATTTTATTTTAATAATTCGTTCAATTTTTTTTAAATAATACGTTGGTTTTAATCTTTTACCGTCGCAGCAGCTTCTCCATATCTTCATTTTATTTTTCATTTTTGTCTCATCTCAGACCACAAGTTTCCTTTTTTTTTTTTTAAATGTTTGTTACTTGACATTTCTTCCCTGCTGGTGGGACGGGATGGGGACGACTTCGTCAACTACACGTTATTATTTGTGTCAAACTAGAAATATTTCTAACGATTACATGTATTTAAAAAATATATAAAAATTAATTTAAATATTTAATAAAAATATTAATATTTATTATATTATTTATTATTTTATTTTTAAAAAAATAATTAATAATAATTTTTTTATAATTTTTTTAAAAATTAATTTTAAAATTTTAAATTTATTATTAGAAGAAGATTACTATTTATTAGTGTATTTAAATTACCTTTGCATCTTTCATTTTTTTTTAGTTTCTCACCCAAATTACTATTTTTGGTTTTTTCTTGATGGTTGTAAGAACTTGTCGTCTGCCACAAAATGACAAATAAAAATATTTTTTAATGATTACATTCTTTTTACACGTAAATCGAATTTTCCTGAACCCATGTGATACGTCAGCCTCCCCAACAGCCATTGGCAACTTGGCATTTTATTCACAAATAAGGGGCCGTCAACGATGACTGGAAGTCAGTCTAGACAATGACTGGAAGACCATCGCTCTGCGAAAACTGTCACTACTGGAATCTTTCATTTTTTTTGCACTGGTGTCTCCACTCGGACCACAAGTTTCCCCTCTTTTTTTTTTTTTTTTTTTTAAATTTTTTTACTTGACTTTTCTTTCCTTGTGGGACGGGATGGCGACGACTTTTACGCGCAAACGACTGTTTTAAAAAAGAAAAAAGAACCTCCAATAATAATACTCAGAATCTTTCAATTTTTGCACTATTATTTCTTTGGCCGACGACTTCGTCAGCTTACCCACTATTATTTCTGTGAAATTACGCGCAAACTACTGTTTTAAAAAAGAAAAAAGAAGCAAAGAAAATCGAGATAGGATACATTCTTCAGTCTGAAGAAAGTGGAGGATCCATTGACCCACCAATCCAAACGCCGTCCAAAGAAGTGGATCCTTCTCTCCCGTTTGTTTTTAAGAAATATAAGCAAGTGGCTCAAGTGATGAATTTTTTAGTATTGTTGAACTTTTTCTTCATTTTATTTAATATCAAATTTATTCATCTCTCCTTAAAAGAATATTACATTAAAATTAAAAAAATTTTAAAAATATTTTGTAAGTACAATTATTAATATAAAAAACTCTAATAATTTTTTAATTTTTTAAAAAACACCTCATGGATAGTAAATATTCATAAAATATATTATCAGAATTTTTTTCTTAAGAAAAAAATAAAAATTAAAATAGACCAAATATTTTAAAAAATTACAATTAAATACAAATTAAGAAAATAACTACAAATTTAAAAAGATTTTAAACATAATATCATTTCATTATATCTTATAAATTGTCTATTCCTTGCTCATTGAAATTAACAATATTAAAAATATATCACTAATTTTCTTGAATTTAAATATAATCAGTAAGTGCATTATGAAATCTACCTGCATTACGAAATGTAGATTGCATTTCTATTAAGATTTAGTTTGTTTAGTTCTTTAACGCCTTACGATCAACTGCTACCTCACCGTGGGTTTGGACAGCCTCAAGGGCCTGAACTGAAGCGCTTGAGAATCCCATCAGTTCTTAGAATACATTAGGGAGACCTGTTTTCGGTTTGTTCATAGTCATGACCATGGAAACCTGGACTGAATTTAGATGCTTGGTTTTCTCGGTGTCCACGCGCTCCTTTAATGCTCCAGTTTTGGCTCGCTTAAGCGACAGATGAACCTTTGGGCTAAGGTCTGTCTGCATGTACCAAGAAGCAAAATTCAAGTAAGCTTTTTCTTTATATCAGCTAGTGACAACAACTCCTTGGAGCTTACCGGATTTCCTATACAGGTAGTGCACCTCAACCTGATGCTGCATTATTGACTGGATAGCAGATGGAAGGATCTTGATTGCCTCCAAAGCTATTGTAGAAGATGTCTGAAAAATTGCAAGCTGTCTTGGCAAAGCTAAAGAGCCCAGGATGAGCAAGTACTCTGCTGCTGGTCATCTGTAAGACAGTTACCCTACATACTTTCGTTGGGAATTTGGACGTTTGCAGAAGCTGTGATATTGGGAATTGGCCTCCGACTCAGGCTGGGCTGTTGCTTGATGATGGTAGTCAGTAGTGAATTCGACATTTTGTTTATCATTGAAATGATTCAATAGCTGGGAAATATGGTTATGAACATGGTGACATTCATACATTATTCTCCATGTATTCTTTAGTCGGTAAAATCAATCAAGCGAAGAAGCAAAATTTGAGGTGACAGCTCGCATCAATTTCACATGCCATCCACATAAATGATACAATAAGTTCTCACTAAATCCATCATAGGATAGCTAAAGACTTACCAGAATTTCATTTCAGGACTGGAAGTTGACAGTATTTGTTTCAATACCAACATCTATACCATTCGAGGTACGTACACTGAAGGAAAGGAAGGTAAAAGAAAGTCCTAATAGGATCTTCATGCCAGATAGGCTAACAAAATCCATGAGATTGTCTCTCACACGCCACTTCATAATGCACCATTCTTTTATCCCTTCTTTTACATCTTTCTTTGCCAACAAAATATGGAGGTCGTTCTACTCCTTCCTATTAATTTAGTCTCATATCATTCACCTAGTTCAAAATACTTTGGAGAGGATTAGATATACTTGCAATTGTCTAACAATTATAAATTATCTATTTTTTGGAGCTAGTTGAGTAATTTTTCGATGTAATAGTTATAAGTTTTTCTATTAAAACAAATTACTCTATTTCATAGTAAAATATGTGCTAACATGTTTCAAAGTAAAACAAATTAAATAGTATCTTAATTTCTCATTTTCTATGAAGTAACTAAGAAACTATATCTTAGTTTGGAATAACCTCATCTTTCTTATTGAAGCAGTAAGACTTGCTTTTCTTATAATAAATAAGAAAATGCCAAGTTGCTTAAAGTGTTATTCAAGGGTGTTAGAAAATACTAACACATCATCAATATAAATAATAGTAAATGCTAAATAAGCATTAAATATTTCATTCATAACTTTTTGAAATTTTGATAAAGTATATTTTTAAGACTAAATAATATTATATTCCACTGATAATACCTAAATGACATTATGAATGTTGTTTTATTTATCTTCCTCACTTATTTGGATTTGTCAATAACCAAATTTGATATCAAACTTTCAAGAAATTTTGGCTTCATAAAGCCTATTTAGTAAATCTCTTATATTAGGTATAAGATATCAATTCCATCTTAAAAAATTATTTAAAAGATTTGTAATTAATGACTAACTTTTGAACTCCTTATTCTAATTTAGTTGCATTTTCTACATAAAATGTAGGGCAACTCCAAGGACTACTACTTTTTCTAATAAGCCCTTATTTTAATAAATCATTAAATTTATTTTTACATATTTCCATATGTTTAGGCCCTATAGCAATTGGCCTACTCTTGAGTATTTGACTTTATTCAAAAGTTGGTTCATAAGGTAAATTGACAATATGCTTCTTTTTATCCTAAAAGGTAGTAGAGATTTTAGCACATATTTTTAATGTTATTTCTTTCTATAATTCCTATATCCTTTTCTAAATTACAAGAGACTGAATTTTTTTTTTTCATCAAATGCTTATGAGCAATCTTATCACTTAATCAATTAAATTTTTTTTTTTTCATAATCCTCTTTTGGATTAAATAAATTTCTTTGTGTTGGGTAGCAAATTTGAAACTTATAAGTTTCCTTTCAATTTCAACATATATTCCTTAAAAATCTTTTAGATAGGATATAGCATATGCAAAAATAGATTTTTAAGAATAATAACCTAAGATAGATTTTTTACTATAACAAAAGGAATTTACAAACATATTCTTTGATTCCTTAAAAGAAAGCTTGTACCTTATAACAAGCTTACTTTTATCTATTGTGTTTAACACTTAGTTGTTTTTGAAAAGTATTTAAAAGGTGTTGATCCTTCATTAATACAATTCATAATGTCTTTTGAATCAATAAGGATCATAATAGAAAATATATATTCTTAGTTAAAAATAATAGCACTTTTGTATGCCACTTATAGACAATAATTTTATCTATAAGATTAATAAATTGAAGATTTTCTATTCTTTCATCCTTTAAGGATTTTTTGGTAGCATTTCTTTTTGAATATTTATATCTTCAAGGATAATAATCCCCTTTTTTACATAAAGTGATATTAAAATTAACTTTTGTGTATACACTAACTATTATATTAAGTGCAATAAGCATGTCTATACACCATTAAAACTTTTAATCTATTGAATTGCATCAAATAAAGGAGTCAATGATCTTAATTAGCTTTTCATGTAAGTATTTAATGGTTGAATTTTTAAATAATGAAATTGTCTTTTCATTTCTACCTAATAATGCTCTTCCTTTGGTTACAAAGGCTTTTTTTATAAGAAATGATCTTAAAATTAAGTTTTGTTTATACATCAACCTTTATATTAATTGTAACAAATATATTTATACACCATCAATACTATGAATTTAATGCATTTTATAAATCAAATGAGCCAATGATCATGATTAGCTTGTCATATGAGTATTTAATCATTGAATTCTTAAAAAATATAATTGTCACTTCATTTCTAGTTGTTGTTCCCATAGCTCTGTATGGGTTGCAATTGTTGTTAACCAGATTTAAGTGTGCAAGCAGAAGTAGCTCGTTCAAGCATTCAAGGGATGAGTTTTTAGTAAAAAGAAAAGAACAAGAAAAATAAATTAAGAATGAGGATAATGCTGAATTTTGTATGGAATAGTAATATGAATCTACATAAAAGGGCAAGAAAGGAAATTTGCCACAGCTCCAGTAAACCTTACTAGGGTTTGCATAGAAGGGAGTATATAAACCGGTAAAACAAGAAAAAAAAAATCAGAAATACACCACTGGGAGAGCAAACCAGAAACGCACCACCTGCAAGAGAAGAAATCAGAAACATACCACCCCGTAAGAGAAGACAGCAGACCTAGTATCCGTGAGACCACCTAGAAGAGAAGACAACAAACCTGATATCCATGAGACTACTCGGAAGAGAAGATAATAGACCAGAACATGTGACATGAAACGCTAGAGCAGAAACGTGAGGTAGGCTGAGAGACGTGAACCAGCAAAACCAGAAGCATGAGGTAAGCCGAGAGACGTGAACCAGTAGACTAGAAATGTAAGGCAAGCCGAGAAACATGAACAAGCAGACCAGAAACGTGAGGCAGGTTGAGAGACGTGAAATGCCAGACCAAAAATGTGAGGTAGGCCAAGAGACATGAACCAGCAAAACCAGAAGCATGGTGCAGGCTAAGAGACATGAAACGACAGACTAGGAGCGTGGTGCAGGCCGAGAGATGTGAAACAGTAGACCAAAAGCGTGAGGCAGGCTGTGAGACATGAAATGGTAGACCTGAAGTGTGAGTGCAGGCCGTGAGACGGTGAGATGGTGAGACCAGGAGTTAGGTGAGACAACCTAGAGAAGAAATTCGGTGTAGCATTTGAGAGAACTCAACGTATTTTCAGATTTCTTCAAGAGAGGTTAGAGAGAGTTTTGGCAATCTTCCAAGCGGCGGTGAAGCAGCCTATTCAATTCAAATAAAGGCAAGACAAGCTAGAAGAAGAGTAGAGACAGTAAGTGACACTCTTTGTATTGTGCTTCCTTTGTATTTGTAATAGTGAAAGGAAGAAAAGATTAAGACATCTATTGTAACTACATTGCAATCATAGGGAATACCACACTGGTATTCTCAAGTATAGTGGATTGTCTAGGTAGAGGAAGAATCTCTACCACTGTGGAGTATGTCACATTGATGGAACCACGTAAATCTCTTGTGTCCTTGCTTTAAATTTGCATTCTGTGTTTTGAATTGAGTTGTGAACGCAGCTAAAGAATCATGAAACCCATAACCTAAAAGAAGACCTAATCAAGAACAACCAATCCATTTAATAGGCAAGGTGTCTAAAAGGTAACTTTGAGGACTATTGTGACTAGTAGGTAACAATAGATGTACCTTAGTTGAATCTGATAAAGAGTTCATTTCTGAGAAGAGTTTGAATTTGTTCATCTATCAATTAAAAAGAAAGGGTGTAATATTGATTCACCCCTCTTTCAATATTACAAACTAGTAGATTCTAAGGTGAAGTAAGGAACTTCAATTGGTATTAGAGCACAAGTTCACCAGTTTGAAGCTTAACAGCTTGGTGTACTAGTTTGAAGGGTTACAGAAGTTTTAACTTGTTTAGCATACTGAGAAATGGATGTCAGTACCAGCACCAGCACTACTTACAACAAGAAGGTTCCAGTCTTCAATGGAACCAACTACCATATGTGGAGAGCGAGAATGCAGGTGGTATTTGCAACCATGGGCATGAATGTGGTGAAATCTATATAGGAGGTTTTGAGCCTCCAAAAGAAGGTAAAGATCCAATCCCAGAGGAATTAAGGCAGTTTGAGATCAATGGGAAGGTCTCAAATGTCATCATTTCAGCATTGGCAGATATTGAATATGCTAAAGTTATGGACTGCAAATCTGCTAAGGAGATATGGGATAGATTGCAGAAGGTCTATGAAGGTGATGGTAGAATGAAGAAGGCCAAGCTTCAAGTTTTCAAGGAGAGATATGAATCCCTCAGAATGTAGAAGAATGAGATAGTCCAAGAGTTCCTCACTAGGGTTATTGATGCTGTAAACGACCTTAGAAGTCATGGGAAGAACAAGAAGAACAAGAAGAAAATTATGAGAATTATGCTTGAGAGGTTTACCTCAAAGGTGGTAGCTATAGAGGAGATGTAAAGGTAAATCAAGAGTTAATAATACATATCTGAAGCTTGTCTATGTTTGTCAGTGGAGAAATATATAACCAATTTAGAAAATTCTCCCTCACCACACAAGAAGGAATGTTGGAATGTAATAGGCAATATTCAAAAGTCCATAGGACAATATTCCAAAAATTCTATATCTTTTTAATCTCTTCAACATCCTAGCAAATTATATGAATAAGAATAAGAAATAAAATAATTCATGAAGCAATGCAAACCTAAAACACAATAGACATTATACAAGCATTTTGATTTACACTTTTATTTTATTATGAGAAAGATCTTTATAAGATCTCACTACAAGTTCATCTACTTCAGAAATCACATGAGCATTCAGAAGTCATATGTATCTCCAGAGGAGAAAAATGTTTAAGTGGTGCATATGTACATGTTTTCAACTTTATGTCCTTACGAAATGAATGGTGATACATTCCATAGAGATAAAATATTTATATTATTTGTAAACATCTCCAAAGAGGAAATAACCATGGATGCATGCTTTTGTGCACTTAATTAAAATGATAAACAAAAAGAGAGTTTCATGGGCATAAATATGTTTTTGGTAACAATTAAAATTATATCAAGGTAAGCAGTAAATACTCATAAGACATGAATGATTTGTGACTATTTTCATTCTTTTCCACTGAACTTGAAAAAGATAGGGAAAACGGTATAAAAAATATGACCAAGCAATGAAAAACATGTCATCCAAATTATTTTTACTGTTGAAAATATATTTGTGTAAGGATAAACATGTATAGATGAGATATTCCCATCTAATCTAGCTGAAAAGCCATCATACCTTTGTAGTTAGGGGTCCTTTTGTTAGAATTTGACAAACTATAAGCCTAGGCTTAAGACCAAAAAGAAAACTTTAGCAAAATTAATATAGTGCAGTCACTCATGTTGAAAATAACTTCATATGCATCATCAAACAACTAACTAACACTAATAAGATTATATTTTAGCCTTTTAATATAAAGGGCTTCCTTTGATTTCAGCTTTTCTGCACTAGTTTCAATAACACCGATACCTTTAATCTTTAAGGCACCATCATTGTCAAATCTAACTAACCCTCCATCATATTTTACTACTCCCTTCAACATCTTAAAGTCTCCTATCATATGTAAAGAGCAACCACTATCTAGGATCCATAGCTTTGCTTTGTTGGAAGCTTTTAAGGTTACTTCCACAACTATAGTCATTTCTCTTCCTCTTCTTCTTCTTTGGCTAAATGTGGAAGCATATGTACGTGTTCTCCTTTGCACTCTTTAACTGAGAAGCAATATCAAGCAATCCTTAATAATGTGTCTAACCTTTTCACATTTTCCTCAAATATCTCATAATAAATCAAAACTATTTCTCAATGGATTATGACTTCTTTCCACTTAAGACTATCTCCTTTCTTAATAGAGTTTCCCTCTAGACTCTTACCTCACATTCCTCTTCATTATAGGTTGAGTATTTCAACATGCATTTGCCTTATGCTTATACTTACCACAACTCCAACAAAATCCTTCGAACTTGGATTTACTTCTTTTACCAAGTTTATGTTTCCTTTTTTTAGCAACTAGTGTAACAACCTTCTCTTTATCTTTGACAGCTTATTTCCTTTGGATGAGAGTCTCCACCATGTCTTTTTTAATCCATTTTAACTTAGGTTGGTCTCTTTTCTCCATCACGTCATTGTACTTGCTTTTAGGCATAAACATTGTTGTTCCCACAACCTTGTATAGGTTGTAATTGTTGTCAACTAGGTTTAAGTATGTAAGAAAGTAAAAGCCACATGGAATGACAAAACAGTAATTCATTGCATAAGGGCAAGAACGTAAATCCGCCGCATAAGCCCTATTAGGGTTTCACGGAAGAGAATATATAAAGACCTTAAAAGGCAAAACACAAGAGGTGAGCCCAACCCAATTGAATACATGGCAAAACATCAAACCCTACACAGAAGAACACCACCTGCAAAAGAAAAGAGTAGTCGTCATGAACATTGCAGCCATCGAGTGAACAGTAGCCAACGAACGAAGAGAGCGAAAAAGGGAGAAGAGGAGCAGCCGTCAAACGAAGAGAGAGAAAACACTTGGAAGAGAGAGAAGAGCCATCGACGGGAAGAAGAAGAGAAAAAGAAAATTGCAGCTATCGTAAAAAAAGAGGAAGAGATAGAAAACGAATTTGTCGAACAAAGGAGAGAAAGAGAAAAATATATATATGGCCAAATTGGAGTTGTCGTCGAGCAAAGGAGAAAAGAGGACCAAAAAGGGGAGAAAACCAGACACCACCGATACACCCAAAAAAGATAGAGAAGCTGTCGTTGGAAGAATAAGGGTGGTCGGCCAAAACACAAGAAACGCGACGGCCAAATAGGGGAAGGAGACAAAGAGGTGAACGACCAAGTGGGTGAACGGAAAAGAGACGATACGGCCAAAATCAGATCCGACTGGATGGTGAGATAGATCCGGCTGGATAGTGAGAGAGATCAGGTTGAACGAAGGGAGAGAAACCACTGGTAGAATCGAAGACAGACGAAGAGAGAGAAATCCGGAGGTAAGAGAGAGAAATCCAGCAGGATGGTGAGAGAAATCCGGCTAGACAGCGAGAGAAATGGACAGTGAGATCGTGAGACAAGGAGACGAGTGAGACTGTAAGATGGTGAAAGCAGGAATTGTGTGAGACAACGTAGAGAAGGAATTTGGTGAAGCATTGAACTCAACGTATTTCCAGACTTTTTCAAGAGAGGTTAGAGAGCGTTGCGGTGAACTTCTAAGTGGTAGTGGAGCAGCCTTTCAATTTAACAGAGGCAAGACAAGCTTGAAGAAGGGTAGACACAATAAGTAACACTCTTTGTATTGTACTTGCTTAGTAATTGTAATATTAAAAGGAAAAGAGAATTAAGACATCCATTGTAACTGAAATTCTCAAGTATAGTGGATAGTCTCAGTAAGGGAGAGTCCCTACCACCGTGGATGTGTGTCACATTGATGGAACTACGTAAATCTCGTATGTTCTTAATTTGCTTTACGTTCTGTGTTTTGAATTGAGTTGTAAGTATCAACCAACCCATAACCTAACAAAGACCTAAACAAGAACATTCAAATTGTCTATTAGGCAAGGTATCTGAAAGGTGACTTTGGGGACTATTGTGATTAGTAGGTAGCAATAGTCCACCTTAATCGAGTCGGAGAAAGAGTTCACTTTTAAGAAGAGGTTGAAGTTGTTCACTTACCTGCGAATTATGAATTGTGGTGATATTGATTCACTTCCCTCTCAGTAGCACAAACTAGTAGATCCTAGAAAGAAGTTGGGAACTTCAATTGGTATTAGAGCACAAGTTCACTAATTTGAAACTTAACAGCTTGGTGTACTAGTTTAAAGGGATCTAGAAGTTTGACTTGTTTAGCATATTGAGAAATGGAAGCCGATACCAGCACTAGCACCACTTACAGTAAGAAGGTTCCAATCTTCAACGAAACGAACTACCATATGTGGAGAACAAGAATGCAAGTGGTATTTGCAACCATGGGCATAAACATGGTGAAATGCGTATATGAAGGTTTTATGGCTTCAGAAGAAGGTAAAAACCCAACCTCATAGGAGTTAAGGCAATTTAAGATAAATGGGAAGGCCTCAAATGTCATCATTTCAGCATTGACAGATACTAAGTATGCTAAAGTTATAGACTGCAAATCTACGAAGGAGATATGGGACAAATTACAGAAAATATATGAAGGTGATGGCAGAATGAGGGAGGCTAAGCTTTAAGTATTTAAGGAGAGATATGAATCTCTCAGAATGCAGAAAAATGAGACAGTCCAAGAGTTCTTCACTAGGGTTATTGATGCTGTAAACGACCTTAGAAGTCATAGGAAGAATAAAAAGGACTCATCGATTGTGAAGAAAATTCTGAAAATTCTACCTGAAAGGTTTGCCTTAAAGGTAGCTGCCATAGAGGAGAGTAGAGATCTCAATTCTATGTCTCTGCATGATCTCTAGTGCAATTTCATTGCATATGAGATGAGGATAAAGTCAACTGAGAGCTCTTTAACATCGAAGGTATCAAAGGAGGCAGCTTTCAAAGCTATGAAACACTTGAAGATAAAAGAAAAGGAAGAATCATCCAGTGAGGATGATGATGATGAGGAAGAAAGTGAAGTGAAGTATTGGCATACTTTACAAGGAAATTCAAAAAGGGGTTTAAGAAGGGAAAAGGATAGTTGGACTTGAGATGCTATCGTTGTGGGAAGACTGGACACTTTGCTTCTAAGTGCAAAGTGAAGCTTGATGATGAAGATAAGGATGATGATGATGAGTTGAATTCAAGATGGAGAAGGTCATCATTCAAATCAAAGAAGTCTAGTAAAAGGACTACCAACCCACAGAGGAAGAAAAGAGGCTCATTTAAGAGTTATGTGAGTTAAATGAAAGAAGTTGATAAGGAGGAAGATGAAGAATCATTAGATGAGTATGCCTTTATGGCATCAGCTAAAGGTGGTAGTTCAACCTCTGAAGAGGAAGAGGAGGTTGATGAAGAAGAGCCAGATCTTGAAGCTGAGTTGGAAGCAGCTTCAAAGGAGATAATTAGAAGGGACATAACCATAAAAAGGTTAGAGGCTCACATAAAACAAGTTAAAGCAAAGTCTGAGGAAGCTGAAAGTCAAAATGATGAAATAAGGGCTGAACATATTGACTTGAAGAAAAGATTTGAAGAACAAATCAAAATATGTGAAGACCTTACAATAAAGCTTGGCTCAAGGACATCAACAATTGAAGAAATGAAGATAGAGTTGTTGAAACTTCAGCAATAACTCAATAAGAGTGAGAAAAACTTGCTGATGTTTGAAGTGGTAGGAGAAACAAGTTCTATAAGAGAAAAGAATAATTTGCCACAGAAGTTAAAAGAGAAGGTTGCGACTCAGGTGAAGATAACTGAAGAAGAGAAGACAGTTATCAAACCAAAGCTAGGGCCAAAAATGATGTATGTGGTTAAAGAGCAATAACCCATAGCTGCTACGTCTTAGAAAGAAAAGAAAGTCAGCTAGCAAAGGGCTACGACTGAATAGAAGAAGGAGAAGGAGGTGACTGAAATGAAAGTCACACAAGCAAAAAAGCCAACTACGTTGCTTACATAGCAAGTGATGAACCGAAGAGGACAAGCTGTGATCAGACCCAAGAAGAGGCAGTTTCAAGGTCATTGCCTTTATTGTGGAGTTTGGGGTCATAAGGCAATTAACTGCTGGTGGAGAAGGCTAGGATATGTCTCCAACTTGAGAAGATACGATATTGCATACAGGGGAAGACAATACAGAATCCAGAAGAGAACACATGTCATGAGTTCTTGCATATGCTGTAAAAAGCAAGGACACACTGATAAGGAGTGTTGGTGGAAGCCCAAACCAGTGGTTTCAAAGAACAAGTTTGCTGTATTGGCAAACTTAGAGCAGTGTGAAAGGTGCAGGCAGGATAGCCATAATGCCAAGAGATGTATGAAACTTCTCCCTGAACAAGAGAAGGCACTCAATGGCACAATGAAAACAAGTGGTGTAGTCAAAGTTGAGAAAAAGAAGAAAGCTATCTTCTAGCCAGTTCAAAAGAAGGAATATAGAGCAAAAAGGGAGGTGGCTAATATAGCTGAAATTGCACTAAAGGCTGATTACAAGGATAAGCAATGGATCCTTGACAGTGGATGCATTTCACATATAACGAGAGACAAGAGTAAATTGTCAAAGCTAAACAAATCAAGAGAAGACAGAGTCAAGTTTGGTAATGATGATTCACTCAACATCAGTGGTTAGGGGTCAGTGAATATTGGAAAAGAAAAGTTGAAAGATGTTCTGCACATTGAAGGACTCAGATATAATCTAGTATCTATCAGCCAACTATGCAACGACGACCACAAAGTGATATTTACAAAAATAGGTTGCCAAGTAAAGGATAAAGAAGGTAATACTGTTACAGTTGGGAAAAGAACAACTGGAAATTTGTATGTGATTGATGAGGACAAGACGAACAGCTGTTTACTTACAAAAGAAAAAGAAAATCAATTATGGCATAGAAGGTTGGGACACTTATCACAGAAGAACATGAGGAAGCTGACCACTACTTATGCAATCAGAGACATTCCTGACCTTAGGAGAGAGAAAGAGTATGTTTGCTTAGCATGCTTTAAAGGAAAACATGCCAAAAAGTAGTACAAGACCAAAGAGTTCAGTTCTGAAGTAGTGTTTGACATTGTGTATACTGATTTGTGTGGACAGATAAGGACAAAAAGGTTGAAAGGTGAGAGGTACTTGATTTTGTTTATTGATGATTATTCAAGAAGGACCTGCCTCATGCACCTCAAAAATAAGTCAGAAGTTTTGAATTGCTTCAAGAGATACAGAAGATTGGCTGAAAATGAGAGTGGAAGGAAGATCAAAGTATTGAGGTCAGATCAAGGCACTGAATTTACAAATGAAGCTTTTGAAGATTACCTTGAGAAGCATGGTATTCATCATTAGATGGCAGCAGCTAGAACACCTCAACAGAACGGGGTGGTAGAGAGGAAGAATAGAGCTGTAGTTGAAATGGCAAGAACTCTACTGCTGGAATCCAAGCAACACATAAGATTTTGGATTGAAGCAACATTTACAGCTGTACATCTACTAAACATAGTATTACTAAGGCCTAATACTGATAAGACTCCATATGAGCTATGGAGTGGAAAAAAGACAACAGCCAAGTATCTCAAAGTCTTTGGTAGCCTATGTTTTGTGAAGAACAAGGAGCAAAACTTAGGAAAATTCAATGCTAGGTCTGATAAAGGCATATTTGTGGGATACTCAGAAAAGATGAAAGGTTACGGAGTTTTCCTGCATAAGCTGGGAAAAGTGATCACTTCCAGTGATGTGAGAATAGATGAGAATTGGAAAACAATGCAGAATGGAGAAGCTAAGGACAATGAAGAAGATGACTTCAATATAGATAAAGAATCAAACCAACCTGATGAAAAGGAACAAGAAGTAAGTTCAAATTCAGAGAAGAGTGAGTTTGAAGATGAAGAAAGAGATCCTCTTGCAACTAAGACTGTGTAAGAAAGAAAGCTAAAGAAAACGTGGACCAGTGCTCATCAAGAAAATCAGATTATAGGTGACCTATCAGTAGGAATTACAACAAGAAGAAGAATTGTGGGAGCTACTACGTTACTCTCACAAGTTGAACCTAAATCTGTTGAAGAGGCTACACAAGATCTAACTAAACCTCTATCCACAGAGCTATTTGACAAGCACAGATTGAGTCTATTTGTGCAAATGCCTCCTCAAGCTTGAAGTTCAAGTGAATCCTCTGTCTCCACTTTGTCAGTTTTTCAGATTTGTAATTGGTTGGCAAAGGGGGAGAGAAACAATAGTGCAGGGGGAGCTGTTAAGAAAGGGGGAGTTGAAACTACTGCATAGTGGTTTTTATTAAGAATGGAGGCTCAAGAATGATGTGTCCCACATTGGTTCTGAGGGGGTCTTTGGGCTGTTTATAAGGGTTGCGTAACCCTCCATTCTTGAGCTAGCTTTTGTGGTGAAGTTAGGGTTCAATCCCTTATCAGGTGGTATCAGAGCTAAACCTTAAAGGGTCGGTGGGTGCATGTACAAAGGTTCCTTGCCACCATGTCGATCGCTGACTAAGGTAGCACGGGGTTCCCTGCCACCATGCTGATCGTCAACTGAGGTAGTACGGGGTTCCCTACCACCATGCCGATCACCGATTGAGGCAGCACGGGGACGTGTAGTTTAAAGGGGTCGGGAATGATGTGTCCCACATCGGTTCTTGAGGAGGTCTTTGGGTTGTTTATAAGGGTTGGGTCAACCCTCCATTCTTGAGCTAGCTTTCCTAGGGAGAAGTCGGGAACTTTAAACATAATTTTCTTTTTCTCTTATACCTTCTCACTCGGCTTTTCAATATAGCCAAGTCCTTTCTTCCCCATAAAATAAGGTCTATGATTGCTTAGACACTTATCCAACTTTCTGGTAACATCCTCCTTGATAACATTTGTTGAAGCTAACTTTCTTTTCACTTCCATGGCTTGTATAAAGCTTTATTTAGGCTTTCTTAGTTCAAACTCAACCTTATAAAGTTTGGCTTGCAATGTTAGCACCTAATGTTCTTGTGCAATCACCTTAGCACCAAGATCTTTGTGTATCTTGCCTTGCTCTGCCTCAAGTACGATCAACTCTTCAATTCTCTTCAAGTACTCCTTCTTTTTTGCTTCAAACTCCTTTACCTTCACCTGGAGATCAGACTCGTCAACAAAAGAATTTTCATACAACTTATTGAAATGCTTTACCTCTTTTTCTAGCTTGTTATTTTTGTGCAAACAAGCTCTCAACTCAATCTCAAGTTGCTGTACCAACTTATCATTTTCCTCTTCTATTGATTCCTCATCACTTGAAGATTTTTTATCATCATGTACTTGAGTGACCAACACATCCTTCGCAGCCTCATCATTGGAATCATCATCAACTTCTTCTTCATAATCCTCTTCATCCAGCTTACTTAAAAAATTCCTTCTTTTGGATCTGAAGAATTTCTTTTTCCCTTTAACACTTAAATTTCTAGCTTTATAATAGTTGGATTGCTTTGTCCTCCTCCTTAGGACCAGTTTATCATCATTCTCACTATTTGCTTTTCTTCTCTTTAGACAATCTACGACAAAGTGTCCTATGTCTCCACAACTAAAATACTTCAAGGGTAATTTTCCCTTGTACTTCCCTTTTCCTTTCCTCATATTATTAGTGATGTACGTTATCACTTTTTTTAGTTTAGTATCACTATCTTTTTCTCCATAACTGCTATCAGATTCTTCTTCGCAATCTTTAATCTTTAATTTCTTCATCGCCTTGAAGGTCAACTCCTTCTCTACCTTAAAAACTTCTTTTCTTTCTTCATCGGGGCTATTCTCATTTTATAAACTACCAATATATTGTGCAAATCATCTAAAGGCAGTCTGTCTAAATCTCTATCTTTATGAAGGAAACTTTGGCATTGTAAGTTTACGACAAAATTTTGAGTATTTTCCTTATCACAGTGGCATCATGGATCTCCGCTCCATAGCTTCTAATGGAGCATAAAATTTCGTTAACTCTTGCGAAGAATGCATCTACAGTCTCATCATTTTGCATATTTATGTCTTTGAATTTACTCCTTTAACTTTGTAACTTGACTTCCTTCACAACCTTGTCTCCTTTAAAAATGTTCTTTAATTTGTCCCAAATTTGTTTGGCTATGTTGCTCCCTATCACTTTGTTGAATTTTATATCTAATAAGGAGACATATGGTTACTTTAAAAATTTTAAAATTAAACACTAAATAGTTAAAATAACAAAATACAGTTAAAATTAAACACTATATAAAAATATAGAATAAAACACAAAATAAATTATTAAATTATTTTACAAAATTATAGTACGAGGTATTATTATACCAAAAGTCACTCTGGTACTATGACTTTGAAGAGTAATTAATGGTTTCTAGTTAATACACTATACTATTTTGAATATAAAATATAATAGTATAGAATAAAAAATTTTTAAGAGAGTTTTGAAAATTAGGAAGAAGAAATTCACATTGCATTTACACACTGAAAAAAGGAAAATATTTTACAAGTGTTTAGGGAGAAATCTATATGGGATTGTTAATTATTTATAAACTGAAAGGAAGCCTTCCAAAGTCTGCACTTCAAGTTTGTTAGCATACACCTGAAGTTGTTTTGTTGCTTTGTGAAACTAACTGTCACAAGTATCTACTACTTTGAAAGTTATTTTTTTGTTTTGCAAAATTGGTAGTCACAAGCATATGTTTACACTAAAAGTTGTATTGTTGTTTTACAAAGTACTTTTTTTTGTTATTAGATAAGAGGGAAATTTGTCAAAACAATTGTCCTTATTTTTGTCTAAATCAATTGTTGGGTTTTCTGAGTTAAAGGACTTTTGGGAAGTTATGGGAGGCTTGAGCTTATTTGGATCTAGGTCGAAGGAGATTAGGTTTGCAATAAATGTTGTATAATTGCAAAATATTCTTTTCTGAGTAAAGGAAGCATTTGCAATATGTAAACAAAGAATGGTTCTAGTGTGGAATAAAGAGATCTTTGATTATAAAACAACAAAGTTATTTTGTTTGATGACTAAAATGAATTTTTACAAATGTTTAAAGTATTAATATATGAATTTTGAAAAAATATGAATATCATTTATATAAATAATACAATATTCAAAATACAGTTGAAAAATGTCATTTATGATTCTTTGAAATTTAGAATGGACATTATTCAAAGTAAATGACATTACATTTCATTCTATGAATTTTGTGAGATATTTGTTGTGTTTGTAAATTATGAATTAGTGAAAAGTTTTATATTGTAATTAAATTTATGAATTTTTAACATTCAATTTTTTAATTATTTATTTTATTGTTGCCTTTTATAAATTAAAATTAGATATTTTTATTATATAAAGACTTGAATATATTAATTTATTGTATGATTGAAGAAAAAAATTATACATAAATTATGTGACTGTACTAATTTAATAAAATTGGGTATTTACCTAATTATTTAACGAACTTAACTAGGCTAGTCTTCCGTTTTCAACAGCGTTGAACAAGCGAAAATAATATAGAGGAAACTGTCCACTAGTTTCTTTGATCACACTTTATGTTCCTTTTGGTTATTTTCTTCCAATAGCTCAATCCATCCAGAAATTAGGGATAAAGAGAGTAATTCTACCACCAAAAGAAAGGTACTTGGACGGCACTTAGAGGGCAGGGCAATGACAGGGACACCCTTAGGGGAAACGAGAAGTATCAGTGGGGCCATATTACAAATATCGGCTTTAAACTTCCGCTGAAAAGAAAAGAAAAAAGAAAAAAACACTAGGGCAACCTTTGAGATCAAAGTAAGGTCTCTTTGTGAAGTTTTGAACCAACAATGTAAAAACAGGACACTCTACGCCTTGAGATGGAAAATTCTTCTCGTGACGAAGTCAAATGGGTACAGTGTCAATATATGTGTCTGAGATTCTCGTTGAACCGGTCGAATATGTAGGGCGGAACAAGAACATGCCAGCACAGTTAATATTATCTACTCACCCATGCTGTGATGGTGGACTTTAGGACCACCATAATTCATCCATGAAGACATTGATAATGATATTGGCCCTGGGCCCACACCCAATATCATCATAGGTCTTAGTGGTATGTACCGTTGAACACTCCGAGCCCAAGGCCGAGAGAAGGAGTAAAAGAAGAGAATGATGCCTTTAGAGTGTTAGAGCCCGACGAGCTCAACTGATGTCAGCTGAAAGCTGCAACCTGATATCTATCAGTTTGCCAACTTATTAGCTCTCAGCTTGTTAGCCCTGAACACGACCACATCGAGCAGCGCCCAGCTCATCAGCCTGAACTTGACCACATCGAGTTTGTAGTGTTTTAGAGGGAGTTGTCATTAAAAGACTTAAATCCAATGGGGGGAACAAAAGAAAAAAAAAAAGATTCATTAATCATGAGGTACATAAATCCATCATTTGAAATTCACAAAGCCAAAACCTGCTTGACCGGGGTTTCTCCTTGTCAGCTTGGAAAAGTCAGTTAGCGGGATTTGTAATTTCCTTGGTCTTTGCTCTTAATTAACAACAGTACCATTGAGTAGTTAAAATTCTAGATATTCTTCCTCAAGGTTACATATTCAAATATTTAAAAAATAATATAAAATATATTAAAAAAATTTATTCTCTATTAATTATTACATAATTTACATTTTAACAGACTTCCTAATCGATAATATCATGTTATCTCACCGTTCAATGAAGAAAATTAAGGCAATCCTAGATATTTCAAAGCCAGTTATTTTGGAGGCACACATGTCACAGTCCTAGTTCCACGTTTTCTATATTTGACTTGATTGAAAAATAAAAAAAAGGAATAGAATGTCATTTATAATTTTCTGTGTTGTAAATAATTTTTATAATTATATGATTTGACTATTAAGAAAAATAAGAAAGAAAAGAAGAAAATTCTTCACTTGCCCTCTCTCTCTCTCTATTTCATTGCATGGCATAATTTGTTAGCCTCCTCCCTGAATATAAATTCCTACCCTACTGCCTGATATATGCCAACCTTTGAGATCAAAGTAAGATCTCTCTGTGAAGTTTTGAACCAACAATATAAACATACGAAATTCTACACCTCGAGGTAAGAAATTCTTCTGGCTTGCTTATCAAAGCGAGAAAAAAAAAAAACAAAAAGTCTCCAATGACGAAGTCAATTAAGTAAAATATCAATATATATGCCTAAGATTCTCGTTCAACCAGTCAAATATATAGGGCGGAACAAGAACATGCCAACCTGGTTATAATATACTCACCGTCGTTTGCCTTAATGGACTTTAGGACCACTATAATTTATTTATTTTATTTTTTAAAAAAAGACATTGAAAATGATGCTGCTTCTGGGCTCTCTCATAAGTCTTTCCCGAGTTGGTGAAGTCAGTCCAGTGGACTTTGTAATCCTGTTGGCGTGGGGATTAATTCCTCAATAAAATATACCCTCATGGTGTGGCCAGCCACCATGTCAAAACCAAGAAAATTCGGGCAACCAAAAAGAACAATAATAAATAACATATAATCTCACCCCTCAGTGAAGAAAGTTTAGGCAACCGCAAATGCTTAAAACCTGGACATTTTGGGAGCTGAAGTCGTCACAGCTCTAATCCCACATTTTCTACCTAATTAAAAAGAATGAAAAGAAGAAAATTCCTCACCTACTCCCTCTCTTTCATGGTATGGCATAATGTCCATGGTCTGCCTCTTTCCTGAATATATACATTCGTAAACGCATGGGATCATGCCATAGGAACTAAAAAACAAATGGGAAGCAAGAGTTTCTTTTCACTCTTCTTCTCCGTGATATTCCTTCTGATGTTATTCTCGATGGGCCTCGCAACTGCAAGAAACATAGCTTATGCCGACCTATTTCAAGGTTAAGTGCCTATACCATATTATGTTTATATGTTTGCCTTGGAATTAATCATTATCGCAGATAATCATTCAAGTGAAGATGAGCATGAACATGTATATTTATTTATATGTACATATATATATTTTTGACTTGGCCAAATAATGATTCAAATTGAACGAAAGTACGTCATTTTTTATTTTTTATTTATTTTTTTAAAATTTACGACACAGTGAAGCGAACGGACTGTAGGCGGCCTCGTGGCAGCGTACGTGGAAGCATTTCGCGGTGTGATGGCACTGGCAGCAAACCTGGAGGTTTGGATGTATAGTTTTGGGAAAGTAAACATTTATAATTATTAACTAAAATTATTTGGGCAAAAAGTCAAATTGGTTAATTGCATGGCAAGATCATAGAATTAATTGCGAAATATATTTGGTTTTTTTTTAAGTTGTTAAATAATTTAACAAGCTAATTTTATGTATATGATTCTTATGAAATCAATTACGTAAGATTAATCGCTTTCCTTCTCTCATTCTCTCACTTGAAGTGCACACTACTGCAAGTAAATTAGCCTATTCGAGTCTCGAGAACATCTCAAAAGTATGGTTCTTGTTTTTTTGCATGCAAGCATGTATTTGTGTGTGTTGTCTATAAGTCTTTAGAATGCTCATTTTATGGCCTGTTTGATAAAATATTAACCATTATTGCAGGCAATTAGCGATACATTAATAGGAATGGCCAAAAGTATAGCGCTTGATGGCCATTTAAACGGAAGCAATGGCAGCGGTGAACAAGGATTAAAGGAACCAAAAACAAATTGTCTTCGAATAATGTAACAAATTCATGTCTTGTAATATCCCAGTTTTAGTATATTTGATTGGGATACTTTTATTAAAATCTCTTGATTTTGTGTTCCATTCCTAATTCATGACCATGTTCTTTGGGTCTTTTAGTTCCATTCCTAATTCATTGATTTTGGGCATTGTATTCCTTTGGTCAAAACTTTAGTATTAATGCAGTCATTGCCATTGGAGAAAAAAAAAAAAAAAACCCATAGCTCGTCGTCAAAGGAATGATGCTAGTCTTGTGGTTCAAAGTTAACAAACTCATTGACATGAAATGACAAAACCAAGACTTTTTCCTCGTCGTTTGCTGCCTTCTCTTAGCTATGACACTAGTGTAACACCCCACAAGGTGTGTCGTGCAAAGAATATATTTGCCTTATTAGGATCTTCCTCGAAATAGCATGCTTATTTCCCTCCTTGGCCGTCTATCATTAATCAGTTAGTGTTATTTCTTGCTCCTCTAAGGATTCTTTTTTTTGTTTTTTGAGGTATTCATAATTAAAGACACTTATTAAACTGTATAATTCATAATTAACAATCATATAATTATGCGCATAATAGGTAAACTGTATAACCAAATGTAACTTATTAGATCATGGCATGTGAACTCTCAATGAAAAATAACCAAATGCCTGCAGCTCTCTCTTCGTTGCGTTCATCCTCTTATCGTCAAGGTTCCTAGCTACTTCAGGAAAATGAGCTCACACCGGGGGACGGGGTAATTTTTCAACGTTTTCAAGCTAAGCTAAGCACGTGGCGTGTATATGTGTTTGTATCTTGATACGTGCCGTTACAAAAATTGTCATTTCTTGATGATTCATATATATGAATTGCTTGTTGGGTATTAATCATTATTACAGATGATGATGATTCAATGGTTTGTTATTTCACTTTATTTACTAACAATGAAAGAGAAATCAATAAATATTCTTATATTTTAATGAAATCAGGTTGGACAATGGTTTGTTCTTGTATTTTCTTTTCTTTGATGAAGTATCACTAATATATCTTAATTACATTTCATAGAAATAGTTATGCTACCATGATAGCCATAAAATCATATTTATAGTGAAAAAGAAAAACAAAAAATACCAAAAAATTAAATAACACAAAGATTGGGGGAAAAATCCAATAGTCTAACTTTAATTAAAACAAGGGAGAACCAAGGATACGAATTTTGTGGCGTGGGTGTAATTAAGAGGGATGTACCATTGGGAATGATGGTGTATAGTTGGCAGTTAACTAAGGCGAATCATTCGTTACTTAGTCTTATTTTGAGGGCACTTTCAATTATCCACATTTTGTTTAGGGTTGAGATACAATTTTATATTACCAGAAACTTACTGTCAAAAAACAAATCAATTGTACAGAGTCATCAGGCAGGGCCTACGCAAGTGAGCTTTTCTAACTGTTGCTTGGCTCTTTTATTAATACAAGCCTTGTCACATTTGAAACTAAAATTGCACCCTATCTGAGTCCTACTGTAACAATGTGAATATTCTGTCATACAGTCAAGTATGCCAACTCTTGTGTACAAAAGCTGCACTCTCACTTTCCTGGTTTAACATGCATTTTAAAAAAGCTAAAACATGCATTATCAAATTCAAAAGTGAAATTAAAAAAAATAATCAGGCAGGACGAAGATATTTACAAATCAAATGTTAAACTTAAACTTCATTTTGATTTGGGACTCAGTTATCCTCCACTTGTTTTTGCTCGCTATTTATTATTTTTCTTGGATAGATATATCTGCAAGCATTTAATCATTAGTTACTCTCTCCACCAACTCTCACCGACTCTCATTATAAATCTCACGTCTCTCAACCACCGGCTCCCACATCATCGCTACCACCAGCAGCACCACCACCACCACCCTTTTATCCGAATCACAAAAAGCTAAAACGAATCAATGAATCTAGTCATATTATCTCATTTCTTCCTATCTCATTCGAAGCTATATACATTTTTACTAGTGAGTTCGTTTTTTTTTTTTTTCCCATGTCTTTTTCTTTCTAACGCTCAATTTTTGCCGTTATGCTATAATTCTTTGTAAATTAGAAGTTTCTATACTAATTGACCATGAATCTTTTCAATGAGATATACATGGGCAACAAAATTTAAATCTTTGATTTTTTACTGCAAAGATAAGGCAACAATTTTTATTTTTTTTTTATTTTTTGACTCTTTTCATGTTCTTGGCAGGAACTTAAGGACCATGCTTTTATTACCCTTAAAAAAGATCATGCTTTTATTACCTCCTACCCACCAAGATGACTGTTGCCTATAAAATGGTTATATTTTCCATGTTTTCTACTTGTCTTATAATGTTGGACTTTTCTAGAATTTCTCTTTATGAAATTCTTATTTCTATAATGCAGGATCTTTTCTTTATGCGAATACTAGCACACAAAACGTAATAAAATCAACATATCGTTGTCCATTATGCTGATATCCTGTAGTGAAGATGAAAATCCTCTTCCGATTTGCTCCTGAACACTTTTCTCTTTTCTCCTACTCTTCCCTTTCTTTTCTTTCATTTTCTCTCTGATGGTGGAGAGGAGGAAAAGTCCATTATGATAAAAGTTACCCCTTTTCTGCAATCGTTACCTTAAATAGGGAGTTACTCCTCTTTTCTGATAACAGTTATCTCTTCTGTAACAGTTATCTTTTCCTATAACAGTTATCTTTAAATAGGGAGAGTGGAGGAATTTTAAACCCGATGACCCAAATTACCATCATGCCTAACCGACCATCATATTAGGCCTTTTATTTTGGGTCATACTTTAAATAACAAGGGTCATTTATGTTAATTAATTTAACAATCTCCCACTTGGCCCATGTTATGACTTGATGAATCAATAACAAATAAGTGTGCACAATCCTTACAAATCATCAAACCATAATACTTGATTGAATTAAAATGATTGGATCATGGCGGTCACACATCTTTTAGCAATATGATTCCTTCCATGTATCACATAATCATCATAATTCATAATAACCTAACCGAGGAACATTGAAACTTTAAATTGTTATTTCCAAATATGCTACCAGTTATCTCATAAACTATAATTGTATACAACTAAATGGAGATAACCAAGTGCAAACAAAACCATAACCTTAATTGAATTCATGAGTGTCACAATGATATAAGCAGTAAAAAATATTGACTTTCAAGAGAATGAGGACTTGTCCAAAATGTCTATCCATTCAACATGTCCAGTAAATATTTTCGGTGGCAAACCTTTAGTTAACGAGTCCGCTATCATCAATTCAGTGCCAATATGCTCAATAGACACTCTATGGTTTTGCACTTCTTCCTTAACAGAAAGGTATTTTAAATCCATATGTTTCGCACCTTTAGAACACCTATCATTCTTAGAGAAGAAAACAGCTACGGAATTATCACAATAAATTCTTAACGGCTTTTCTATACTGTCGACCAAACCAATCCTTAAGATAAAATTCTGCAACCACAATGCATGAACAGTAGCCTCAAAGCATGCTACAAATTCAGCTTCTATAGTGGAAGTAGCAATGACAGACTGCTTCCCACTTTTCCATGAAACTGCTCCTCCAGTCAGGAGAAACATATAACCAAATGTAGATTTCCTTGAGTCTACACATCCAGCATAATCTGAATCCGAGTAGCCTACTACTTCAAGATGACTTGATCTTTTATAAGTAAGCATATAATCCTTGGTGCCTTGTAAGTACCTAAGTACTTTCTTTCCGGCTTTCCAATGATCCATTCCAAGATTACTTTGATATCTGCCTAACATTCCAACAGTGAAACTAATGTCTGGCCGAGTGCATGTTTGAGCATACATCAAACTTCCAACCATTGATGCATAGGGAATAGATTCTATTGTTTTTCGTTCCAAATCATTTTTTGGACATTGCAATTCACTGAACTTGTCCCCTTTCTGAATTAGAACTATTCCTGTAAAACAGTTTTCCATTCTAAATCTCTCTAATACTTTATCGATATAGCCTTTCTGAGACAATCTTAACAATCCTTGTGATCTATCACAGAATATCTCTATTCCTATCACATAGGATGCCTCATTCATATCTTTCATTTCAAAAGTTTTAGAGAGAAATTTCTTGACATCATGTAACAAACCTATGTCATTAGCAGCCAAAAGAATGTCATCGACATATAAGACTAATGTAATGAACTTGCTCCCACTGACCTTCATGTTTGGGGTCGCGAAATAATTGTCGATGCTAAAAATATCAAAGTTCTAGGGAACTTCCCAGTTTCTCCTTCTCAAAACAATGATAAATGTTATATGTTACAAGAGGAATGTATTCAATCTAGATATCGTTTTGTGTTGTCAAGAAAAAAATTTTTATGTGCTTTCTAAAAGGAAAAAGTGTTAAAAGGAATATAATCATAGTTAAAGTCTTTCTTCTTCTCTTTTTTTTTATTGGAACGTATTAAAGTCTTCTTCAATTCTTAGTTAAAAAGGTTCTAAAATATTCAATCAGATCTTTATTTCAATATTGCTTGCTTCAATGTATTCACTAAAGCCTCCTTCATTTGTCAAATACAATCATATATCTATCTCTCTCTTCCCCCTTCCCTCAATCTTTTCTCTCTCTTTTTTGTCATGTTAAATTTCAAAACTTTCTTAGCTCTGCTCCCTCCTTTATGTTGCTAGGAAAATGGAGGTGCTCTACCCATTATACCTAGCTGTAAGCCAAAACATTCGATGGACTAATTAATTGCAACTGCAACGTCACTTGTTACCCACAATTTAAAATGTTGTACTTTGGTTGAAAGAAGAAGTCAATGGATTGAAGCTGTGCATACGTTACAAGTAAGGCACCAAAAAGATAATGTATGTTGGGAAGGGGAAGATGACAAGAAGTAGGCTTATTGATTAATTAACTACTGAAGCAAATGTTGCTCTCAATTTGTTAACAAGTGTTTTTTGATCAAAATACTGTAGTTTTTCTTTTTAAAAAACATTTTAGAACTAGTTATTACACTAAATTGCTAATAGACTAATATTTGTTACTTTTAAATCTAAGTCAAAGAATGATGAGGAATGAGAACTTCAACATCAGCATGTTTGTAGCTTTATACAGCAATTTGTTGATGTCAATGTTTACAATCACGTCTGTAATGAGACACATACACAAGCTTTGTAGAGCAAACTTGAAACATTTTATATTTCAAAGTCTAGTAATAATAAGTTGTTTTTACTAAAGAAAATGATGCAGATAAGATATAAAGAAGGGAGTTCAGCTGCGAAACACTTGAATGAGTTTTAGAGTGTCATTGATTAATTATTGGTCATGGATATTAAATTTGATAATGAGGTTCTTGGGTTATAGTTACTTGCTACATTACTTAATTCTTGGAAGGCATTTTGAATTTCACTTGCGAATTCTATCATTGATGGTGTTGTTTCATTAGAACTCATGAAAAGTGATGTGTTGGACAAGAAGATAAGAAAAAGATCTCAAAGCTCATCATCATCCAATTCAAAGGTTTTGGTTACCAAAAATAAGGGGAGAAACCAAGAAAGGAAAAATGGTAAAAAGAGTAAAAGTAAAAGTTGAAGCAAGTCAAGATCAAAGTATAAGAATGTCCAGTATCATTATTGTGGAAAAATGGATCACATTTAGAAGAAATGTTATAAGTGGAAGAGAGAAAATAAAGATGATAGTGTTAAGGATGATAAGAGGTATAATGATAATGATCGTATTGCTACTGTATTAACTTCTAGTACTGGTGACCTTATTATTGTTTGTAATGAGAATATGATTAATCCAACATCTCATGAGACTAATTGGGTGATAGATAGCGGTGCCTCCCTCAATGTTACTTCACGAAAGGAATTCTTCTTTACATATACACCTAGTAATCATAGGATGTTGAAAATGGATAATAATGGCTTAGCAAAAGTCATTAGTGTTGGTGATATTTGCTTAAGGACTAGCAATGGAGCACAATTAACATTGAGGGATATTAGACATGTCCCAGATATTTGGTTGAATTTGACTTTAACAAGAAAGCTTGATAATAAAGGCTTTTGTAATATCTTCAATGATAGTCAATGGAGACTTATTGAAGGCTCCCTAGTTATGGCACAAGGTAAGAAATGATCTAATTTGTATTTTACGCAAGTTTCTATTGTTATAGATGCTGTGAATACGGTGGAGAATGAGAATTTGATTAATTTATGATATAAACAACTTAGTCATATAAGTGAAAAGGGGATGAATCATTTAATAAGGAAAAATCAGCTTTCTAGCATGAAAAATGTAGCTTTAAAGAAGTGTCCTCATTGTTTGGTTGGAAAAAGGAACAAAGTTACATTTAAAAGTCATATCCCTTCTAAGAAATCAGAGTTGCTAGAGTTGGTGTATTCTGATGTGTGTAGTCCTTTAAGGGTATGTTTATTTCGTGGTGCTCATTATTTTGTGACTTTTATTTATTGATGATAATTCAGGGAAACTTTAGGCTTATACTTTAAAGGCTAAAGATTAAGTATTTGATGTGTTCAAACAATTTTATACGTTGTTGAAAGAAAATTAGGAAAAAGGTTGAAATGTATTTGCATTAATAATGATGGTAAGTACAATGGTCCATTTGATGAGTATTGTAGAGTACATAGGATCAGACACCAAAGGACACCTTCAAAGGCACTTCAGTTGAATGGCTTAACCGAAAGGATGAGAAAAACATTGATTGAAAAAGTTAGATGTCTACTCTCAGATGTAAAGCTGCCTAAATCCTTAGGGTGAAGCCTTGAATACAACAAAACATGTGATTAATCTATCTCCCAGTGTTCCTTTGCAAGGTGATGTTATAGACAAAATTTGGTTTGGTAAAGAAGTCTCTTATAATCATTTACGAGTCTTTGGCTGTAAGACTTTTATTTATATCCCTAAAGACAAACGAGTAAAGTTAGATGTAAAAACACGACAATGTATCTTTCTTGGCCATGGTGAAGATGACTTTGGGTACTAATTGTATGATCCAGTTGAGAAAATGCTTGTCAAAAGTAGAGATATTGTGTTTTTTGATGATCAAAACATTGAAGACATTGAGAAGGCAGCTACTCAAACTCATGATAACCTTGTTGATATTGATCTAATTCTTCAGGCACTTATAAATGATTCAAGTGATGTTGAACATGACATTTAAGAATATGATAAGAATGTTCAACAAGATCATAATGTATGTTGAACCCATCTTTGATAGCTAATATTGGATTTGTTATCAACAACATCTCACATAGTTGTTCTTGTTAATTTGATGATATGAATGTTGTTGAGATACAGAGAGGTCATTGGATAAAACCATTGATGACAGGTTAACTCTAAAGTCAATGAATCAATATTGATTATCGATCCTAAATTTTAGGGGTCAAGGTTGAGTGTTGACCCTTGACTATTGACTTTAAATTTTAGGAGTCAAATATAGCCATTGATTGTTGGGCAATCTTTGCAAATCTATACTGGCCATTGATGAGTGTGTAACCCTAATTTCAAGGCTTTATAAATAACCATATCTATCTCGCAAGATGAGTGTGAGGGCTGCAAAAAATTGAGAGAGAGTAGCCAGCCTAAAGCTACCAAAGGAGAAAGTGATCGACCAAGGTAAAAGAGGCAGCTACCAAGGGAGGTGCAGCCGGCCAAGGATAGTGTAGCAGCTGACTAAGGAAAGTGCAGTAGCAACCGACCAAAGAAGAGGTGACAGCAACTACCAAAGAAGGAGGCAGCCACACCAACTAAAGGAGGAGGTACAACACCCGGCAGCCACACCAAACCAGCAAAGGAGACTTGCAACAGCTACACGAAACTAGAGGAGAAAGTGTGCAGTAGCCACACCAAACTAGAAGAGAAGGCTTGTAATAGCCACACTAAACCAAAAAAGAGGGCGTAGAGTAGCCACATCAAACCAAAGAAGAAGGTATGAGCAGCCATACCAAAGAAAGAAGAAGGTAACAGCTGCCCAAACCAAGGGGAGAAAGAATTGCAGCAACCACCCAAGGAAACCTGTAATTGCAGTAAGGAAACCAGCAAATTGCAACAAAGAGAAGGAACCTATTACAGTAAGGGTAGGGAGCTATAAAAGAAGATTGTAGCAATAGCCCATAACGCTAGCAACATATCCCACAGCACCAGCAGTAAGCTATAATAGCAACACTAATAATTGCAACACAAACAACAAGCTATAGGAGCTACACCAGTAAGTGCAGCAGCAAGTATAACTAGTAGCAGAAATTGCAACATCAACAACAAGCAATAGCAGCAAGGGTAGGCAACAAACTAAGAAGAAACCAAAATCTTATAGGCACAAATAGTAGGTCTGGTAACTTAAAACAGCAAAGGAAAAAACATGCCTTGTAGCAAGTCCAGTAGCTTGCAGTAGTAAAGGAAAAAATGTACTCGACAACAGGTTTGGTAGTTTAGTAAGGTAAAAAACATGTTCGGTAGTAGGTCTGACAACTTGCAGTAGTAGGGGAGAAAACGTGCTTGATAATAAGTCCAGTAACTTATAGTAGCAGAGGAGAAAATGTGCCTGGTAACAGATCCACCAGCTTGCAACAATAGAGGAGACAACCTACCAAGGCAGTAGGTGAGATATCACCAGCAATAAAGGAAGGAGAAGATTCATGTTCTACCTTAGCAGCTTATGCACATTGAGTGATTTTTCTCAAGAAAGTGTTAGTTACAAACCTTTTGATTAACTTGTTGAAAAAAGATAGGATACCCTCAGAGTGATCGAGAAATCAACTCTTTGATTGAGAGATCATTATAAATGGTTAACGAGTAATCCTTTTACAAATGGTTAAGGAGTGATCCTTCCACATCATAACTGTATCCCTTGATAATAAGAGTGGATTGTGTGATTTAGAAGTGATTCTATCACACCATGGATCTAGCTCCTATATTATAGGTGAACTACGTAAAAACTGTCATGTGTTCTTAAGTGTTTGCATTTGATTAATATCTATACGGCTGCTCTTACATAAAAAAGAAAGATAAAAATTAGATCATTGGCTTTAACAAATCACATAGGTTAAATCCAAAAAGATTTACAAAAAGTGAACATCTCACACTAATTCACCTTTTCCCCCTCTCATTATGAGACCTAAGAAGGTCCTCATCAATGTACGAAATACAAGTGATCTCAATGCTTTTATAGAAGATTATTTAACCTTACCTTTACCTACTTTTCAACCATGAAGGTCCAACAGAGTTTTAGTGTCTTTTACTTGGTACTCTCCTAATGATTTTGTATTATTAACTGATGGGGGAGAACCTAATTGTTATAAAGAAGTAGTAAAAAGCGAGCATAAGCAGCAATGGATAGATGTTATGATAGATAAGATGAAATCTTGCATGACAACTTTACTTATGAATTGGTAAAGCTACCTAAAGGCAAACGAGTTTTGAAAAATCAGTGAGTTTACAGGGTGAAGTAAAAAGAAAATACTTCACATTCATGATATAAAACCAGATTAGTTGTCAAAGGATTCAGTCAGAAATAGAGTGTCGATTTTGACGATATCTTCTCACCAGTGGTCAAAATATCTTCCATCCAAGTTATGTTGTGTTTGGTTGCATACCAAAACTTGGAGATTGAATAGATGGATATGAAACAACTTTTCTCTATGGTGACTTAGAAGAAGAAATTTATATGAAGAAACCACATAGCTTTAAAGTTCAAGGAAAGGTGAATTATGTGTGCAGGTTGAAAAAGAGCTTATATGCCTTAAAACAAGCTCCCAAACAATGTTATAAGAAGTATGAGTATGTTATGGGACAACAAGGGTACAAAAAGATAACTTTTAATCATTATATTTTTGTACAGAGATTCATTAATGATGATTTATTATTTTACTACTTTATGTTGATGATGTTTATTATTGGTCGTAATACTAGTAGAATCGTTAGGTTGAAATGCAATTTAAGCAAGTTCTTTGCCATGAAGGATTTGGGACCAGCAAAAAAGATCTTCAACATGTTAATTACTCAAGACAAGAAAGAGAAAAAGTTGTATTTATCTCAAAAGCAGTATATTGAAAAGGTGCTCCAAAGGTTTAACATGGATAAGGCTAAAGTGGTTAGCACTCCTTTACACTTTAGATTATCAGTTGAGCAATGTCCTTCTACAATGAAAGAAAAGGATGAGATGCTGAGAGTTCCTTTTGCATCAGTTATAGGTAGTTTGATGTATGTAATAGTGTGTACAAGGCCTGATTTAGCATATGCAATTGGTGTAGTTAACCAGTTTTTTTCAAATCCTAGTAAAGAGCATTGGAATGTAGTGAAATGGATATTGAGATATCTACAAGACTCTACTAACTTCAAACTTTGTTTTAGGAGTGATGAACTTATTATTATTGGATTCATAGATTCAAATATGACTGGTAACATTGATTCCAAAAGGTTTACTTTAGGTTATTTGATTACTCTTGTAGGAGGAGCAGTTAGTTGACAATTTTGATTGCAAAAGTGCATTGCATTATCAACTACAGAAACAAAGTTCATTGTTATAACTAAAGTAGCTAAACAGTTAATCTGGATGAAAAGATTTATGAATGAGCTCGGATTTGAACAATTAAAATATGTGTTGTATTATGACAACTAGAGTGCAATCCATCTTAATAAGAATCCAACTTTTTATACTAGAAGATTAAAGCATATTAATGTGTAGTGTCATTGGATACGTGATAATCTTGATTATAAACAACTTGCACTTGAAAAGATTCATATAGATGATAATGTTGTTAATATGTTAACAAAGCTATTGCTAAGAGGAAAATTTTAGTTGTATTGTTTGTTGGCTGGAATGGTCAATACCTCCATATAGTTGGGAAGGAGAGAATTATTAGGCACCTTATAAGGTATAAATACCTCATTTGTACAGTAAGATTAAGATTAAGATTGAGAGCAAGTTGACTAGGAAAAGAAAAAAAAAGGGGGGAAAATAGGGAAGAGAATTCCAACATGAGCACTAGTCCCTATTTTCAAAATTTAATAGTGATCTTATTCGATTGATCTAAATTTTTGTTAATAAATAGAGGATATCTCGTTTTTCATTCTAAATGATGGAGATCAGATTTGGTGGATAGTAAATGTGGATTTTGATTTATATTTTGTAGTTCATATTTTATAAAGTTATTTTGCATGTAGTTTTGATCAACCTTGTAATCAGAAGGCTCTTTGTGGTTCGATCAAACTATCTTTTGGTACATATTTTTTGATTCTTAATAGTTAGATCATGATTTGGATTTCTACAAAGGTAAGTTTTTATTTCAAACTTGTGATCACTTATTTTTGGTAATGCTCTATTTTTTCTATTGCAGCAGTGTAAATGAATCGTGTAAATGAATATTAATCAGTCATCTGATTGAATTGAAATTTCATTTTGAAATTTTATCTTGAATAGTTAAATTATTATCTTGAGATCTAGTTGTTGAGTTATTATTGATAAAGAGTGCCTTTTATATTAATTAACTCATTTGATCTCTCATTTAGTTTAAATTAAGTTTATTGAATTTGATTGATATAATTAAGATTATATATTTCTATTTTACTCATTTATTGATTATAGTAAAATTAATTTTTAAAATAATATTTTTCATAATTTTTCATGTAAAAATCAGTATGTTTCTTTGTGTAATTATTCAATCAATTATTCACATATTCAAAAAAGCGAGAGTTGTCTTACTCCACCGTCCCTCCCCCACCTTTTGACAACATTTGAGTTGAAATTGAGGCGTCACTGCTGCCCACCTTTATGTGTAACACCGCCAACGAGACACCATCCATCGCAGGCACCACGGCAAACAACGAATAGGCTCCTCTGTTGCCCAAAAAAGATTACGGAACATCAGAATCAACCCCTCCCGCCGATTATGTTCAAGGCTATCTCTTAATGATTATTAATTCATGATTGATTGCTGATTCACGTGGATATAAGCAATACAATAAAATTGGCATTTTCAACCCCCGATTTACACATATCACCATTTTTATAACCTTAAACACTATACTTATTCTTTATAATAATTACCACTTGACATTCAAAAAACAAAATAAATAAAACTGAGCGAGGGCTAAGGCCTTGACGGCTATGTAAACGGAAGCACCTCCCCGATCCAAGCAGCTGTGAAAACCATGGTGTATTGTGAACCTCCCCAAATGGTGTATTTTAAAATAGGCTATGAAACTACAATATGTAACACATTACACTTTTTTTTTTTTTTAAACACAAATAGCAATGCCCAAAATTAAACTAATCCTTTCAGTGGGTCAACTTATTGGATTCGAACCATTAATTGCACCTGATAAGAATGGGATTGGGCCTCTAGTAGCGGACCCTCATACAAAATCATCCTGTTGAATTTCTTTTTTTTTTTTTTAATAAAGAGTTGTTTGTGAAAACAATTCAAAAATAAATCATTTCCAGGCAAAAACACAAATTTGTGCCTGATGTTACTCATGCATAGGAAACTAATAAATTACTAGGATTCTGTTCTCCATAAGTAGTAGTCACAAAAAATTAAAAATACATGTTCTCCTAAAACCACATTCTCTATAACCTTACCATTTTCCTTTTGAAATTTCAATTTTAAATTAGAATGATCCCTAGATCGCAAGTAAGTTTGTAAACCAAAAGCAAATTTATGGTTCCCTTAATATAATGCCAGAATAGCATCAGATTCAAACTTAAGGAGTGGTCTTACAAAATAAATGTTGAAAGACAAATGGTCATCTTGTTGAATTTACCAAATGCTATCTGGTCATTGCTTTGATATTATTATGGATTGAAAATTTAGGTATAAGTCAAGTTTTTCAATTCGTTTATATTCTCCGCCCAATAGATGACAATTCTTGATCATCACGGGTTTCTCCTTATCAGATTGAAATGCAAGTCAATGCCCTGTGACCCACCATATGGCCCACGAAGAAAACTCAGGTAACCTTGCTTCACAGCCACGCATTTCTTTTGTGGTAATGACGTCTGTTACCTCACCTGCTCGTTATTTTCTCATATGCATAGACATATATATATATGTTCCTTGCACCGTAATGAAAGAGCCAGGCAGTCAATGGCGGCCTTTGCAATCGTCCTTGCATCGTCCAGCAACCACGTGAAATTGACAGGTAGAATCATTCTAACATGACTTTGCAAAGAAATTCAAAACAGAAACGAGGGATTGAGCCATTCTCTTTCCCCCGAAGTTAGCACAAATTGCACCTTAAGGTGTCACTATATCGTAGATGGAGTACTCATATGATATAGTTGATCAAATTCACTAAATTAATAATTTTTTTATATCTCATCATTTGATTAAGAATATTTTGATAAATATTGTCTAAAAAATGAAGGTGCAATTTTAATACAATAAAAGTTGTTAAATGAAATTTGGACTCAAAAAAAAAAGATGTCTAAAAAATGAGATTTGTTTGTATAATAATACCATGATAAACTCGCTCGAGGGCCTACCATTTGTAGGAAAAGAGGAACGAACCAGCCTCCGACTCTGACTTATCAAAACGAAGACAAACCTTCCCCACCTGCTCTGGCATAATTAATTTATAATACTTGCTTGCTATATAAATTGACATATGCATATGCAGTTTGCATGCGCAGGTAACCAGTCAGGCATAATTTATCAACAATCATCCCTAGGAATGTGACAAGTAAAAGTTCCATTTCAGCTGCTAAATGCTTCTCTCTCTTGACTGCATTCTTCCTCTTCTTATCAAGTGGGGTTATCACTACAAGAATGTCAACCTATCAGGCTCAGAGTACGGTTCTATGTCTTGAGCTAGCTTTAAAATTACATGTTTTGATCTAATTTTGCACTATTTCTTTATAGTAGATGGGAGTGACTTGTTTGATAAAGTAAAAATTAATATAAGGATAAATTCGTTTTTCAACTCTATGAACACTAGCCCAGTCAGTTCTTTTTTCATACCGACTGTATCACAGAAAGTGTTTTTATCCTGCGTTGATAATTTGGACAAATATTTGAGATGGAATTGCGGCGTCTCTGCCTGCCCACCTTTATCTCTAAACTTGCGGAACATCAGGATCAACCCCTCCTGTTGACTTTGAGAATAAGCAGATTATGTTCTGTTCAAGGCTATCTCTTAATGATTATTAATATTAATGATTCATTGCAGATGGTGATTCACGTGGATACAAACAATACAATAAAATTGGGCGAGGTATAGGCCTTGACGGCGGTGTGGGAGGAAGCACCTCGCCAAAGACAGGCAGCTGCAGTTGTTGACATTTGGGGTAGATCTAAGTCTTTATTGCTAGGGATTTGGAGTGTGATCCTCTCTCTCTATACGGTGTATTTTAAATTATGCTATGAAACTACAATGTGTAACACATTGCACTTTTTATTAGGTCCCGATCAGGATGGAATTGGGCCTCTAGTAGTGGACCCTTATACAAAATCATCATGTTGAACTTACAAAATGCTATCTGGTCATTGCTTTGATATTATTATGGGACTGGAAATGTAACTCAAAATTTGATGACTTTTCTTGGTGCAGGGGACCCTTCGCCATCAAAAGCATAGCTCAGGAACGTAATTGGGGGAAACATGGGGTACATGTTTTTTGTAGATATTTTTTTTAATGAATATGGCAAAAAAAAAAAAAAAAAGAAAACATGTTCACTTTCGAGAATTTGGTTACTTTGAAAATCGGAAACATGCGGAAATAGGATCCCTGGGAAAGCATGGGCAATGCTTCGTATATTGGATTGCATATAAATAATATGATATTATGTTGTTTGTTAATAATAATAATAATAATAATAATAATAATAATAATAATACTAGTGCATAAATTTTTTTTTCAAGACTTCAGTTTCAAACGCTAAACACGCTTAAAAATGAAAAGCATGATTGTTCGAATTCGAAGGGGGAAACACATTTTGAGACGCCGTTCCTCACTTTCTTTGACAAAATGTGCCCATTTCCGTAGAAAGTTCCGAAAAAGTAGAAAACTAGAAGTCAAGTTTATAGATTTGTTTATATTCTCCACCTAGTAAATAATAATTCTTTTTTCAACAATATATATATATATATATTATCATTAAATCTTAAAATGTATAATAATAGGCATCGAACCTATATAAAAATTAATAATTTTATATATTTCAGGTGAAAAATACCTTGTTCTAAATGGCTACAAATCTCTTACAAAAAATACTAACTCTCATCATAAATAAATGAATAGTACCAAAAATCTCTCTTTGTAACCATCGGTTAAACTTAGTTACGAAATTCGTGTATCTAACCTTTTTTTGTTTTGTTATTGCATCTATGAAAAAATTACTCTCGTACATTTAGAAGACAAAGAAAATCTAGGTTTTAGTTTTATCACTAATATCCCTAAACACTACATAAGATTATAAAATCTTTCAACATTGTCATTTGACCAGGCAATCGCAATATTAGAATTGCTCTTGATATTTAAAGGAAATCTACTTGACTTTGTCCGCTGGCTTCATAATACCACCTTCTCTTTGATCGGCAAAAGCTTTTGTCTTATGAATGTTGATGTGATTACAACTTTAGAAAAGAGTCATAACACTTTCTTGTCTTCCCCCAGTATTTTGCCTATTTTTGCCACCCTTGTCAAGCTGGTCATTATTGTATTCATATTAAATTTAATTGTACCCCTTAGTAGTACCTCTTATGCCAAATAATTGAGTTGTGGCCTACTTTCTCAACTAGTCTTACATCAATAAGATTGAACAAGAATTTTATTTAACATAAAAAAATAGTATATTATTACTTAGATATGGTGCAAAAAATACCAAAGTAAACAAAATTTTAATTTCACACACATGAGTGCCTATATGACACTGTCCCTTAGCCCAAAACAAAATCCAAAAGGTAAATGCACACTTTCTATACAAAATACTCGACAACCAATAATGGAAATCTCTATCATCCTATCATCCCTAGACCTACAATCTAAAATAGACTCTTACTCCAATCTATATAGTAGTTGATATAGATGAACAAGTTAATTTCAAAATCACTTTGTGTAAATGAGTCCTCACAACCAAAAAAAGAGCCTCATTCACTAGAATTAAATAGATAACCTCATTATTCTATAATTCAATTATTCAATACTCATAAGAAAAATTAATCAAGATCAATGATCGCTTTATTTGATGGAATTTAAGAGATTTAAAGTATCAATTATAAATAAACATCTTTGTTGGGATGAATATATTGGTTGGTGTATAGATAAAAATTACTTTCAAGCTTATTTTGTGTAAATGAATTCTTACAACTAACAAAAAATAAAGGTGTTGTTATCTAGAAGTTGAACTTCTCAATTCCTATATGAAAAGTGAATCAATCAAGATCAATAACTTCTTTTTCTTTTTTTTTTTGGATGGAATTTAATGGATTCAAAGTACCAATGTTTTGGACACATTTCTTACAATGAATATAATTTTAGGTGTAAATGTAAAAGTTAATTTCAAGATCATTTTATGTGAATGAATCTTTATAACCAAAGGAAGAGGATTGTTAGCTAAAAACAAAGAGATAGTCTCTTTATTCAAGAATTGAACCATTCAATAGTTACAAGAAATTCTAATCAAGATCAATAAATCCTCTATTTGATAGAATTCCATAAATTCAATGTACCAATGATATATAGACATGCTTGTTGCAATGAACACAGTGGTTGATTTATAAACAAAAATTAATTTTAAGATTATTTTGTGTGAATAAGTCCTTGGAACCAAAGTAGAAGCATTGTTAACAAAAAATGAAGAAAGTGTCTAATTATGTTGGAATCAACCCATTTAATTCCCATAAGAAAAACTAATCAAGATCTAAGACTTCTTTTGACTTTTTTCTCAATGTAGGGATTTAAATTGCCTAAGGTGTAGAGGTTCTTATTATAATGAATATAATATTAGGAGTAGGTAAGGGCATCACCAAATTCAATGAGGAAGAGTCTAAGAAGATCCCACATTAGATAGGTTGAGGGGGTGTTGGGCCTTTCAATGTGCACATTACACACCTTAATAGGTTGCCTTTTAGGGAAAGGGTAATGGCCTTATGACAAAATGATATCAAATATAACCTAACCCAGTTTCAATGTCTTAGCACTAAGTGCTTTAAAGGTGGAGTAAGCTAAGGGGGCTCTATCTACGATGAGGGCATCACTAGATTTGATTGGAGGGGAGTGCGACAAAGTTCCACATCGAATAGGCTAAGGTGATCTTAAGACTTTTAAACATAGGCATTCCAGACTTTAATAGATCACCTATTGGAGAGAGGGTAATGATCTTGTGATGAAATGATATAAGAGCCAAACCAGCCTAATTTTGATGTCCTAATACTCAATGTTTTAAATATGGAGCAGTCAAGGGGTCTGATGTATGATGAAAGCATCACCAAATTCAATAGGAAAAAGTGTGACAAGGTGAGATATTTGTTATTTTTGTAGATTATGAATTAGTGAAAAGTTTTATATCTTAATTTAATTTATGAATTTTTAACACTCATTTTTTAATTATTTATTTTATTGTTGTCTTTTATAAATTAAAATTAGATATTTTTTTATTATTTAAAGACTTGAATATATTAGTTTATTATGTGGTTAAGGAAAAACAAATTACACACAAATTATGTGATGTTACTAATTTAATAAAATTGGGTGTTTATCTAATTATTTAACGAACTTACCTAGGCTTTAAACTTCTGTTGAAAAGAAGAAAAAAAAAACACTCGGGCAACCTTCGAGATCAAAGTAAGGTCTCTTTGTGAAGTTTTGAACCAACAATGTAAAAATAGGAAACTCTACGCCTTGAGATGGAAAATTCCTCTCGTGACAAAGAGAGAGAGTTTACCTGTGACGAAGTTAAATGGGTACAGTGTCAATATATGTGTCTGAGATTCTCGTTGAACCGGTCGAATATGTAGGGCGGAACAAGAACATGCCAGCACAGTTAATATTATCTACTCACCCATGCTGTGATGGTGGACTTTAGGACCACCATAATTCATCCATGAAGACATTGACAATGATATTGGCCCTGGGCCCACACCCAATATCATCATAGGTCTTAGTGGTATGTACCGTTTAACACTCCCAGCCCAAGGCCGAGAGGAGTAAAAGAAGAGAATGATGCCTTTAGAGTGTTAGAGCCCGACGAGCTCGACTGATGTCAGCTGAAAGCCGCAACCTGATATCTATCAGTTAGTCAACTTACTAGCTCTCAGCTTGTTAGCCCTGAACTTGACCACATTGAGTTTGTAGTGTTTTAGAGGGAGTTGTCATTATAAGACTTAAATCCATCATTTGAACAAAAGAAAAAAAGATTCATTAATCATGAGGTGCATAAATCCATCATTTGAAATTCACAAAGCCAAAACCTGCTTGACCGGGGTTTCTCTTTGTCAGCTTGGAAAAGTCAGTTAGTGGGATTTGTAATTTCCATGGTCTTGCCCTTAATTAAGAGTACCATTGAGTAGTTAAAATTCTAGAAATTCTTCCTAAAGGTTACATATTCAAATATTTAAAAAAATAACATAAAATGTATATAAAAAATTATTCTCCATTAATTATTACATAATTTACACTTTAATAGACTTCCTAATCGATAATATCATGTTATCTCACCGTTCAATGAAGAAAATTAAGGCAATCCTAGATATTTCAAAGCCAGTTATTTTGGAGGCAAAGATGTCACAGCCCTAATTCCACGTTTTCTATTTTGGGGGCATCATGGCCATGTAGGGGGAAGAAGTACTTCCAAGGCGTGGAGGTAGTGGTGCACCACTTTATGGACACCCTTGAGGTTTCGAGGGATGACGCAGCGAGAAGGCATAATCAACAACAGGAAATCAATAACAACGATTGAATTTCAAAGAACAAAAGGCACAAGCCGCCTTAGAAAAAAGTTCTCTCAATTAGGGTAAAGATTAATACGTTCTGCCCTCTCACTAAGAAATCCTAAAATATATATAGTGTATAAAATTGTACTAAAATTACGAAAAACCCCATTTCATAAAATTTAATTAAAATTACAAAGAAGCCCATCACAACTTCTTATCCCTTTTCTCGCTTATCCATGTACTCCTCGGCTATCTGGTCCACATCATTCTCTCCCACCAAAGAAGAACTCGACCCCAAGTTCTCTTCAGGATATAAAGGCGTATCATTCATAGGAAAGCGTTCTTTTCTCAGGTACACCATCACCTGATCACCAACTTCAAATAGTTTCTCCTTCTTGTGTCTATCAGCAGCCGCCTTGTATTTCACATTTGCCCTCTCAATTTTCCCTTTTACCTCCTCAGTGATAAATTGGCACTGCTCTACCATGTTCTTAGCTATCAATAAAGTTGGTACAGGACAAGGACTCATGCTGTCTCGAATAAACCCCTTGTCCAACAAATCTTGGACCTTCTCTAGTAGGAACTCAATTTCCTTAGGATTCATCCTATAGTGTGGTAAATTTGGAAGACTTGCTCCAGGTACCAAGTCTATTTAATGCTAGATGTCCCTCAGGGGTGGTAATCCCTTAGGTAGGTCATCAAGGACCACATCTTTATACTCCTCCAACGCTCCCTTAACCACTTCAGGGACCTCTACACTTACGTCTTCATCCCTAACTACCTTATCCTTTACAATTAGCGCATGGGCCACCCTTGACTCTTTCAAATCCTTAACCATCTCCTTCTTTGACTGGGTAATAGTCAAGAAAGAGCGCCCCTCTATTTTGCGGGCTCTAGAGCGACCCTCTAACTTCAAAGGTAACAAAGTATACTTTACACCCCCCTTCTCTAACTTATAAACATTTTCTTTACCTGCATGTTGAGCGTTCACATCGAACTGCTAAGGTCTCCCAAATAGCAGATGACATACATCTATGTCAACAATATCACAGAAGATTTCACCTCGATACCTCCCTATAGAAAATGACACCTTGCACCTCTCTTTCACCTCAATCTTCTCGGCCGTCTTAATCCACCCAATAGTGTATGGGTATGGATGTTTTTCGACAGGCAATTGTAACTGCTTAACAACTTCTCTCCCGATGATGTTTTCACAACTCCCACTGTCTACAATCAAGTCAAACACCTTTCCCTCAATCGTGCACCTAGTACGGAACAACTGGTGTCGTTGGGTATTTGTCTCCTGTTTAGGTGCTAACATCATCCGCCTAATCACATAAGCTGGCTCCACTTCACCATTCTCCTCTACAAATTCATCGTCTGAGATCTACGCAATCCTATTAACAGCTCTAGGCCTGTTAATTGGATTAACATACTTATCTCTTGCCTTAAGCCTATTACTGCTAATATTAAGCGAGTCAAAGCGCTCAATCAAATCTTCAAAACGCTGTTCTAAGCGTTGGATTCTTTGATCTAAAGCATTGAACTCTGCCCTAGGAACCCATTGATCGGCCCCTTGGACTCTCGCATCTTGAACACCGTCAAGAACATGACCGTCATCTACACCTTGATTGACTGACATCTTCGCAGGAAATTGCCTAGCTCTGATACCAATCTGACGCAGCGAGAAAGCGTAATCAACAACAGGAAATCAATAACAACGATTGAATTCCAAAGAACA
>CM038611.1:7697874-7756540 GCA_021533255.1 Ceriops tagal | reverse complement strand
ATTACGAAAAACTTTGTTTCATAAAATTTAATTAAAATTACGAAAAATCCCTTCAGCTTGGACCCGACTTTGAAGCCTTTCGCAACTTCTTATCCTTTTCTCGCTTGTCCATATACTCCTCGGCTATCTGGTCCACATCAAGGGATCAAACTAACTAAATAATTGTCTAGGAAGCTGTTTTCAATTAATCAGTGCGATACAAATTTTGTCCTTGCATCATAGCACTTGGAGCAATGCTAATCATCCCGAATAGTTTTCCTCACCTTGTTACTAAAGAGAAAAATTTTATCAATTTATTATTTTGTTAATTTAGTCAAAAAGATAATTTTGTTATTCACATTAACAAAATAATAGAGAGTTAAGAAGAGGTAAAAAAAGATTATACAAACGAATATTATTATTTGAGGATTTACGTGACAACATTGGACTAATTAATAATAATCATTGCTTGGTTAGTTATAATGCCACTTTTCTTCTTCTAGGGAACTCCTATGCAAGCTCATTCGACTATTTAAAAAAAAAAAACATTCATCTGGATCATCAAAAAGGGAAAAAAAAATAAATACGAGAAGGAAGAGCTACCTATGACCGATACATGCTTCTTATTACTAGTGTTACTATTGCAATACCATAGATTATATCAACCCTTAAAGTTTGGTTTTTTATTTTATCTTGTTAATGTATATGGTATCTTCATAAATTATGAGATTGTGTCATTTCTTTAGAATATTGGTGATTTCGATTTTATTTATTTATATATTTTCTTTTAATAAAAATTTTAAATTGTTATTACAAGTGATAATTCAAGTGAAAATAAGCGAGAACAATATATTAATGGAGAAGTATAAAGCCCGATAGCTATGTAATAGGAAACAAATGCAATTAAAGAGTTTAATTAGACAAACACACTAAAAATGATGAGTTTTTTATTTTATTTTTTTTGTTTTTTCTTCTCCACCTCCTTCAGTGGATACCATGTTTTAATGCATTCACTACTTAATTAACATTTTTTTTTATTTTTTTTCCTTAGCCAAAGAAACTAACTATAAATAATTAAATTTTAAGTTCTAATAAATACTAACTATAAAAAAGTAAGGAAGTCACCTATTCTCACAATGCAATGTTCTGATAAAAAATAATCTTCTTTGTCTCTTCCTGAGTCCAAAATATGAACAAAAATTCATAAGTCATATGTGTATATATATATATAATCTAACAAAAAAGGGAATGATTTAGATGTGTCAAATAAGATTAAGGAATTGAGAAATTAAAGAAATGAGAAAGCAATGAATAAATTATCATGTTGTCTTTCCACAGACTTTTTCAAGACGCTATTCCATATGTTTGAAAATGAAGTAAAGAAAAAAACTTTCTTGTTTCCCACCTATTCCCTCTTTACCTCATTGGCTTTGACCCTTATGAAAATAATTGACAAAGATTATGTTTACCTAGGAATTAAATCAAATAGACAAATCAGTAAAGAGCCCAAACGCTTACCCACACAAAAATATTAAATAAAAATTCTCAATGTATAGGTGGAAAGATCCAAAATGTAAGAGGTAAGTGTTTATTGGAACGCTTGAATTCATAGTGATGCTCGATTCGTCCGTCTTCCAAGCTGAAAATTCCTATGTCGTGAGGTCCACAAGTTATGTGTGTAGGCAAATCAAGAAAAACATCAGTTTCCAAGGAAATCAAAGGCCTTAATAGAAGTTGAATAATTGCCTCTAATGAATAAGGCATCGCTACCAAAGCCTCTAACCTGAATCTTCTTTACCAAAAGTCCAGTCTTATTAGTTTAAAAACCTTGAACCTCTCTGTGATGAAATCATTAGTCATGAATCTCTGAACATATAATAAGTCTCCACTCAATGACTCCATAAGATATACCCGTTGAGCATAAATTAGTTCGTTTGCTAAATCGACCAGTTGAAGAGCATTAATCTTTTTCTGAATGAAAAGATGCATATCCTCATCACGCCGGCAGAAATTTTTTATGCAAGATCTGCTCCGGTAGTCTATATGGAACGAAACAATCTTGTCAGCATACATTGGGCTTTTGTAGAGCACAAAGTCACTAAAGATTATATGGTTTCAATCAATTAGCGTCCACTTCTTGTTGTGTGATCTAAAGAAAGCAAATCTAGCACATCCACCATATATTGCAATGACTATATAATCTTGAGGGGACATAAGGGGATCAGCTGATAGAAGAGGACCTTGAGCCAATCAGGACGCATCTCTAAGTGAAAATCGAGAGGAGGGAGAGTGATTGTCATGCCATTTCTGAAAGGGTTTAACACAGTGACTTCATACTTCTCATTGTCAACAAAGGCCAACCAACTGTGAGAAGAAGCGCAACATCTCTTATTGTAAGGCACTCATAAATGTGGAGCGTCACAGAATTATAGTGTTTGGGGATTCTTTAATGGGATCAAAAGCATTGGAGGGTGTTTCTGATAAGGGTTTCTAGTGTTCTAGTCCTTTGTAACTGAGCACCAATTGATGCAAACGCCAACAAACCAAATACGATCAAGTGCATCATGTAGCTTTTTCAAAATTAGATCAAAGATCAATGATGGAAGAATTGCCTAATCTAATCATTAACTATGGCTAGTTTCTTTGGCTAAGGCAAAAATAAAAAATAAAAAACAAAAAATAACAAATAAAGCTAGTTAATTGTGTGTTAATTAGGCAGTGAGGGCATTAAAACGCATTGAAGGAGGTGGAGAAGTGTGCCTAAACCTAAGCATGCACGCAAAGGCATAATTCTTTTTGGCAAAAAAGAACTACTATTTAGCTTATGATGAAAAATATTAAATCTGATTTAATTTGATACAGCTCAACTATAGATTTGCTAATTGTGGTGCTTAAACAGATACACAACAAAGAGTTGGGCTTTGTTAAATTCCTTTGTGCATAAATAACAAATATTAACATTTACTATGTTGTATACATATTCATGTAGAACTTGTACAACCAAAAGAAAAAAAAAAACTGGTAATTGAACCCTAATTAAGCATTGGAGTTGAGGTAACGTACCCGAGGCTGATGAATCAAGTAGAGGGGATGTCTCCCACACGACTACTAAGATTTATATAGCAATTAGTAAGTAAAGACAAGGAATACATAGTAGACTTGACTCTCAAGTTGAAAAGTGATTTTTTTTTCCCTAGTTGTTTACGGATTAAATTAAACAATATTTTCCGAACAAGTGAAAATGAATAAATAAATAAATAAATAAATAAAAGTTATATTATTTTTTTGTCATAACACAACCTTTAAATTACATATTATAAGACATAAAAATATTTAAATTTTTTCTTTATTATTTTTTTTCTAATTCAATGTATTGGTGAAAAGTAACTATTATTTATTTGAATATGAAAAATATTAAATTTGATTTAACATCATACGTTTCAATTTTAAATTTACTAATTATGGTGCTTTAGCATGGGTTGTGGGGTTTTGTTAAATTTCTCTAAATTTTGCCTTTCTTACAATAATTAGGAGATTACATGTGCACGAAAAGCTAAAAGGATGCAACAAGAGTAGTATTTTATAGTTTACTCTTTTCACAAATCATCATGTTTACTTTTTTCTTAATCTTACATATTTTATTAGTTTTATAAAATTTAAATTTTCTATAAAATTTAATCAGAATGAAAAATTTTAAATTTCTATCAAAAAATTTTATTTGAAATCAAATTATGTTAACTTGATATTATTCCCATGGGACTGAGGTTGGTTGACCATGGTTGATAATGGGACTTTTGACACTGATGCTGCAGATTGCACACCAAATCGATAAACAGACCAAGTATGCATATATTTGTGCGATATTGATATGCCTGCACCGTTCTTACACAAGCAAAGCCAAGAGATAAACGTATGGAGAATGACTAGTTGTGTTGTGTTGCTCTCTCTGTCTGTGTTTTTGTGTTATTTCTGTGTTGCATGAAGAGGACTCCTGTCTTGTGTTAGCTAGTAATTTATCATGTTTAACATACATGGGAACACATAAATTAGAAACACAACTCAAAATTTCCATCGCCGGCGGTCATTCTTGATTTGCCCCCTCTTGGCTTCCTACATGTAAAACGGCATGCACATTTGCGGATCTCACAAAGGCATGCAGCCCTACGGCGTATCGACTTGATGTGCGATCACTTAGGCACGAGTGTCAATGTTGCAGGGAATGCCACTTCTTCGTTCTTTCAGTGGGCCGTCTCCCATCAACTGACTATTCAATCTCCCACGCGTTGACGACGACCTAATTATGCCTTGCCATGACAAAGCATGTGAATGGATCAAGCATAAAGGTTAACTATTCATTGCCAAGAGCACATCTTCTCTTCATAATTCAATCAATACAAGGTGGAAATCTAGCACTAGAACTAATGCAAAAGTACATGAGCACACAAACGCCATAAGCAAAAGTTGAAAGAAGTAATTCGTGAAAGTGCATTTTCACTTCCTTGCGAAAGGAAAAAGAACCATTCAATCTGAAAAGAATAGTGCGTGGATATAAAGATACGAAGTAACTATCGTCGACACCCTTGTATATTGCCAACTTCTTTCGTAAATTTTCTCTTTTTACATCATACATTGGCCAGAACAAAACTCTCTTGAGGTTAATTTGCAATTGCCAAAGTTAATAAAGTTAACAAAACTCAAGTTTGAAGAAAGAAAAGGGTTCATAGCCCAGTAATGATCACTGTTGATATTATACCTACTAGCGCTTAAAGCTTTCTAAAGGGTCTCTCCTTCGGTATTCAAGTCATTTTTCATGTCCAAGAAGACAAATACATCACTGAGTTCTAAAGGCCTACCATGGACATTATGCCAAAACATGAAAGAGAGGGAGTAAGTGAGGAATTTTCTTTTCATTCTTTTAAATCAGGTCAAGTAGAGAAAATGTGGGATTAGAGCTGTGACGACTTCAGCTCCAACATGTCCAGGTTTTAAGCATCCACGGTTCCCTGAACTTTCTTCACTGAATGGTGAGATTACATGATATTATCAAACGCCAGGATTTTTATTTTATTATTGTTCTTTTTGGTTGCCTGAATTTTCTTGGTTTTGACATCGTGGCTGGCCACACCATGAGGGTATATTTTATTAAGGAATTAATCCCCACGCCAACGGGATTACAAAGTCCACTGGACTGACTTCACCCACTCGGGAATGACCAATGAGAGAGCCCAGAACCAGCACCATTTTCAATGTCTTTTTAAAAAAAAAAAAAATTATGGTGGTCCTAAAGTCCAAGGAAATTACAAATCCCACAAACTGAGTTCTCCAAGCTGACAAGGTTTTGGCTTTGTGAATTTCAAATGATGGTCCGTTACGAGGGTTGTGAATTTAATTTTCTATATATATATATATATATATGATACACATAAACCTTTATATTTAATAGCCTCATGATTAATGAACCCTTTTTTTTATTTTGGTTCCCCCATTGCCCCATTGCTCGATGTGGTCGTGTTCAGGGCTAACAAGCTGAGAGCTAATAAGTTGACTAACTAATAGATATCAGGTTGCAGCTTTCAGCTGGCATCAGTTGAGCTCGTCGGGCTCTAACACTCTAAAGGCATCATTCTCTTCTTTTACTCCTTCTCTCGGCCTTGGGCTGGGAGTGTTAAACGGTACAGACCACTAAGACCTATGATGATATTGGGTGTGGGCCCAGGGCCAATGTCATTATCAATGTCTTCATGGATGAATTATGGTGGTCCTAAAGTCCACCATCACAGCATCGGTGAATGGATAATATTAACTGTGCTGGCATGTTCTTGTTCCGCCCTACATATTCGACCGGTTCAACGAGAATCTCAGACACATATATTGACATTGTACCCATTTAACTTCGTCACAGGAAACTCTCTCTCTCTTTGTCACGAGAAGAATTTTCCATCTCAAGTCGTAGAGTTTCCTGTTTTTACATTGTTGGTTCAAAACTTCACAAAGAGACCTTACTTTGATCTCAGAGGTTGCTCTTGTGTTTTTTTTTTTTCCTTTTCTTTTCAGCGGAAGTTTAAAGCCTAGTTAAGTTCGTTAAATAATTAGATAAACACCCAATTTTATTAAATTAGTAACATCACATTATTTGTGTGTAACTTTTTTTTCCTTAACCACATAAAAAACTAATATATTCAAGTCTTTAAATAATAAAAAAATATCTAATTTTAATTTATAAAAGACAACAATAAAATAATTAATTAAAAAAATGAGTGTTAAAAATTCATAAATTAAATTAAGACATAAAACTTTTCACTAATTCATAATCTACAAAAATAACAAATATCTCACATTGTCACTAATTCACGCTTTTCAGATTGAATGGTTCTTTTTCCTTTCGCAAGGAAGTGAAAATGCACTTTCACGAATTACTTCTTTCAACTTTTGCTTATGGCAAAAACAATTTTTTTTTTCTAACAAATTTTACATTGCTTTCATGAGTACAGATTCTACGTCGCGGTTGGTTGGCACTTGATGCCCCAATTTTTATATCTTTTTTGTTTTTAGAATAATCACCTATAAAAATAAATAAATAAATAAACTCTAAAAAATATAGATAATTAACTATTTAATCTAATCTTAATATTGATTTTACTTTAAGTTCTCTTTTGATCTATATGCAAGATTATCTATTTAATCAATTGGTTCACAAAAATTATTCTGCTAGATAGTATTAAAAAAGAATTCATAATTTTAATTTTTTATTTAAATAAAATATAATAAAAATATACTTTAAATAAATATAAATAATTTATGCATAAAATATTTAATATTAGTGTGTGTATACATTCATTCATACATACATATATATATATATATATATAGAGAGAGAGAGAGAGAGAGAGAGAGAGAGAGAGAGAGAAGATTTCAATGTTATGGTCAAAAGCCAAAAAAAGAAAATAAAAAAGACATAATTTTCAAAGAAAATTTTTTCTTCAGAAAATATTTCATACAAGCAATTTAACTTTTTTTATACAAACAAACCAAACCTTAATAATATTTTATACGAAAACAAATGTTTATTAGCAGGAAAAAATAATAATAAAAAAAATCTTTATCAATGGTCACCCTGCCCTCTAATTCTCAGCGGCGACCAGCCTTACCACTACCCCCACGAAGCGAGTGGCTTCCTCCTGCATAGCCCTGAGCCTCAGCCTCTGCAACAATCATCAACACCCGTGAAACTATTACACATTGGTGTTGGCAAAATGGTTAGATGCATGCAATTTAATTTAACAGAAGTTTTTCCTCAACTCAAACATATATAATATTTATATTAAAATAAAGTAATTTTACTGTTATATTAACTTACACTTTACCAAACAAGTCACTTCTATCTAATATAAAGAAATGGCACAAAATTAGATTAAAACATGTAATTTTAAAGCTAGCTCGAGAAATAGAACCGTACTTTGAGCCTGATAGGTATAAGGTGACACTCTTGCAGTGATAACCCCGCTTGAAAAGAAGAGGAGGAATGCAATCAAGAGAGTGAAGCATTTAGCAACCGAAATGGAACTTTTCCTTGCCATATTCCTAGGGATGATCATTGATAAATTATGCCTTATTGGTTACCTGCGCATGCAAATTGCGTATGCATATGTCAATTTATATAGCAAGCAAGTACTATAAATTAATTATGTCAGAGCAGGTGGGGGAAAGTTTGTCTTCGTTTTGACAAGTCAGAGCACGAGGCCGGTTCATTCCTCTACCTACAAATGTTAGGCCATCAAACGTGTTTATCAAGGCATTGCTATACAAACAAATCTTATTATTCAACTATAATTTTAACTTTGTTTAATATTGTTTTCTTTCTTCCTTTTTTTTTTTTATTGGGTTTGAACTTTGTTTAACACCTTTCATTGTGTCAAAACTGCACCACCGTGCTTTAGATATTTTTAAGAAAATTTGTTTAATTTATCTAAAAAAATTTAATCTATTTATTAGAATACTTTTAATCAAATAGTAAGATATAAAAAATTAATATTTCAATAAATTTAATTAACTATATCATATGGATACTCAATTTATGATATAGTGATACCTTAATGTGCAATTTATAACTATGTTTAGATTTTTTTTTGAATAAGTCAAATTCAGGCAAAGACTTAACCAAAGCTAAGAGCTCTTTTATCTCAAAATTTCTAATCGTCAATTATGGTTGCCTGAGTTTGTTTGGTTTGACACGGTGGCTGGTCACATCACGATGATATATTTTAAGGAATTAATCCCCACGCCAACAAGATTACAAACTGCACTTGACTAACTTCACCAAATCGGTAATGACCAATGAGGGATGAATTATGGTGGTCCTAAAGTCCATCACAGCATCGGTGAGTAGATAATAACTGTGTTGGCATATTCTTGTTCTGCCCTATATATTCGACCGGTTCAACGAGAATCTCAGACACATATATTGACATTGTCCCCATTTGACTTTGTCAGAGGAAACTCTCTCTCTCTCTTCGTCACGAGAAGAATTTTCCATCTCAAGTGACGGAATCACACATCAGAAAGGAGAAGGGGGTCTTTGAGTCTTATAAACGTGGGCGCTGCACACCCAACAGGTTAGCCTTTTAGGGAAAGGGTAATGGCCTGTGACAAGTAATATTAGAGCATGGTTTCTACAAGTAGCAAGCACACTTTATTTGGTAAGGATGTCTGGTCCTCACAGTGAGATTACCCATGTGATTAAAGAAGCCCAAAAGCAACCCAAAAGAAGGATATCAAGGTCAAGGGATGTCTTGGAAGACGCCAATACAAGGCTTGCAAAGGTTGAGCTTGTTGTGGCTGATGGGCAGGAGAAGTTCGAGGTGGCAGACCAACGCATCAACGAGCTTGAGAGAGAGAGTGTAGAGCTTCGTGAGGAGATGCAAGGTGCCTTGAACCAGGCCCTATCAAGGTGTCTAGACCAAGTGAAGACCTTGGAAGAAACCCTCCATTGTGAGGTTGTAACGTTGAAGGAAGAGCTCGAGAGAGTCTCTAACGAGTTGAAGGAGACCAAGGATGAGCTAGTCCTTTGCAAAAAGGCAGTTGCTCAAGGTGGAAGCATTGCCTTGCCTACGGTAGCCGCTTCTTCAAAGGTGGTATGGAGGTTAGAGCAATACTTTAAGGCACTTGATATCGTAGAGGATGCCAAGAAGATCGATATTGCCGCTTTATACCTCATGGATACCGTAATGGTATGGTGGAGAAGGAGGTATAGTGACATCGAAAGGGGCACTTGCATCATCAACACATGGGACGAGTTCAAGAGAGAACTCAAGCGGCAATTCTATCCAGAGAATGCCGAGGAAGAGGCGAGAGCGAAGCTAAGGCATCTTAAACAAAAGGGAAGCATACAAGAGTATGTGAAGGAATTTTTCGAAGTGTTGTTGGAAATTCCTGATTATCCTGACAAGGAAGCACTCTTTGAATTCAAAGATGGCTTACAAAATTGGGCAAAGTTGGAGATCCAAAGACATGGTGTTCAAGATCTCGCCATCGCTATTTCCATTGCCAAGTCACTAATAGAGTTCAAGAAGTCCGAGAAGCCCAAGTCTCACAAGGACAAGGACGGTAAGGGGAAGAGTGGGGGAGATAGTCCCTCGAATAAAGGTCGTTTTCACAAGTACAATGGGCCTAGGGAAGGGAAGAACACCAAGGATGGTCAAAGCAATGATAGAGGCCCTCTCAAATGCTATTTTTGCGACAAGCCGCACAAGGCAAGGGACTGCCCAAGGAAAGCCAAGCTTTCTGCCATAGTTGAAGAAAGGGAGGAACAACAGCAACGTGAAGAGATGAGGATGGAATCTTTGCAAATCCTCAATGCCATCAAAGCTAAGGTCGAAGTGCCTAAGACCGAGAAGAGAGGACGGTTATACGTGGAAGCAAAGGTAAGTAACCAAGTAGTTAAAGCCTTAGTAGATATTGGAGCTTCCAATAACTTCCTTCAAGAGGAGGAAGCAAGATGGCTGGGCATCAGATACAACAAGGATCGAGGATGGCTCAAGGCAGTGAATTCGGAGCCATAGTCGATTTTCAGCATCGCTCAGGCATAGAGGTACGTATGGGTAAATGGTGTGGCCTTGTAGATTTTTCAATTATTCCAATGGATGATTATCCTATTGTGCTTAGTATGGAGTTTATGGATCGTGTTAAGGCTGTGCCTATTCCTTTTGCTAACACAATGTGTATCTTGGAGGAAGGCAATACTTGCATGGTGCCTTTGGCTAGAGAAACCGGCCTTCAATTGAGGCAAATCTCGACCATGCAACTTTCCAAAGGTGTGAAGAAGGCACAACCTACCTTTCTTGTATCCTTGAAGGATGGAAAGGATACATCCTTATCAAAGGTGCTACCCAAAGAAGTCTCTTACGTCCTAGAGGAGTTCAAGGACGTTATGCCTCTTGAGTTGCGTAAGAAGCTCCCACCTAAACGAGAGGTGGATCATAAGATTGAGTTAGTCTTTGGTGCAAGACCACCTGCTACGGTGCCTTATCAAATGGCACCCCCTGAGTTAGAGGAACTCAAGAAGCAACTTAAGAAGCTGTTGGATGCGGGTTACATTCAACCATCAAAGGCTCCATATAGCGCACCCGTGCTGTTCCAAAAGAAGCATGATGGGTCACTCCAGTTGTGCATCGACTATCAAGCGCTCAACAAAATCATTGAGAAAAATAAGTATCCCATTCTTTTGATAGCTAACTTGTTCGATCAGCTGGGTGAAGCATGGTGGTTCTCTAAGCTAGATTTGAGATCGAGATACTACTAAGTGAGGATTGCGAAAGGAGATGAGCCAAAAACCACTTGCGTTACGAGTAAGACGTTGGATAAGCACATTAATCATCGACAACAAGTTTTCCAAATACTAAGGGAGCATGAGTTGTACGTGAAGAGGGAGAAATGTGCCTTTGCTTAACAAGAGGTCACATTCTTAGGGCACATTGTCGGCGGAGGCAAATTATGGATGGACAAGTCTAAGGTGCAAGTCATCCACAACTAGGAGCCACCAAAGAAGGTAACTGAGGTACGATCCTTCTTAGGCCTCGTCAACTATTATAGAAAGTTTATAAAGGGCTACTCCTTTATTGCAACTCCACTCACTAATTTGTTGAAGAAGAATAGAACGTGGAGTTGGGACGCTAACTGCCAAAGAGCGTTTGAAGTGCTCAAGCAAGCGGTAGCTGACAAGCCAGTGTTGGCTCTTCTCGACCACACAAAACCTTATAAGGTACATACTGATGCCTCTAATTTTGCAATTGGTGGTGTATTAATGCAAGAGGGGCATCCCATTACATATGAGAGTTGCAAGTTGAATGAAATCGAGCGCCATTATACAGTCTAGGAGAAGGAGATGACTACAGTGGTGCATTGTCTACGAACTTAGAGGCATTATTTGCTGGGGTCCAAGTTTGTTTTGAAGACGGACAACATTGCCATAAGTTACTTCCTTAATTAGAAGAAGCTAACGCCAAAGCAAGTGAGGTGGTAAGCTTTCTTGGCGGAATTCGACTTTATGATGGAGTATAAGCTGGGCAAGGCTAATTTGGTGGCCGATGCATTGAGTAGAAAGGCTGAACTAGCTGCCATCACAAGTCTGAATTTCCCTTTGGTAGAACAAGTGAAGGAGGGATTGGAGTATGACCCACAAGCCAAGAGTTTAAGGGAATTGGCAAGTAGTGGGAAGACTCACTGGTTCTAGCTTGAAGATGGGTTACTCACTACCAAAGGCAATAGAGTTTATGTGCCAAAGTGGTAGGGATTGAGGAAGGCAATTATTAAGGAGTGCCATGACTCGAAATGGGCAAGACATCCGGGTATACGTTGTATGTTGGCCCTTGTAGAGCGAGCATATTATTGGCCACAAATGCAGAACGATGTTGAACTCTATGTGAAGACTTGTCTTGTATGCCAACAAGACAAGGTAGAGCAACACCAACCATCGGGTTGGAGCCCCTACCTACTCCGGAGAAACCATGGGAGAGTGTTTCAATGGATTTCTTCACGTGTCTACCGAAATTGGAGGGATGTGCCAACATCATGGTAGTGGTAGACCGGTTTAGTAAGTATGGTGTGTTCATCCCCGTACCCTCAAAGTTCACAAATAAGAATGCAGCACGCCTATTTTTCAAGTATGTGGTGAAATATTGGGGCATCCCGAAGACGATTGTCAGTAATAGGGACACTCGCTTCATCAAGAGATTCTGGATGGAGCTATTCAAGTTGATGGGATCGGAGCTCAACTTCTCCACAAGCTTTTACCCTCAAACTGATTGCCAAATAGAAAGGGTGAATGCCTTGTTGGAATTGTTCCTGAGGCATTACATGAGTGCCAACTAGAGCGATTGGGCTAAGTTGCTTGACATAGCCCAATTCTCGTACAATTTACAGAAGAGCGAGTCAACTGGAGCTAGTCCATTTGAGGTTGCTACGGGACTATAACTATTGACTCCTCACACATTGGCGGTTGGCTACAAAGGGCCGAGTCCTGTTGCATTCAAGTTTGCTAAGGGTTGGCATGAGAAGTTCGACATGGCACAAGCACACTTTGCTAAGGGTAACAAGCGGATGAAGAAATGGGCCGATGCCAAGAGGAGACACTTGGAGTTTGAGGAAGGAGATTTAGTGATGGTGAAACTCCTTCCCCATCAAAGCCAACGACTTGACAAAGTGCACAAGGGCCTTGTAAGGCGTTACGAGGGACCCTTCCCAGTGGAGAAGAGGATTGGCAAGCTAGCGTATTGATTAATTCTACCATCACACCTTGAGATGCATCCAGTGTTTCACGTAAGCCTTACCATCCTAATAAGGCAGAGCCGAGTAGGGGTGAATCGAAAAGAGCCCCTACAGCCATAACAACGATGCAAGATCATGACGTAGAAGAGATATTGGCGCATTGCGTCATTCCAAGGAGAGGCACCCATCCGAGTTATGTCGAGTACTTTGTTAAATGGAAAGGGTTGCCTGATAGCGAGGCAAGTTGGGAACATGAAATAACTTTGTGGAACAACGTGGATGTGATCGAGACATATAGGAGGGATGCGATGAGGGCATCGCCAGATTGAGTGGGGGATAATGTCACACACCACATCATTTTACCCAAATTAAGCTATTAAAGAGGCTTATTCTTCATAATTCTAGAACTAAGTGGAAGCCTCTAGAATCTTGTAGATAACTCTTTTATCTTTTTGTAAAGTGTAGAGTTGTGTAGAATAATCTAGAAAGAGAATAGGGACCATTAGATCAAATAGATCCTAGCCATCCATTGAGGAGGTGGATCACTATATATACCCTTAGGGACCTCATTTATAAACCATCCAAGCAATTGTGTAATTGCATTCTTGAAGTAGTATAGTATTCTCCAAGTTCTCCAAATCTCTTGTTTATTTGTGTGCTTCTTTCTATCTTTGGTTAGTAGCATTCTAGCTCTCGGAGAAGGCTGAACTAGCATTCAAGTCAAGTGAATTGCTAGTGCTGCGCGGGTTGTTGGTTAATCAAGGCCAAGTCCATGACACAAGGTGTAGAGTTTCCTATTTTTACATTATTGTTTCAAAACTTCAAAAAGAGACCTTACTTTGATCTCAAAAGTTGGTCTAGTGTTTTTCTTTTTTTCCTTTTCAGCAGAAGTTTAAAGCCTAGTTAAGTTCGTTAAATAATTAGATAAAAACCCAATTTTGTTAAATTAGTAATGCCACATAATTTGTGTGTAATTGTTTTTCCTCAACCACATAATAAACTAATATATTCAAGTCTTTAAATAATAAAAAATATCTAATTTTAATTTATAAAGGACAACAATAAAATAATTAATTAAAATGAGTGTTAAAAATTCATAAAATAAATTAAGATATAAAACTTTTCACTGATTCATAATCTACAAAAATAACAAATATCTTACCTTGTCACACTCTTCCCTATTGAATTTGGTGATGCCTTCATCATACATCAAACCCCTTGACTACTCCATATTTAGAACATTTGGTATTAGGACATCAAAATTAGGTTAGTTCGGCTCTTATACCATTTCATCTCAAGGTCATTATCCTCTTCCTAATAGGTGGTCATCAAAATTAGGTTAGTTCGGCTCTTATACCATTTCATCTCAAGGTCATTATCCTCTTCCTAATAGGTGGTCTATTAAAGTCGGGAGTGCCCATGTTTAAAAGTCCTAAGATCACCTTAGCCTATCTGATGTGGGAGTTTATCACACTCCCCTCCAATCAAATCTAGTGATGCCCTTATTGTAGATAGAGCCCTCTTAGCCTACTACACCTTTAAAGCACTTAGCACTAGGACAATAGAATTGGGTTAGGTCGTCTTTGATATCATTTTGTCATAAGGCCTTTACCCTTTCCTTAAAAGGCAATTTATTAGGGTATGTAGTGTGCACATTGAAAAGCCTAAGACCCCCTCAACCTATCTAATATGGGATCTTCTTAGACTCTTCCTTATTGAATTTGGTGATGCCTTTGTTAAAGATTAGTCGCCTCTACCTACTCTACATTTCAAGCACTTAGCGCTAGGGCATAAAAATTGGGTAAAAATGATTCTTATACCATTTAATTACGAGACTATTACCCTTTTCCCAAAAGGTAGTATGTTAAGGTATGCAACATTTACATTTAAAAGCCTTAAGACCACCTTACCATATTTGATGTGGGACTTCGTCATACTTTTCCCCACAAAAATCTAATGATGCCCTTGTCACAAATTAGGCCTATTCCTTCCTCCTCCTTTAGCAGCTCTAATACCACTTTGTCGCAGGGCCATTACCTTTTCTTTAAAAAGAAGTCTATTAGGATGTATAATGACCACTTTTAAAAGCCCCAAGATCCACCATATCTTATTTGATGTGGGACTCCTTCATACTTTCCACCAAATCCAATGATGCCCCTATCACAAATTGAGTCCTCTTGCTTACACCACATTTAGAGTACTTAACACTAGGATATTGGAATTGGATTTGGTTGGCTTTGATATCCTTTTTGTCATGGGACTATTACCTTATCCTTAAAAGTAACATATTAATGTGTGCAACATTAATGTTTAAAAGCCCTAAGAACCCCCCCCAGACCAATCCATTGTGAGACTTTGTTATAAACTCCCCCATCAAATCTAGCAATGCCCCTCTTGTAGATCAAACCCCCTACTTACTCTACCCTTAGAGCATTTGGTGTTAAGACATTAAAATCTAGTCAAATCGGCTTTAATACCACTTTGTCACAAGACCATTATCCTTCCTAAAATACAGCCTATTTAGGTGTGTAGCACCCACATTTAAAAGCACCAAGACCTCCTTGGGTTATTCAATTTATGACTTTATCATACTCTCCCCTATTAAATCTAGCAATGCCCTAGTCATGGATAAGGTCTCTTTGCTTGCTCCTCCTTAGGAGTACTTAGTGTTGGGACATTGAAATTGAGTTGGGTGGACTCTGCTACCACTTTGTCACAAGATCATCATCTTTTCCTTAAAAGATACACTATAAGGGTGTGTAGCACTTACATTTAAAAACCCCAAAATCTCCTAACCTATCTAATGTGAGATCACCATACTCTCTCCTACCCAATCCAACAATGCCCTTGTCATAGATCAATCCCCTTTGCCTACCCCACCTGTGGAGCACTTAGCACTAGGATGTTAGAATTCAATTGACTCAACTCTAATACCACTTTGTCATGGGGTTATTACCCTTGCCCCAAAAGATAGACTATAAGGGTATGTAGCACCTATATTTAAAGGCCATAGCACCAATGTGACAAAGTCCAACATTGGTTAGACTAGAAGGGTCATAGGGCTTTTAAACATAAGTGTCACATATCCTAATATGCTTCCTTTTAAAGATAAGGTAATGACCTTATGAAAAAGTTGTATCAATTAACCTAATCCAATTTTAGTGACATAGGCTTAAGCACTCCAAAACTAGAGTAGGCAACAAGGGTCTGATCAAATTTGCCACAGGAGAGTATGGTGAAATTCCATATCAAATAGACAAGGGGGATTTCGAGGATTTTAAACATGGGTACTACACCTCTTAATAAGCTATCTTTTATGGAAATGATAATAGCCCCATGACAATGGTATTAAAGTTGACTTGACTTGACCTAACTTGATTTTGATGTCTTAGTGCGATACACCCCAAAAGTAGAGTAAGTAAGGGTCCTAATTTATAACAAGGGCATCACTGGATTTAGTGGGGAAAAGTGTCACAAAGTTTAACATTAGATAAGATATAAGGGTTTTGGGGCTTTTAAATGTGAGTGCTACACACTCTAATAGGTTGCTTTTTAATGAGAGGGTAATGATTCCATAACAAAGTGGTATCAAAGCTAATATAACACATTTTTTATGTCCAAGTGTCAAGCACTCCCAAGATGAAGTAGGAGTAGGGGCTTAATCCATGACAAGGACATTGTTAGATTTAATAAAGGAGAGTGTGATGAAGTCCTACACTAAATAGCTCAGGGAAGTTTACAAGCTTTTAAACGTAGGTGTTGCATACCTTACTAGATTGCCTTTTGGGAAAAGCGTAATGGCCCTATGACAAAAGTTGTATTAAAGCCAACCCAATTTGATCCTAATGTTCCAACACCAAACACTCTAAAGGTAGAATAGGTAGGGTGTCCAATCTATGGTAGTGGCATTGTTGGATTAAGTGGGGAAGAGTGTCATTAAGTCCCACATTGAATAATTCAAGGAATCTTGAGGTTTTTAAAAGTGGGCACTACACACACTAATTGACTACTTTTTAAGGAGAGGATAATGGCCCCTTAACAAAAGTGGTAGGTTGCCTTTTAGGAAAAAAGTAATAGTCTTATGACAAAGTAGTATTAGAGACAACTTGACCTAACTTCAATCTTTAAGTGCCAAGTGCTCCATTCTTGAGTAAAGAGATTATCTCTTCAATTTTAGCAAATAAGCCTCCTCCTTTGGTTACAAGGATTTATTCACACAAAATGATCTTGGAATTAACTTAAAGCATATAACTAATATTATATTCATTGCAAGAACAATGTCTAAATCATGAGTACTCTAGATCCATTAAATTTCATAAAAAAAAAAAAGACAAGAAGAAGTCATTGATCTTGATTAGCTTTCCATATAAGAATTAAGGAGTTTAAATCCTAGATAATAACACCCTCTATTCATTTCTTGTTATAAAGTCTCATTTTTTGGTTGTAAGGATTTATTTACACAAAATAATCTTGAAATTAATTTTTATTTATACACTAACCACTATATTCATTCCAACAAGCATGTTTATGCACAATTAGTACTTTAAATTCATTGAATTCCATTAAACAAAGCAATTGTTGATCTTGATTAATTTTTCTTGTGAGTATTGAACATTTGAATTTTGAAATAATAAGGCTTTCTCTTTAATGCTAGCAAATAAGCTACTTCTTTGGTTCTAAGGACTTATTTACACAAATTGATTTTGAAATTAACTTATTCGTTTACGTTAACCGTTATATTCACTTTGGCATACATGTCTATACACTATTGGTACTTTAAATTCATCAATTCCATCACATAAAAGAGTCATTGATCTTGTTTAACTTTTTTATTTACATTTATTAAATGGCTCAATTCTTGGATAATAAGATTGTCTTTTCATTTATTGCCAATAAGTCCCTTTCATTAGTTTCTCGCATAAGTACTAAATGGTTGAATTCTTGAATAATGAAACCCTTTCATTCCAAGGACTCATTCATACAAAATAATCTTAAGATTGGCTTTGATATCCACTCCTAATATTATATTCATTGCAATAAAAACCTCTACACCTTAAGCACTTTAAATCCTTACATTGAGTAAAAAAGTCAAAAGAAGTCCTAGATCTTGATTAGCTTTTCTTATAAGAATTAAATGGTTTTATTCCAACATAATTAGACACTCTTCATTTTTTGGTTCCAAGGACTCATTCACATAAAATAATTTTAAAATTAATTTTTGTTTATACATCAACCACTGTGTTCATTGCAACAAGCATGTTTATAAATCATTGGTACATTGAATTCCATCAAACAAAGGATTCATTGATCTTAATTAGAATTTCTTATAACTATTGAATGGTTCAATTGTTGAATAAAGAGATTATCTTCTTTGTTTTTAGCTAACAATCCTCTTCTTTTGGTTATAAAAATTCATTCACACAAAATGATCTTGAAATTAACTTTTACATTTGTACCTAAAATTATATTCATTGTAAGAAATGTGTCTAAAACATTAGTACTTTGAATCCATCAAATTCCATCCAAAAGAAAAAACAAAAGAAAAAGGAGTCATTGATCTTAATTGATTCACATTTCATATAGGAATTAAGAAGTTTAAATTCTAAATAACAACACTGTTATTTCTTGTTGGTTGTAAGAACACATTTACACAAAATGATCTTTAAAGTAATTTTTATCTATACACCAACCAATATATTCATTCCAAAAAAGATGTTTATTTATAATTGATACTTATAATCTCTTAAATTCCATCAAATAAAGTGATCATTGATCTTGATTAATTTTTCTTGCGAGTATTGAATAATTGAATTATAGAATAATAAGGTTATCTCTTTAATTCTAGTGAATAAGGCTCTTTCTTTGGTTTAGAGGACTCATTTACACAAAGTGATTTTGAAATTAACTTTTTCATCTATATCAACTACTATATTCACTTTAGCATACATGTCTATACATTATTGGTACTTTGAATTCATTAAGTCCATCATGCAAAAGAGTCATTGATCTTATTTAACTTTTCTTGTACGTATTGAACAATTCAATTACTAAATAATGAGATTGTCTCTTCATTTTTAGCCAATAAGGCTCTTTCATTAGTTGTGAGGACTTATTCACACAAAATGTTCTTCAAATTAATTTATGTTTACACCAATCACAACATATGTGGCAATAAGTATATGTATGCACAATTAGTACTCTTAAATAGCTTTTCTTGCCATTATTAAATGATTCAATTCTTTAATAATGAGACTATAACTTCATTTTTAGCAAGTAATAATCCTTCGTTGGTTATAAGGACTCATTTACACAAAATGATCTTGAAATGGATCTTTGTGTCTACACTAATCACAATATACACTATAATAAGTCATGTCTATGTTCAATTAGTACTCTTGATTAGCTTTCTTGTAACTATCAAATATCTTAATTCTTGAATAATAAGACTATCTCTTCATTTCTAGCCAATGGGTCTCATTCATTGGTTGCAAGGACTTATTTACACAAAATGGTCTTAAAATTAATTTTTATGTTTACACCAACCATAATATACCTTACAACAAGCATGTTTATCCATAACTAGTATTCTTAATTAGCTTTTCTTACCACTATCAAATGGTTTAAATTTTTAATAATGAGACCATCATTTCATTTCTAACTAATAAGGCTTGTCCTTTGGTTATAAGAACTTATTCACACAAAATAATCTTGAAATTAACTTTCATGTCTACACCTAATATTTTATTCATTATAACAAGAACATTTACATCATTCATACTCTAAATCCATCAAATCTGATATAAAAAAAGAAGTCATTGATCTCAATTAGCTTTTCATGCTAGAATTAGATAGTTTAAATCCTAAATAATGAAACCATCACTTCATTTCTTACTATTAAGGCTCCTTTTTTAGTTGCAAGGCCTTATTTATGCAAAATGAGCTAAAAATTGATTTGTATATCTACACCAACGACTATATTCTTTCCAACAATCACATTTATGCATAATTATTACTCAAAATCCATTAAATTTCATCAAACAAAGGAATCATTGATCTTAATTAGTTTTTCTTGCAAGTATTGATCGGTTTAATTTTAAAATGATGAGATTGTCTCTTTAATTGTAGCTAAAAAGGCTCCTTCTTAGGTTCCACAAACTCATTTGTAGAAATTGATCTTGAAATTAACTTTTTTGTCTACATCAATAACTATTCACTTTAATATGCCCTATCTATATATCATTGGTACTTTGAATCCATTTAATTCCTTTATACTATGAAGTTATTAATCTTGATTAGCTTTTCTTGGAAGTATTGAATGGTTTAATTCCATAATAATGATACAATCTTTTCTTTTTTAGCCAATAAGGCTCCTTTTTTGGTTGTAAGGACAAAAAAAAAATTATTTCTCTACATTATATTATACCATGCAAGATTGCTATGCAAGTTAATTTAGGAGAGAGGTAGTACTAGACCTTAATTTTGCTTTCAATTTTGACAAAGTCATGTAATGTTATCCTATGTTTATTAGGTGAGGGTTTTTAAGATAAGGCATAAATCATTGACTTGTATTAAGATTTGAGCAATTTATATTGAATAGGTTACCTCAAAACCTATCATTTAGTAGTAATAAAAGTGGGAATGAAGAAATAATTATCAATAAAAAATGATAATTATTTGCAAAAATGGAATCTTTCTACTTCATCTTTTTCTTTTATTTATCAAAAGAAAGGTTTCCTACTTACATCAAATTATATGGTTTTATGTGGTTAAAACCATTGAAAAAGATTTATTTTTCTCACAAGGTTATAATAATTTTACCTTATTATCTATTGAGCTTATTAGCTCCCATCAAAAGAAGTACAAATTCCTTTATTTAGGAATGGTGCAAATGGCAATTAAACTGGTTATAAGATTGGGACTTAATAACTTTGTTAAGTCTTAGGGACAAAACTCAGAACTAGTTTCATGACTTCTTGTTAGGAGTAATAAAATCTATTTTGAGAGATGGAGCTATCTAATTTTCTTTTTATCCAAACATCACTCTTTTTTTCAATGATCTAAACTTAATTCATGCATTATCCCTAGAAAGTAAAATAAAAGATTTTGATGTGATGCTAGAATAAAAAAATATAATCTATATTTATAAGATTTATTATAAGATTATGAATACTAGTGTTTTGAAAATAAAAGAAATTTCATATCAGTTATCTACCAAAAAGGGACTTACCACTATTTCCTCACTAACAAGGCTAAAAGCAATATAATGACTCCTTGACCTATTAGCTTAGATCAAGTTAAATTATCTAAAAAATGGACCTTAGAAAATGTCATAAAGCCTATTAAAAGGCAAGCTAAATAATTAAAAGAAGTCATCAAATATAATGATGATGTAGAAATAAGATTTTCATATAATGTGTTTATCAGGCTAAACCTAGATAAAAAAGGAGACATTTAACATCTTCAATTCCTTTATAATTTTCAAAAGAATTTGAAGGAATTAGAAAACCAAAAGAACAAGTTACTTAGCCACAATATAAAGTTGAATTTCCTCTATCTACATTAGCTTCATTAGTTAACAAACCTATTGACATGGGATGTAAGGATGAGGATAAAAGTATCAATGTTCTAACCATTAAGTTGGGAGCAAAGGGAAAGTTAGAGAGTTATTTTATTCTCCCAAAAACATACATAAAAAAAAGGTTTTTTTTATGACCTTTCATAAAAGAAAAAGGATTTATGGTTCAAAAGACATTAGTATATATTTGAACAATTAAGACCATTTGATGCATTTACTTTTATTGAAAAGGTTTTATAAGTTTCAAAAAATAAAGTTTCCTAATTTTGAGGATGAAAAGGAATGTCTATCAAAACTATCCCACAAAAATAGGAAAAAAGGTGACCCTCTTATACTTAATTTAACAATTAAACTTATGGAATAAGAGGTTGCAACCACCCTATACAAATTAGAAACAAATAAATTAAAATCAAACATTGGTGCTATTATACAGTAAGGAAACTATATAAATTTATGCCTTTAGTCAATTGGGAAACAATTGACTAGAGTTAAAGAAAAAATTGCAGAAGCAATTTAAAAGGTTAAATTCTAAAGCCTATAGTTAAACTAGAAATTGAAAAGGGAGTTTGATTTAAATCGATATCATCTAAAAAAAATACACTATAAAATGACTAATGAAAGGGCTTATAAGACTAAATTATTGGAAGAAATTGTTACAAAGCTTAATGTCCTAAGATTAATGGATAAAGGAGCTATTATAAAAATAAAAAAAAAAGGAAAGTAGAGGTGAGATATAGATTGAGGATCAGATTGATGATTAATTTGGGTCTAACATTGATATAAAGAAACTATAGGAAATGTTCTTATCAAAATAAGGAAGTAAAACCTTATCAAGTTAATAAAATGACTTGTAAGAAAGTACCTACAAAATTATATTACCTTAATTTTTGGTTCAATATAGCAAGTTTAGGATACTTGGTTAGGACTGGGATAGGGATATGGATTGAAGGAAATCTAGCAAATGGACTTTTTTGCAATCATGTGGTCTATATGACTAGTTAGGAATGAATGTATATTCGTAATTGACAAATTATGTGACTTGATTTGTGTCTAAAAGTGGTGGTTGTCACAAGTAAGATAGCCCAACTCTCATTTTACAATTAAGGATTTTTTGCTCAATTTTCATAATGTTTGCATACCAAAGAAGAGGCTTGCATGCCCCAATAGTCTTAAAGGGGTGGAATCTCCAAGTGACATGGTGAAATTCAATATAGATGTAGCTATAACTTAGGTCATTAGGAGTGGTAGTTATAGAGGGTGTTCTATAATGATGGGAAGGTGATATGTCTCTTTTCCAAGGTAGTGGCAGCATCTAATGTCAACGAGACAAAACTCCTTGTAATCTATAAGTTAGTCATTGTATGGCAACAACAAATGACATTAGAAGGTCCCTTTGTAATTATTGAAAGTGATTCTCGCATCGTAGTAGTATAAATAAATGACCAAGGGAGGAGACCCTACAATCTTATGCTAGTACTCTGGGATATCACTTATAAAACTAAGGATTTTGTTTTTTTTGTCTTTATGCCTCAAAAGTGTAATTTCTTTGCAAATACCTTAGCCAAGCAATAAATGGTACGACACACAGACTTGGTCGCATTAATGTTAGGGTTTGTTTTAGATTGTAGGTCTAGGGATGATAGGATGATAGAGATTTCCATTATTGGTTATCGAGTATTTTGTATCAAAAGTGCGCATTTACCTTTTGGTTTTTGTTTTGGGCTAAGGGACAGTGTCATATAGGCTCTCATATGTATGAAATTAAAATTTTGTCTACTTTGGTATTTTTTGCACCACATGTAAGTAATAATATACTATTTTTTTATGTTAAAAAAATTCTTGTTCAATCTTATTGATGTAAGATAGTTAAGAAAGTAGGCCACAACCCAATTATTTGACATGAGAGGTACTACTATAGGGTGCAGTTAAATTTAATATGGATACAGTAATGACCAGCTCGACGGGGTGGTAAGAATAGGCAAAATATTGGGGGAAGACAAGAAAGTGTTATGACTTTTTTCTAAAGTGGTAATTGCATCAAGCATTAGTAATACAAACGCTTTTGCTGATCAAAGAGAAGGTGGTATTATGAAGCCAACAAACAAAGTCAAGTAAATTTCTTTTAACTATTGAGAGAAATTTTAATATTGTGATTGCCTGGTCAAATGATGATGTTGAAAGATTTTAGAATCTTATGTCAGTGTTTAGGGACATTAGTGATAAAACTAAAAACTAGATTTCCTTTGTCTTCTAAATGTACGAGAGTAATTTTTTCATAGATGTGATAACAAAACAAAGAAAGGTTAAATACACGAATTTCGTAGTTAAGTTTAATTGATGGTTACAAAGAGAGATTTCTGGTACTATTCATATATGATGGGAGTTAGTATTTTTTGTAAGAGATTTGTAGCCATTTAAAACAAGGTACTTTTCACTTAAAATATATAAAATTATTAATTTTTATATAGGTTTGATGCATATTATTATACATTTTAAGATTTAGTGATAATATATATATATATATTATTTAAAAAAAAGAATTGTTATTTACTAGGCAGAGAATATAAACCAATCCATAAACTTGACTTCTACTTTTTTATGAGAACCATTTTAGGTTGAGAGAGGGGTGAATCAGTGTGAGATATCCTCTTTTTAAAAATCAATCTAGATTTAACTTTTATGACTTATTAGAGTCGATGATCCAATTTTTTATTTTTCTTCTTTATGTGAGCGCAACCATACGAATATAAATTAATGCGCAAGCACCCAAGTACACACAACAATTTTTACATGGTTCACTCACAATTTTTACATGGTGTGATAGGATCCCTCATAAATCACACAATCCACTCTTGCTATCAAAGGATACAATAATGTTGTGAAAGGATCACTCATTCACCACTTGTGGAAGGACTACTCCTTAACCACTAGCAACGATCTCCCAATCACTCCAAAGGTATCTCACCCTGTTTTTCAACAATTTTATCAAACGTTTATGGTAAAACCTTTCTTGGAGAATGATCACTCAATGTGTATAGACTGCTAGAGCAGAATATAGATCTTCTCCTTTCTTCACTGCTAGTGTTATCTCACCCGCTACCAGTGCTACACGCGATGCAAATGTCGTATGTACACGTTGCTGTTGCTGTCCGTGTGCGCTACTAATGCTATCCACATGTACTACTATTGCTGTTCGTGTGCGCTACTCCTGTTATTTACACATGGTGCTGCTACTTTCTGTGTGCGCTACTAATGCTGTCCATACATGTTGCAGCTGCTGTCGACACATGTTGTGGTTGCTATCAACAAATGTTGCAGCTATTTTCTCATATCGTTGCTGTTATCCCCATGTGATGTAGCTATCTTCTTGCACCACTGCTGGTTTGCTGATTGATTCTCGGACTTGCTGCTGCACTTTCTGCAGGTGGTTGCTAATTCTCAGACTTGCTGTTGCACATTTTGATTTTTTTTTTTTGGCTTGATTCCCAGGTGAGCTTCTGTTGCTAGGAAGCCTTCTGAGGTGCTGCTGGTGCTGGTATACCCTCCTGGACATAGAGGAACGTGCTACTACTGTTGGTGCAGGAAAGCCTCCTGGACATGCTGCTGCTGTTGGAAAGTCTCTAGGATGTGCTGGGATGTGCAACTGCTGCTAGTATACCAACTTGGACATGCAGGGACGTGCTACTGGTGCTGGTATACCCTCATGGACCTGTAGGGTTGTCTATTACTGCTGTTATACCCTCATGGATGTGCAGGAACATGTTGTTGGTGCTGGAGACCTACAGGGATGTCTGCTACTATTGGTATACCCTCTTGGACCTACATTAGCGTTTGCCGCTACTGATATGCCCTCTTGGACTTGTAGGAATGTGTTACTAGTGCTGAGGACCTACAGGGACATCTGCTACTACTGGTATGCCCTCTTGGAAGTGCAAAAACATGTTGTTAGTGCTGGGGACCTGCAGGGATGTCTATTGGAAAGCCTTCTGGATGTGCTGGTGTGGTGGTCGATTGCTATTGTCACCTTTGTAAGGGCTTACTGGTGCAATGGTTGTCTTGGTGAGGGTTTGCTGGTGTGGGTGGTTGGCTACCTTGCTCTCTTTCTTTCCTTCTTGACCAGCTGCACCTTGCTGCTTCTCCTTGGTGGCTACTGCACTCTCCTTGGCTGGCTGTTTTGCTTTCTTTCTTTCTTTCCTTGGCCAGCTACCCTGCCTTCCTTCCTTGGTGGCTATTGTACTCTCCTTAGCTAACTACCCCTTGCTTTCTTTCTCTCCTTTTTGGCCAATTGCACCTTGCTTAGTGGTTGCCTCCTCTTTGCCGTTCACCTCCCTTTTTCCTTAGGTTTACCACTCACCTCTCTCCTTGTCGTTCACTCAATTTTTTGCAACCCTTTTTTTTCCTTTTGCAAGACACCTAAGGGTATTTATAGAGCCATGAGATTAGGGCTACACGATCATCAACGGTCATCGTTAATTCTCACATATTGCCCTACAATCAATAACTGAAGTTGATTCCTAAAATTTAAGGTCAATGGTCAACATTGACTTCCTAAAATTTAAGGTCAATGGTCAACAGTCAACGGTCAATGGTCAATCTTAACCTTTAAAATTTAAGGTCAATAGTTAACATTAAATCCTCAACGTGAGGGTTAACCTGTCATCACTGTTTTCTCCCAATAACCTCACTACATCTCAATGACATTCATAACATCAAATCAACTTAAAACTATATGAAATGATGTTGACAACAGATCAAATAGTAGCCATCTAGGCTCAACAATCTCCCCTTTTGGGCAATCCATAGCAAAGTGCCCAATTACTCCACACCTAAAGCACTTTAAGGGTAATTTTCCTTTGTACTTCCATTTTCCTTTCCTCAAGTTCCTAGTGATGTATGTCATGACTTCATCTAGCTTTGTATCACCATTTTCTTCTTTAGAGTTGCTGTCGGACACCTCTTCTTGGTCTTTAATCTTTAATTTCCTCATTGCCTTGAAAGCAAGCTTTTTCTCCACCTTAGACTTCTTTTTTTTTTCTTCATTGGGGCTATTCTTATTTAATAAGCCACCAATATGCTATGCAAGTCATCTAAGGGCAGTCTATCCATATCTTTATCTTTTATGGAAGAGACTTTGGCGTTGTAAGCTTTCGGCAAGGTTCTAAGTATTTTCCTTACTACAGTAGCATCGTTGATCTCCTCTCTATAACCTCTAATGGAACACATGATTTCATTGACTATTGTGAAGAACACATCCACAGTCTCATCATTTTGCATCTTTATGTCTTTGAATCTACTCCTCTAAATTTATAGCTTGACTTTCTTTACAACTTTGTCTCCTTCATAGATATTTTTTAATTTGTCCCAAATTTGCTTGGCTGTGTTACACCCCATCACCTTGGTGAATTTTTTATCGGAGAGGGAGGCATTTAAGGCATTTCTCGCCTTTCCATCACACTCTAAGTTCTTCTTATCAACTGGCATCATAGAATCACCTTCAACAACAAGGATGAAGTCACTAACAGTAGACTCAAACACATCAAGAACAAGGGACATCAAATATGGAAGCATTCTATTCTTCTATAATTGATAATTTTGTCCATCAAACATAAAGATGCTCTTACTGTTAACACTATTTATGCTATTCATGATCTTAAGCAATAGTAGAAAAAAAACTCACACAGCAATGCACCACTTTACTTCAAAGCAGGAAAATTAGATCAACAGAGGAACCGACTCTAATACCACTTGATGATAACCGTTTTAGGTCTCACACTAAGAGGGGGGTGAATTAGTGTGAGATATCCTCTTTTTACAAATCAATCCAGATTTAAACTCTATGACTTGTTAAAGTCGATGATCCAATTTTTTATTTTTCTTTTTATGTCAGTGCAACTGTACAAATATAAATTAATGCACAAGCACACACGACAATTTTTATGTGGTTCACCCATAATGTGTGAGCTATGTCTACAGTGTGATAGGATCCCTCCTAAATCACACAATCCATTCTTGCTATAAAGGAATACAATAATGATGTGGAAGGATCACTCCTTCACTACTTGTGGAAGGAATACTCCTTAATCACTTGCAACGATCTCTCAATCAAGAAGTTGATCTCCTGATCACTCCAAAGGTGTCTCACCCTAGTTTTCAACAAATTTATCAAGAGTTTATGGTAAAACCTTTCTTGGAGAATGATCACTTAATGTGTACAGATTGTTAGAGTAGAATATGGATCTTCTCCTTTCTTCGCTGTCAGTGTTATCTCACTCACTACCGGTGCTACACATGATGCTAATGTTGTCTGTACGCGTTGTCGTTATTGTCTACGAGGGCTGCTCTTGCTGTCTGCGCGTGGTGCCGCTACTATCTGTGCGTGCTGCTAATGCTGTCCACGTGCACTGCTAATGCTTTCCACACACCTACAGCTACTGTCCACACGTGTTACAGTTGTTTTCTCGTGCTGCTGCTAGTTTGCTGATTGATTCCCGGACTTGCTGTCACACTTTCTATAGGTGGCTACTGATTCCTACACCTATTGTTGCACGTTTTGATTTTTTTTTTTTTTTTGCTTGATTCCTGGGTGTGCTTCTGCTGCTGGGAAGCCTTCTAAGGTGTTGCTAGTGCTGGTATACCCTTTTAGACGTGCAAGGACGTGCTGCTCCTACTAGTATACCCTCCTAAATATGCAGGAACATACTGTTGCTGGGAAGCCTCATGGACATGCTGCTGGTGCAAGGAAACCTTTTGGACGTGCTGCTACTACTAGGAAGTCTCTTGGATGTGGTGGGATGTGCTATTGCTGCTGGTATTGCTCTTGGATGTGCAGGGACGTGCTGCTAGTGCTAGTATACCCTTCTGGACTTATAGGGATGTTTACTGCTACTGGTATACCCTCCTAGATGTGTAGGACCATGTTGCTGGTGCTGGAGACCTACAAGGATGTCGATCGCTATTGGTATACCCTCTTAGACTTGCTGAGATGTCTACTACTATTGGTATGCCCTTTTAGATGCGCAGGAATGTGTTGTTGGTGATAGGGACCTGAAGGGATGTTTGCTAGAAGGCCTCATGGATATGCTGGTGTGGTGGCTGACTATTGTTGTCACCTTTGTGAGGGCTTGCTAGTGCGAGGTATTCTTGGTGAGGGTTTGCTAGTGTGGGTGGCCAACTACCTTGCTTTCTTTCTTTCCTTCTTGGTCGGCTACACCTTGTTGCTTCTCCTTAGTGGTTGCTATACTCTCCTTAGCTAACTGCCTTGCCTTCTTTTTTTCTCTCCTTGGCCAGCTACCTTGCCTTCCTTCCTTGGTGGCTACTATACTCTCCTTGGCTAGCTGTCCCTTACTTTCTTTCTCTCCTTTTTGGCCAGTTACACCTTGCTTTGTGGTTGCCTCCTCTTTGCCGATCACCTCCCTTTTTCCCTAGGTTTGCTCCTTGCCGTTCACTCAATTTTCTACAACCCTTTTTTTTTTCTTTTTGCAAGACACCTAAGGGTATTTGTAAAGCCTTGGGATTAGGGTCACACAATCATCAATGGTCATCGTTAATTCCTACATGTTGTCTTACAATTAACAACCAAATTTGATTCTAAAATTTAAGGTCAGTGGTCAACATTGATTTCCTAAAATTTAAGGTTAACGACCAACAATTAATAGTCAATATTGTCCACTAAAATTTAGGGTCAACAGTTAACATTGACTTCTCAATACTAAGGTTAACTTGTCATCACTGTTTTCTCCCAATGATCTCACTATATCTCAACGATATTCATAATATCAAATTAACATATATAACCGTGTAAAATTGTGTTGACAACAAATTCAATACTAACCATCAAAGATGAGCTCAACACTTTTCTACTTTTTCGGGATTTTCTACAGAAATGGGAACATTTTGTCAAAGAAAGTGAGGAACGTGTCTCAAAATATGTTTCCCCCTTCGAATTCGAACAATCACGCTTTTCATTTTTTAGCGTGTTTAGCGTTTGGAACTGAAGTCTTGAAAAAAGAAAATTTATGCAGTAGTATTATTATTATTTTTAAGAGACAACATAATATCATATTATTCATATGCAATCCAATATACGAAGCATTGCCCTTGCTTTCCCAGGGATATTTTTAAGTAACCAAATTCTTGCAAGTGAACATGTTTTCCTTTTTTTTTTTTTTGCCATATTCATTAAAAATTATCTACAAAAAACATGTACCCCATGTTTCCCCCAATCACGTTCCTGACCTATCCTTTTGATGGTGCGAGGCCAAGTATATTTCTTTAAAGGTCCCCTGCGCCAAGAAAAGTCACCAAATTGAGTTACATTTCCAATCCCATAATAATATCAAAGCAATGACCAGATAGCATTTTGTAAGTTCAACATGATGATTTTGTATAAGGATCCACTACTAGAGGCCCAATTCCATCCTGATCGGGTGCAATTAATGGTCGGAGTCCAATAATTGACCCAACGAAAGGATTAGTTTAATTTATGGCATCGCTATTTGTGTTAAAAAAAAAAAGACAAAAAACAAACTGACCCAAAAAGACTATATTGAAAATTGCTAAAGTATTGCATATACGCAATTTTTGGACCTAATAAAAAGTGCAAAGCGTTACATATTGTAGTTTCATAGCATAATTTAAAATACACCGTATAGAGGATCGCAATCCAAATCCCTAGCAATAAAGACTTAGATCTACCCCAAATGTCAACCTCCGCCGCCTCCGACGTTGCCGCTGCCGGCGAGGTGCTTCCTCCTACACCGCCGTCAAGGCTTATCCCTCGCCCAATTTTATTTTATAGTAGGTGACTTTATTACATTTTTTTTTTCTGATAATTATGTGATCGCTCCTATATGCATTTTTATTTGCATTCAAATGCATATTTCTTATGCCTTTACTTTTCAATTAAGAAATAGAAAGAAGGGGTTCGAAAAATCCCCATCTGCTGCCACTTTTTAGTTATATGTTTTTTATATATAAAAAGTAAAATTAGCCAATTTAAATACAAATACCTTGATTAACACCCAACAAAAGTTCCCATAGATTCCATCTTTTCTGTCTACAGCCAAGACAATTTAAGTCGCTATCGATCGGTAGTTAGCTAAGCATGGTAAGTTTTCAGGACCAGTCTATTTAAGTACAAAAACCATGGTGGATGCATGTCGTCTGAAGCCATTACAAATATTAGCTTGTTATCTCGTAGGGCAACATAATTTTTAGCACATTCACGATCTTCTATTTCGATCCTAAACTTCTAGTTCTATTAATTAGATTTTAAATCTGTTATTTTTATCCCGAAGTGCATTACTTAAATGCTCAATCGCAATGTCAACTTCTCAACCAATTGCATTGAAATTAAAATTAAATTGACCATCATATTACGAGGAAGGAGCTGGTGGGAAAATTTCACACAACCGCTAACATTGCTCTAAATTGTCCAAAAATTGAGAACTGAGTGATGTATTTGTCTTCATGGACATGAAAGATGACTTGAATACCGAAGGAGAGACCCTTTAGAAAGCTTTAAGCGCTAGTGGCTATATTTCGACCTGCAAGGACACCCAATAATTGAAAATTCAGATATTTATTTTTCAAGCCTGGATTTTTAAGCTTTAAAAAAACGAAAACGAAAAAGAAGAATGAGATTTTCAATCATAACAGAATTATTCGAATGTATAGCGTAATTTAGGTTCAACCGACTTCTTAGTGGAAAACAAGTAGTATAGCTTATTTTATCTTTAAGGTACTTATTACCAAAATAAATAAATAAAAAAAATAAAAGAAGGGCATTTGTCGTAACGATTGATTGTTTAAGAAATTCACGTTGTGTATGTTGCCCGTCATCCTGCAAATGGCATATTTCGGTGCGTTAACGACGAACATACGGCATAGAAGAGCACTATAATAAACAGCAACAACCGGACGACCGACCATCGGCATCAAGAGAAGGGAGACAAAAGTTGCTCTTACTTTTCAAAATCAGGACCGCACGGGGGGGGGGGGAAGAGAAGATATTGTTAGCCAACAACCAAACAGCGTCATGCGAAGATCAAATCCTGTCGTGTTCGAGGAAAGACCACGAGGTTTCACATTGGTTTCCTGGGTGGGTTGCCGATCAAAACAGAAAGAAGTGTGCAAACGGGACTGGTTCGACCCTACCAATCCTTGTTTGCTTTCTTTTTCGTTGTTTTTTTCTTTAAAAAAAAAACCTTTTGAAAAAACGGATTCCATTCCATTCCATTCCCATTGTTTCGTTACAACAGCCACACAACACAACAGTTTATGCAAGGAATTTCGATTGACTTTGACTAAGCTTTTTCACTCTATCAAATACAAATGCATACCCTTTTCTTTCTTCAAACTTGAGTTTTGTTAACTTTAGTAACTTTGGCAATTGCAAATTAACCTCAAGAGAGTTCTTTTCTGGCCAATGTATGATGTAAAATGAGAGAATTCACGAAAGAAGTTGGCAATATACAAGGATGTCGACAATAGTTACTTCGCATCTTTATGTCCACGCATTATTCTTTTCAGATTGAAGGGTTATTTTCCTTTCGCAAGGAAGTGAAAATGCTCTTTCACGAATTACTTCTTTCAACTTTTCTTTATGGCGTTTGTGTGTTCATGTACTTTTGCATTAGTTCGAGTGCTAGATTTCCACCTTGTATTGATTGAATTATGAAGAGATGTTGTGCTCTTGGCAATGAATAGTTAACCTTATGCTTGATCCATTCACATGCTTTGCCATGGTAAGACATAATTAGGTCGTCGTCAACGCGTGGGAGATTGAATAGTCAGTTGATGGGAGACGGCCCACTGAAAGAACGAAGAAGTAGAATTCCCTGCAACATTGACACTCGTGCCTCAGTGATCGCACATCAAGTCGATACACCGTAGGGCTGCATGCGTTTGTGAGATCCGCCGGCGATAGAAATTTTGAGTTGTGTTTCTAATTTATTTGTTTCTATGCATGTTAAACATGATAAATTACTAGCTAACACAAGACAAAAGTCCACTTCATGCAACACAGAAATAACACAAAAACACAGACACAGAGAGCAACACAACACAACTCAAAATGACCGTCATTTGTAGTCATTCTCCATGCGTTCTCTCTTGGCTTTGCTTGTGTAAGAACGGTGCAGGCATATGCATATCGCAGAAATATATGTCTGTTTGTCGATTTGGTGTGCAATCACTGCAGCATCAGTGTCAAAAGTTGTCATATGTCTTATGGCACAAGTTGTGCATCCCGTCATAGTCATTGCTTGCGATGTTTTTTTTTGCATTGCAGCGATATATTGTACAGAGAAGAAACAATAATAGAAGGGACATTGCAAGGAAACGACCATTATTTAAGCACATATTCCTTTTAGGTTTTCTTCATGCATCTACGTTAGTTTTTTTTATTTTCTTAATTATACAGACTAATCATATGCATGAATGGTTTTCTACAAAGTGATTGTGACACAGAATTTCGCGTCTACGTTCTTTGAGGTGGAAGACAATCTGCCATATTCCGGAGATTTTGAGCGGTAACATTTGCCTGGTTCACAACATATTCCAATATATTTGTTGAGATATTGGGAAAGAACAACACATCCGGCACTGAAATCGAAAATATATTTGTGACGGTCTCATAAAATTATATGTTAAAGCAAACATGTGGAGGTGATAGAACTGATAGAGAAATAGTTTCTCACATTGCAGCAGTTGTGCGAAGAGAATAAGAAAAATAATGAGAGAAGGCGCTTTACAGGGAAATCATTTTTTATGACAGTTTCTCACGAGAGGGAATATAATATGGCTAAAAAGATCTCTTTTTGGTCGCCCATAAACCTTGCTGGGTGAACATGCCATTAATGATTATAAGATGTTCAAATTTTCTTTCCCAATGCAAATCCTGACTCTAACTGTAAAATGATGAGTTTTAGCCAGCAAAGATGATAAGTTTTTCTTCTAAAAAAAACAAGTGATGAGTTATAGTCTATTAGCAATTTAGGGTAATACCTAGCTCTAAAATGTTTTAAAAAAGAAAAACTACAGTTATTTTGATCAAAAAAACACTTGTTAACAAATTGAGAGCAACATTTCCTTGAGTAGTTAATTAATCAATAAGCCTACTTCTTGTCCTCTTCCCCTTCCCAACATACATTATCTTTTAGGTGCCTTACTTGTAACGATGCACAGCTTCAATCCATTGACTTCTTCTCTCAACCAAAGTACAACATTTTAAATTGTGGGTAGCAAGTGACGTTGCAGTTGCAATTAATTAGTCCATCGAATGTTTTGGCTTACACCTAGGTACACCTAGGTATAATGGCCAGAGCGCCTCCATTTTCCTAGCAACAACATAAAGGAGGGAGCAGAGCTAAGAAAGTTTTGAAATTTAACATGACAAAAAAGAGAGAGAAAAGATTGAGGGAAGGGGGAAGAAAGAGATAGAGATATGATTGTATTTGACAAATGAAGGAGGCTTTAGTGAATACAGTGAACCCAGCAATATTGAAATGAAGATCTGATTAAATATTTTAGAAGCTTTTTAACCAATAATTAAAAAAAACTTTAATACGTTCCAAAAAAAAAAAGGAGAAGATGAAGACAAATAATTAAAAAAAACTTTAATACGTTCTAAAAAAAAAAAAAGGAGAAGATGAAGACTTTTAATACTTTTTCTTTTTAAAAAGTATATAATTTTTTTTTTTGACAACACAAAACAATATCTAAATTGAATATATTACTCTTGTAAGCAGTTGGTGCGCAATCCACGAAGCACCCCTACGCGTATTTCCCCGATAATTGACGGGCCAAATAAATTGATTGAAAGAAAGCAGCTCTCAAAGGAGCCCTGATTTTTTTTACTTTTTTTGGCAAAAAAAAAAAAAAAAAAAAACAAAAGCACTTAGAATTCCTGTAGTTTTGATACGCGTGAGGAAGAGAAAAGCACACTTTAAGACCGTCAAAAAATAAAAAAGAATGAAATTTTTATGCAGACTTAATGCAGTGCTACGAGCAACCACAACCAAATTCGCAAGCTGCAGCGACAGGATGGCAGATTGGACATCTCAGAACTGATAAAAAAAAAAAAAACACCAACTTAAGGAAATCAAGTCAAATCAACATCCGTCAAAAACCACTACCTACAAATCATAATAAATCCATATGCATATGGTAGCATTTAGTGCACCTTTGGAGGAAAATGTATCACTTATACTGGGCTTTCAAGTTTACTACTTGTGCCAAGTCTTTCAGGTTTGATTATACACGTGTGTCTGTTGGTATAAATTACTGCCACTCTTGCTTAGTTGTAGAGGTGACGTATCTGCTCTAATTTTGCTGAGTCTAGCCGCTGCTCTGGGAGTGCTGTTGGGATGTACAGGGATCAATTTTGGCTCTAGACGAAGGGTCTGAAGAATACCATATACAGCAGGTGCTCTTGCCCGGCAAAATAACCGGTCAATTGTTGAAATAGCTTCCGTTTGTTATCTGACCACAACTTCATGAAGTATTGACTGGAGTTGAAAACTTACTAAACATATGTAGTTACAGATAATGACTTATATCCACCACAATTATTGCTCCCAAACTATTAAAGAAATAATAAAATAAACCAGCTGACCCGTAGATGCATAGATGAAAGAAAACTGAAGAGAAAGAAGCGATTATGATGGCATCTCTTACATATGTAACAAGACATCCTCCATGTGTCGTACGGTGATTGCATACCAGATTGTCCATGTTTGTGAGATACGGGATGCCTCCGCCATTTTGAGACGAAGGAAGCCAAAAAGAGTATGGCTACTAGTGAGATGGTCATTTTGGCTATGTGAGACGAAGGAAGTCAATCTGGTGGGGTGATTGCGCATCACTCCAACGCCAAATATGCGTGTGAGACATGCTAGTGCTTTGTTATTTCTTCACTATTAGGACATTTGTTACACATATTTTGTGTTAGAATGTTGGACAATCTGGTATGCAATCACAACACTATGATTGGGAAATGTCTTATTACATACGATACAAATGTCATCATAATCGGTCTTGAAACATCTTCTCTTATTTCAGCCATGTTTTGAAGTGAGAAGTAACAAAAATGCTGTTCAAAGAAAAAAAAAAGAGGCAAAAACAAACTTTAAAATTTGATTTGCAAATATTTTAGTTGTTTCCTTTTTTTATTTAAATTTTATTTTTAAATTTAAAAATATATATATTTCTTTTTTTTTAATAGCTTAATACATGTTAAATCAAAAAAAAGTTAAATTCTTAGATTTTCTTTTCCAATATTTTGTATTTATAATTTCTCTGTATTTGTTTCTCTTTTTTTTTCACCATAAAAATGATTCTATGGCCAACTATTTAATGCCTTTTTTTTGTTGGTAAATAAGTAATACTCTATCAAAAAAAAGAAAATACACGAACAAACTATTGTTCAACCTGAACTCAACAATATATAAGAATATTTATTGATTTCTTTTTCTTTGATAACAAACAAAAATAAAATATTTGATCATAGCAAGTCTTTAAACCCTTTGGACATATTTATTGGACTCGTTCAACGTGCGTTGCTTGCTTTACATGTTAGCATAGTAAATGGTTTAATGTTTGCATTATGAAGATTAACACTTAGCAGGATAAGAGTCTATCTCATAAAATTAGTCAAACATTAGATAGCTCCTCTAAAAACACAAAAGAACACAATGACTCACAACTAACATGACATACTTAAAAAAACACAAAACAATGCCAAACATTAGTTCAAATAAGATAATAATCATTAGTAGTAGCATTGTCCATATGTTCTCTCTTTGCTTCCTTGATGCGGAAACAACAAAATGCAATGACTCACAAGTGACAAGATATACTTAAAAAAGTACAAAACAATGACAAATATTAACTCAAATAAGATGATGATCATTATTAATGGTTATTGTTCATATGCTTTTTCTTTGCTTCCTTAGTGTAGAAATGCCAAAAACATCTGATTTTTTTACATATATATTTAACATTAAATTGTACTTGGTGTCCAATCACAACAGCATGGTTTGCATAATCCTTGTTGCACAAGTTGTATAGGCCATCATAGTCTCTACGGTTGACATTCTCTTCTGTTAAAGCCATAATAAGAAGGTGAAATGAAAGGTGTGTGGGGGAGAAGAAGTCAAAGAATATTAGAATAGAAGTCTAAGACAAGTAGAAAAGATGGAAAATATAACAATTTTATAGGCAACGGTCATCTTGGTGGTTAGGAGGTAATAAAAGCATGATCCTTAAGTCCCTGTCAAGAACGTGAAAAGAGAAAACAAAAAATCTGTTGCCTTTTCTTTGCAGAAACAAAGATTTAAATTTTGTTGCCCATATATATCTCACGCAATTTTTTCTTTTGGAATAATATTTTAAAAAATATTTTTTATAAAGATTTATGGTCAATTAGTATAGAAACTTCTAGTTTACAAAGAATTATATATATATATATATATATATATATATCTATATATAAACTAACAAAAAATCAAATAATTTAAATTTAAATGTGTCAAATAAGATTAAGGAATTGAGGAATTAAAGAAATGAGAAAGCAATGAGTATTTTCAAGATGCTATTCCATATGTATGAAAATGAAGTAAGGAATGAAGTTTCTTTTTTCCCACCTATTCCTTGTTAACATCATTGGCTTTGACCCTTATGAAAATAATTGACAAAGATTATGTTTGCCTAGGAATTAAATCAAATAGACAAATCACAGTAAAGAGCCCAAACGCTTACCCACACAAAAATATTAAATAAAAAGTCTCAATATATAGGTGGAAAGATCCAAAACGCAGGAGGTGAATGTTTATTGGAACACTTGAATTCGTAATGATGCTCGATTCGTTCGTCTTCCAAGCTGAAAATTCCTATGTCGTGAGGTCCACAAGTTATGTGTGTAGGCAAATCAAGAAAAACATCAATGTCCAAGGAAATCAAAGGCCTTAATAGAAGTTGAATAATTGTCTCCGACGAATAAGGCATCGCTACCAAGGTCTCTAACCTGAATCTTCTCTACCAAAAGTCTAGTCTTGTCAGTTTAAAAACCTTGAACCTCTCTGTGATGAAATCATTAGTCATGTATCTCTGAACATATAATAAGTCTCCACTCAATGACTCCACAAGATATACCCGTTGAGCATAAATTAGTTCGTTTGTTGGATCGACCAGTTGAAAAGCATTGATCTTTTTTTGAATGAAAAGATGCATATCCTTGTCATGTAGGCAGAAATTTTTTACGTAAGATTTGCTCAAGTAGTCTATATGGAACGAAACAATCTTGTCAGCATACACTAGGCTTTTGTAGAATACAATGATACGAACTCTGATTATATGTAAACGAAACCCAACACAAATGTTGGTATAGGATCGTTCTAACAAAGGTTAAAGGATTTAGAGTTCTGACTCAATGATTATAAACAACCAAGAACCAGAACTATAAGATTCAGACACCACTCCTAACAACAACAACGTTAAAGAAGATAAGTCTATTGAACCAACACACTTAAGTATGAAAGTTTAGAATTAGTTCTCAAAGAACTAGAAAAAATAGCTCATACACTCATGAAAATGGGTCTGCCCCCTCCAGCCACCCTTTTTGCCTTTTTATATGCTAACCCCCAAAACCTTAGCTAATAAGATGGGTTTATTAAGGAAATTCGTGCAACCCACTAAATAATAATAAAAACTCATGAAAATAACCCATTAAGATGCTGAAATTCGTTCAACCCACTACATAACAATATAACCCATGAAAATAATCCATTTAAATGCCCAAACATGGGCTGCCAAATCCAACTTCCTTCCCAAGGTCATGGTTCTCAAATTCCTCCACAAATGATACATTTGCAAGCCCTGGTAAAGCCTCTATCATCCTTAACTCGTATCTAGCAACTTCCTGATAGTAAATGTCGCATAACAAGTTGCTGAGAGCTTTCTTTATTTTCTTTGACCTTGCCGTTGTTATTGGTCCTCCAAGGTTTTGCAAAGCATCAACTCCCTTGTTGATTTGAGTTGGTACAATATGGCTTCCATCATTCTTGCTCTCCTCAAAATGATTTGTCCTTAAATCAGCACCTACATCATTAAAAAGAAAAGGAGAAAGGTCAAAAACATTAAATGTTGCACTCACATTATACTCACATGGCAAGTCAAGTTTATATGCATTATCATTGACTCTTGCCACCACTTGAAAATGACCATCTCCCCTTAGTTGCAACTTTGATTTCCTTTGCATAGGAAATCTATCCTTCCACAAATGTACCCAAACCCAATCACCAAGTTCAAAAGTGATATGTCTACGACCTTTGTTGGCTTGTGTTTCATATTGTTTGGTTTTTCTCTCAATGTTAAGCCTAGCTTTCTCATGAAGTTGCCTAACCACTTTAGCCTTCTTTTTCCCATCTAAATTAGCCCTGTCTTGTATAGGCAATAGTACTAAATCCAAAGGAGATAATGGATTAAAACCATAAACAAGCTCAAAAGGAGAATAACTTGTAGCACTATGAACAACACGATTATAGGCAAACTCCACAAAAGGCAAACATTCTTCCCAAGTTCTAGAGTTCTTACCAATAACAGCACGCAACAATGTACCAAGAGTTCGATTTACTACCTCAGTCTGTCCATTGGTTTGTGGATGGCAAGTTGTAGAAAACAACAACACTGTTCCAAGCTTACCCCACAATATCTTCCAAAAATGGCTCAAAAATTTTGTATCACGGTCTGACATAATACTTTTCGGCACTCCATGTAGGTGAACAATTTCTTTAAAAAATAAGTCTGCAATGTGTGTGGCATCATCCATTTTGGTGCAAGTAATGAAATGCGCCATCTTTGAAAACCTGTCAACTACAACAAGAATACAATCTCGGCCCTTCTTGGACCTAGGTAACCCAAGAATAAAATCCATAGAAATGTTGGTCCAAGGTTCACAAGGAATTTTTAAGGGCATATACTTTCCATGGGGCAAAATGCTAGACTTAGCTTGTTTACAAGTAATACACTTGGCACAAACTCTTTCAACATCCCTTTTCATATGTGGCCAAAAGAAATGTTCATTTAAAACATCAAAAGTCTTTTGAATGCCAAAGTGTCTGTTGTTCCCACAGCCTTGTATGGGTTGTAATTGTTGTTAACTAGATTTAAGTGTGCAAGCAGAAGTGGCTCATTCAAGCATTCAAGGGATGAGTTTTTCAGTAGAAAGAAAAGTGCAAGAAAAATAAATTAAGAAGGAGGATAATGCTGAATTTTGAATAGAACAGTAATATGAAGCCACATGGACGGACAAGAAAAGAAATTCGCCGTGACTCCAGTAAACCCTACTAGGGTTTGCATAGAAGGGAGTATATAAACCAAGACTTATTTCTTTGTTGAAAAAACCACCGTAAGATAGAGAAACATGTTAGAGCAGACTAGAAAGAGAGGACGTGAGACCTGGATAAGGTGAGATGTTAGAGCAGACCAGACCTGGAAACCGTGAGACGTGAGACCAGGTGAGACCAGACCAGACCAGAACGTGAGACCAGGTGAGACCAGGTGAGACCAAACTAGACTTGAAACGGGTGAGACCAGACCAGACCAAACCTAGAACGGGTGAGACTAGATTAGACCTGGAGCAGGTGAGACCAGAACAGAAACGTGCGACGGTGTGAGCAAACCAGAAACGTGTGACGGTGAAAGCAAACCAGAAACGTGTGACTGTGTGAGCAGACCAAAAACGTGCAACAGTGAGAGCAAACCAGGAATGTGTGACGGTGAAAAACAGACCAGAAACGTGGGAGACGAGAAAAGGGTGAAACGGTGAGACAGTGAGACAGTGAGACCAGGAGACGGGTGAGACTATGAGATGGTGAGACCAGGAGTTATGTGAGACAACCTAAAGAAGAAATTCGGTGAAACATTTGAGAGAAGTCAACAAATTTTTTAGATTTCTTCAAGAGAGGTTAAAGAGTGTTTTGGTGATCTTCCAAGCGATAGTGAAACAGCCTATTCAAATCAATCAGAGGCAACATAACCTAGAAGAAGGGTAGACACAGTAAGTGATACTCTTTGTATTGTGATTGCTTTGTATTTGCAATAATGAAAGGAGTAGAAGATTAAGACATCCATTGTAATCATAGGGAATACCACACTGGTATTCTCAAGTATAGTGGATTGTCTTGGTAGAGGAAGAAACTCTACCACCGTGGAGTACGTCACATTGACGGAACCATGTAATCTCTCGTGTCCTTGCTTTGAATTTACATTCTGTGTTTTGAATTGAGTTGTGAACATAGCTAAAGAATCATCAAACCCATAAACTAAAAGAAGACCTAGTCAAGAACAATTGATTTGTCTAATAGGCAAGGTGTTTGAAAGGTAACTTTGGGGACTATTGTGATCATTAGGTAACAATAGATCTACCTTTGTTAAATCTGGGAAAGAGTTCATTTTTGGCTTAAATTATCAGAGTTGTTTTTAAGGGGCGTGATATTGATTCACCCCCCCTCTCAGTATCACAGACTAGTAGATCCTAGGGTGAAGTTGGGAACTTTAGTGTCCCATTAAACCACCCCCATGAGCTTTTCTCACAAGTAATGCTCTCATAGACCCTTGAAGAATACAAAGCTTATTTACTCTAAACAAATACCCCTTATGTCTATAGAACTTTCCAAAGGCAGCTTTCTCATATGCAGCATATATGTTACAAAAGTTAGCATCATTAGCATACAAATCAATAATGTGCTTAAACCCCAACAACTTAATGTTCAAAGTGTTAATCAATGTGTACCTATGTGACAATGTGTCAACAACAACATTTTCCTTACCTGATTTGTATTGAATTACATAAGGAAAAGTTTCAATAAACTTAACCCATTTTGCATGTCTCCTATTCAACTTACCTTGCCCTTTCAAGTATTTTAAAGACTTATGATCCATATGAATTACAAACTCCTTGGGCCAAAGGTAATTTTGCCACATTTCTAAAGTCCTAATAAGTGCATACATTTCTTTATCATAAGTTGGATAATTCAATGTTGCCCCAACCAACTTCTCACTAAAGAATGCAATAGGTCGTTTCTCTTGCATGAGAACTCCCTTAATCCCAATGCCCGATGCATCACATTCAATTTCAAAGATCTTAGAAAAATCAAGCAAACCAAGAAATGGTGCATTACACAACTTAGACTTAAGCAAATCAAAGGCATCTTGTTGTTCCTTACTCCACTTGAAACTCACACTCTTTTTAATCATCTCAATCAATGGTGCAGCTATGGTACTAAAATCCTTAATGAACCTCCTATAAAAGCTAGCCAAACCATGGAAACTCCTCACATTACTCACACTTTTAGGTGTAGGCCATTCTTGAATTGCCTTAATCTTCTCTTTATCAACCTCTATGCCATGAGCAAACACAACATAACCCAAGAAAATGACATGATCCTTGCAAAAATCGCATTTATTCAAATTGGCATACAATTTCTCTTTCCTCAAAACATCAAGTACATAATGCAAGTGTTCAACATCCTCTTCCAAATTCCTGCTGTATACTAATATGTCATCAAAATAAGCCACAACAAACTTTCCTAAGAAAGGTCTCAAAACTTGATTCATTAATCTCATAAAAGTATTAGGTGCATTAGTCAAACCGAAGGGCATAACTAACCATTCATACAAACCATGCTTGGTCTTTAATGCAGTTTTCCATTCATCTCCTTCCCTTGTCCTAATTTGATGATACCCACTCTTAAGGTCAATTTTAGAGAAGTAACAAGCACCATGTAATTCATCTGGCATATTATCAAGCCTGGGTATAGGATATCGATACTTAACTGTTATTTTGTTGATAGCTTTACAATCGACACACATCTTCCAAGATCCATCTTTCTTTGGCACAAGCAACACTGGCACTGCATATAGACTCATGCTCTCCCTTATATGTCCCTTCTTCATCAACTCATCAACTTGCCTCTGAAGCTCCTTTGTCTCCTCAGGATTACTTCTATATGCTGGCTTATTGGGAATGAGAGCTCTAGGAATAAGATCAATGTGATGTTCAATCCCTTTCCTTGGTGGTAAACCATCTGGGATCTCCTTAGGGAATACATCATTATAATCTTGCAACAAAGTCTCACTTGGTCTTCATACACTTGTTTTGGAGTCAATGGATCAAGTGTAAATGGTTTGCCATCCATGGTGAAAGAATAGTGGTTCTTGTAACCATTATGCAAAACTTTTCTATTAAATTGCCAAGGACGACCTAATAACAAATGCTCGGCCTGCATAGGTACAACATCACAAAACAACTCATCCTTATATCTATTAATGGAAAATGGAACCACAACTTGTTTAGTCACTTTCACCACTCAACTGTCATTTAACCATTGCAAATTATATGGCCTAGGATGTTTGGTTGTAGGCAAGTTCAATTTTTCCACCAACTCTATACTTGCTACATTAATGTAACTACCTCCATTGATGATTAAGCAACAGAGTCTATCTTGAACCAAACATCGAGTATGGAAAATATTTTCCCATTACATCTTAACATCATCCTTCTTCTTAACCTACACATTAAGGGTCCTCCTTGCTACTAAAAGCCTTCCACCATGCTCTAGATACTTTATCCCTTTATCAACATCACTAGCATCCTCTAATGGTGGCATTTGGTCTTTATCACTAGCATCACTGCTAGACACATAGTCATCATTCTCCTTAATGCACATGGTTCTCTTGTTAGGAAATTGTGAAGCCACATGACCCCTACCCAGACATCTAAAGCATTTGATGTCTCTAGTTTTTCCTTGGGTGCCATCAAGTTTTTCTTCAAATTTGCCCCTTTCTAGGCTGCCCCCACTAGTCTTGGGTCTATATGAATTGGTTTTAAGTTTAAAAGTCATCTTCTCTTCTTTTTTCCCCCAGTTCAACTTCCAAAAAGATGAACCTAAGTTCTGATTGTATCTAAAAGTGCTCCTTCCTTTAAGTTGCCTCTCAACTTTCATGGCAATGTGTACCATGTCTTCAAGCACTACATAGTATTACAGTTCTACCATATCAGCTATGCTTCTATTTAATCCTTAGAGGAACCTAGTCATGGTTGTCTCCCTATCCTCCATTACATTTGCTCTAACCATAGCAATTTCCATCTCCTTATGGTACTCTTCTACACTCTTGGAACCTTGCATAAGGCTTTGCAACTTGTCATACAAATCCCTATAATAAGAGCTGGGAACAAATCTCCTCCTCATCACAGTCTTCAACTTATTCTATGTTTCTATGGTTCTCTCAAAATTTCTTCTCTTAGTGGTAACTTGTTGGTCCCACCATACTATAGCATAATCAGTGAACTCTGCCACAACTAACTTCACCTTCTTCTCCTCAGAGAAGTTATGACACTCATATATTAATTCTACCCTTCATTCCCAATCCAAATAGACATCAGGGTCAGCTTTCCCTTGGAAAGAGGGTATTTTCATTTTAATACTACTAAGATTTTTGTCTACTCCTTCCTCCACTCTATTTCTGTTGTCCCAATCTCCATTGTACCTATCATAAACATTTCCATTGCCTCTTACTCCTCTACCATTCCTATTACCACGTCCTCCTCTAAATCCACCTTTAAAGTTTCTACTCGCATTATCACCGTCATCATAATAATCATCACCATCTTCACCAAAGTCATGTTCAAATTGCTCCTTTATGACCCTCCTAGCTGGCCTCTTAGGATTGACATTCGATTTTCCTTCTATTTTATCCATCCTGTCTTGAACTTCCCAAAACATTTGGTCAATCCTATCAAACTTCTACTCTAAGGATTTCATAAGCAATTTGAAATCCGAAACAACTACTTCCTTCTTTCCATGTAGGAAACTGCCTTCTTTAGCATTAGACATTGGATATACAAGATTGTTAATAAATAAAGAATATACCTTACAAAACTCACTCCCTTGTGTGTTTGCTCTCCACTCAACTATAGTAGTCCTTAACTCTCGTGTTTCACACAATGAATTACAAGACTTTAAGAGCTCTTTCAATAGTTCCAAGCAAACTAAATTCAGAACAAACAAAACTTGAATATATCAATCTTAGACCTACCTTTTTAGAGAAGTGATATGATCAAGAAGATAGGCAATAAAGCAAATAGAATGACATGGAATTCAATGATATGAGTAGTGCAATTGGACAACAATTAATTATCGAACATAATTGAGTAAATGACCAATTGAGCAATGAAACCATTTTTTTTTTAATTAATGGGTATTTCTATAGAAGGAACGAATAGCAAAAAGGCAACCCATGAAATACATGATTTTTTTATTTTTTTATTTTTTTGTTAACTAATGGGTATTTTTGTAGAAGAAACAAATATCAGAAAAGAAACCCAAGAAATACACGATTTTGTTTTTTTTTTTTTGGTTAACTAATGGGTATTTCTACAAAATGAATGACAGCAGCGGCCAAACACAAGAAACACACGAATTTCTTCTTTTCTTTTGTTTTTTTTTATTATTCAGCCAACAATGAAGAATAAACAAAAGAGATGATAACAAAAGTATAACTAACCTGAGTTAGAGCCAAGGCTCTGATACCAAATGATACGAATTTTGATTATATGTAAACGGAACCCAACACCAATGTTGGTATAGGATCGTTCTAACAAATGTTGAGGGATTTGGAGTTCTGACCCAATGATTATAAACAACCAAGAACCATAACTATAAGATTCAAATGCCACTCCTAACAACAACAACGTTGAAGAAGATAAGTCTATTGAACCAACATGCTCAAGTATGAAAGTTCAGAATTAGTTCTCAAAGAACCAAAAAAAATAACTCATACACTCATGAAAATGGGTCTGCCCCCTCCAACCACCCTTTTTGCCTTTTTATATGTTAACCCCCAAAACCCTAGCTAATAAGATGGGTTTATTAAGGAAATTCGTCCAACCCACTAAATAATAATAAAAACCCATGAAAATAACCCATTAAGATGCTGAAATTTGTTCAACCCACTACATAACAATATAACACATGAAAATAATCTATTTAAATGCCCAAAAATGGGCTCCCAAATCCAACTTCCTTCCCAAGGCCATGGTTCTCAAATTCCTCCACAAATGACACATTTGCAAGCCCTGGTGAAGCCTCTATCATCCTTAACTCGTACCTAGTAACTTCCTGATAGTAAATGTCGCATAACAAGTTACTGAGAGCTTTCTTTATTTTCTTTGACCTTGCCCTTGTCATTGGTCCTCCAAGGTTTTGCAAAGCATCAACTCCCTTGTTGATTTATACAATATGGCTTCCATCATGGGTTTTGGGGGTTAGCATATAAAAAGGCAAAAAGGGTGGCTAGTGGGGGTAGACCCATTTTCATAAGTGTATGAGCTATTTTATCTAGTTCTTTGAGAACTAATTCTAAACTTTCATACTTGAGTGTGTTGGTTCAATAAACTTATCTTCTTTAACGTTGTTATTGTTAGGAGTGACATCTGAATCTTATAGTTCTGGTTCTTAGTTGTTTATAATCATTGGGTCAGAACTTCAAATCCTTTAACCTTTGTTAGAACAATCCTATACCAACATTGGTGTTGGGTTCCATTTACGTATAATCGGAGTTCGTATCACACAAAGTCACTAAAGATTATGTGGTTTCAATCAATTAGCGTCCACTTTTTGTCGCGTGATCTGAAGAAAGCTAATCTAGCACATCCACCATATATTGCGATGACTATATGATCTTGAGGGGACAAAAGGGGATCAGTTGATAAAAGAGGACCTTGAGCCAATCAGGACGCGTCTCTAAGCAAAAATCGAGAGGAGGGAGAGTGATTGACATGCCATTCCTGAAAGGGTTTAATAGAGTGACTTCGTACTTCTCATTGTCAACAAAGGCCAACCAGCTGTGAGAAGAAGCGCAACATCTCTTATTGTATGGCACTTATAAATGTGGAGCTTCACAGAATTGTAGTGTTCGGGGATTCTTCAATGGGATCAGAAGCATTGAAGGGTGTTTCTGATAAGGGTTTCTAGCGTTCTAGTCCTTTGCAACTGAGTGCCAATTGATGCAAACTCCAGCAAACAAAATATGGTCGAGTGCATCGTGTAGCTTCTTTAAAATTAGATCAAGGATCAATGATGGAAGACTTGCTCAATCTGATTCGCCAGATGCCATATTTAATTGACTATGGCAGTGAAGGCATTAAAACCTACTAGTTATTGAAGGTGGTTGAGAAGAAGAAAAACCAAAAGAATGAAAAAAAAAAGAAAACCAAAAACTCGTCTTTTTAGAGTGTGTGTCTAAACCTACACCTACGCACACGCACACACACAAAGGCATAATTTTTTTTTTTGCAAAAAAGAACTACTATTTAGTTTATGATGAAAAATATTAAATCTGATTTAATATGATGCGGTTCAACTTTAGATTTGCTAATCGTCGTGCTTAAACAGATACACAACAAACAGTTGGGCTTTGTTAAATTCCTTTGTGCATAAACAACAAATATTAGCATTTATTATGTTGTATATATATTCCTGCAGAACTTGTATAACCAAAAGAAAAAAAAAACTGGTAATTAAATCCTAATTAAGCATTGGAGTTGAGGTAACGTACCTGAGGCTGATGAATCAAGCAGAGGGGATGTCTCCCACACGACCATTAAGATTTCTATTTATATAGCAATCAGCAAGTAAAGACAAGGAATACATAATAGACTTGTCCCTCAAGTTAAAAAGTGATTTTTTTTTCCCTTAATTGTTTACAGATTAAATTAAATAACATTTTCTGAATAGGTGAGAATGAATGAATAAATAAATAAATAAAAGTTTAATTGTTTTGTTGTCATAATATAACCTTAAAATTACATATTATAAGACATAAAAATAATTAAAATTTTCTTTATTATTATTATTTTTTTCTAACTCAATGAATAAGTGAAAAGTAACTACTATTTATCCAAAGAATAAAAAATGTTAAATTTGATTTAATATCATGCATTTCAACTTTAAATTTACTAATTGTGTTACTTTAGCACACAACAATGGGACTTTGTTAAATTTCTCTAAATTTTGCCTTTTCTTAAGATAATTAGGAGATTAAATGTGCATGAAAAGCTAAAAAGGATACAATAAGAGCAGTATTTTACTGTTTGCTCTTTTCACAGATCATCATACTTACTTTGTTCTCCGTCTTTCATATTTTATTAGTTCTACAAAATTTAAATTTTCTATAAAATTTAATTAGATCGAAAAATTTTAAATTTCTATCAAAAAAAATTTATTTGAAATCAGATTATGTTAACATGATATTATGTTGGTTGACCATGGATGATAATGGGACTTTGAAAAAAAAAGGAAGCTTCTAAACCTTTTTAAGTATCTAAGTGGAAACTTTTTTTAATTTATGAACAGATGCAAGTTGAGTGCTAAGATTGTCACAAATGATGCATGCTTTGTTTTTAAATATTATGAGAAACCCTTTTCTAAGAACTTACCAACACTAATTAAATTTTGACTATTGTTTGGAATAAATAAAATATTAGAAATAAATTTGAAACTTTTATTTAGGTGCACAACTATAATATCTCTTTTCAAAACATAAAAGAATTCTCTATTACTAATTATTACTTTAAATTTGAAAGTTTGAACAAAAACTTCTAAAATTTTAAGTGATGGAGACATATAGTAAGTGCAGTTACTATTTTAACTACACATTATTATCTTTCTTTTTGATGCACAAGATTGTTATAAATAGATTATTGTTCCTCCAGCCTTGTATGGGTTGTAATTGTTGTCAACTAGATTTAAGTGTGCAAGTAATTTGAAGCTACACAGAAGAACACTACCTACAAAAGAAAAGAGCAGCCGTTGTGAATAGTAGCCGTCGAGAAACAGTGCAGCCGTCGTGAACAGTGCAGTCGTCGAGTGAACAGTGCAATCGTTGAGTGAATAGCAGCCGTCATGAATAGTGAAGCCGTCGGACAAAGAGAGAGAAAACACTTGGAAGAGAGAGAAAAGCCGTCGTTGAATATAGGAGAGAAATGGACATAATGGCTAGACGGTCAGCGAGGAGACAACATGGCACACAGCAACCTTACACTATCGGTAGAAAAGAGAGACGATCGAAACGGCTGGTGAAGGGGGGCGACAGCAGGACGGGATGGAAGAGAAAGAGAACCGTCGGCAAAAACAGAATCGTCGAGAGAGAGAAAGAGGAGATGGCCAAAGGAGAGCTGAACGAAGAACAACTGTCAAGAGAGAGAGAAAGAGGAAACGGCCGAAAAAGTGAGTAGAACAACAAAAAAAATAGACAACCGGCAGAAACCCAAGAACGGCCAAATCGGAGTCGATGGGAAGGAGAGAGAAAATATGGCCAAATAAGGGAAAAGGAGAGAAAATCTGGAACGGCCAAAGAGGGGTGGACGAAGAGAGAGAAATTCGGCGGTAAGAGAGAGATCCGACAGGACGGTGAGAGAAATCCGGCTGGATAGCAAGAGAGAGAGAAACGGACAGGCAAGACATGAGATAGTGAGATGTGAGACAAGGAGACAGGTGAGACCGTAAGACGGTGAAAGCAGGAGTTGTGTGATACAATGTAGAGAAGAACTTCGACAAAGCATTGAAAGAACTTAACGTATTTATAGACTTCTTCAAGAGAGGTTGGAGAGCGTTGCGGTGAACTTCTAAGCAGTAGTGGAGTAGCCTTTCAATTTAATAGAGGCAAGACAAGTTAAAAGAAGGGTAAACACAGTAAGTGACATTCTTTGTATTGTACTTGCTTAGTAATTGCAATAGTGAAAGGAGCAGAGAATTAAAGACATCCATTGTAACCTGTATTCACAAGTATAGTGGATAGTCTCGGTAGAGGGAGAGTCCCTACCATCGTGGATGTACGTCATGTTGACGGAACCACATAAATCTGTGTGTCCTTAATTTTTTTTACGTTTTGTGTTTTGAATTGAGTTGTTAACGCAGCTAAAGTATTAGCCAACCCATAACCTAACGAAGACGTAAACAAGAACATATGTATTGTCTATTAGGCAAGGTGTCTAAAAGGTGACTTTGGGGACTATTGTGATTAGTAGGTAGTAATAGATCTACCTTAGTCGAGTCTGAGAAAGAGTTCGCTTTTAAGAAGAGATTTAAGTTGTTCACTTACTTGCGAATTGCGAATTGTGGTGATACTGATTCACCCCCCCTCTCAGTATCACAAACTAGTAGATCCTAGGGAGAAGTCGAGAACTTCAGAAACTCTTCAGATCCAAAAGAAGAAATTTCTTGAGCCAGTTGGATGAAAAAGATTCTGAAGAAGAAGCTGATGATGATGCTACAGAAAATGTGCTGGTTGCACAGGTAAATGATGAAAAAGAATCCTCAAGTGATGAGGAATTAGTTGAAGAGGAAGAGACAGAGTTGGTGCAGCAATTTAAGAATGAATTGAAAGTTTGTTTACACAAAAACAAAAAGTTGGAAAAGGAGGTAAAGAATCTTAAGAAGTTGAATAAAAATTTTGTTGTTTATTAATCTAATCGCTAAGTGAAAGAAAAGGAGTTTGAAGTGAAAGAGAAGGAGTACTTGAAATAAATTGAGGAATTGAATGTACTTAAAGTAGAGCAAGGCAAAATACATGAAGATCTTGCTGTTAAGGTGATTGCATAAGAACAAGAAGTGCCAAATTTGCAAGCCAAGCTCCATAAGGCTAAATTTGAATTAAAGAAGTATGAAGAGAGCTTTATATAGGCCGTGGAAGTGAGAGGAGAGTCCTCTTCAGCAAATGTTATCAAGGAGGATGCTACTAAAAAGTTATATAAGTGTCTAAACAGGCAAAGACCTCATTCCATGGGGAGAAAGGACTTAGCTATGTTGAAAAGCCAAATGAGAAGGTAGAAGAGAAGAAGAAAATTGTATTTGTGCTTGAAAGCAAATACAAAGAAAAGATAAAATTAAAAGAAGTAAATGTTATGGAGGAGAGAAATCAATTCAAGTTAAAATATGTTAGAAAAGATGTGAAGAAAACTCCTATCTAAAGGAGATAGATTGTCAAAGATAAAAAGAATGTTGTCATAATAGGTGTTAAAGATAGGAGATATGAAATTGTTAAAAGAATAAGATTCATATTTAAAGGATTTTGCTGGTGTTGTAGTAAGTATGGGCACAAAGCTAGCGTGTGCTGGAGTAATGGGCCCATAATAAGGAGGAATGTAAGGCAAGAGTCTAAGGGGAGACTTTATCAAGAAAGGAGACATCCTCAAGTGAAAAGAAGCCAAATTCCACTAAGAAATAAATTTGATATGTTGGAGGAAATTTGTGGAAGATGTGAAAAGGCTAGATATATTGTTGAGAAATGCTTGACATTGTTACCCGGTCAAAGAATGCAAAGGAGAATACCTACATATGCTCTTGTGTTTTGCCAAAGAAGAAGAAGAGGAAGGGAAATGGCTATGGTTGTGGAAGTAGTCGTAAAAGCTTCTAAGAAAGAAAAGCCATGGATCTTGGATAGTGATTGCTCTTCACATATGACAAGAAACTCCAAGATGCTAGAGGAAGTAGAAAAATATGATGGAGGGTCAGTCACATTTAGCAATGATGGTGCTTTAAAGATTAAAAGTGTTGGTGTTGTTGAAATTGGTGTAGAAAAGCTGAAATTAGAGGAAGTGCTTTATGTTGAAGGGCTAAAACATAATATAATCAATGTTAGCCAACTTTGTGATGATGGGCATGAAGTTACTTTCAGCAAGAGTGGCTGTACGGTAAAAAGATTAAGTGATGGTTTTGTTCTTACAAAAGGAGAAAGAACAAATAGAAACTTATACCAAGTTTCCTGTAGCAAAAACACTTGCTACATAGGCACTAAAGATGAGAATTTGTTGTGGCATAGGAGATTGGGACATCTTGGACAAAAGGGGTTAAACTTATATATTTAGCCAACCCTTAGAGGTTAAGGCATGCCTCTTACCTCCCTTTCCCTTCCCTCTTCTATTGTTCTTTGGATTTGTTGTGAAAGAAGGAGATATTTTGCATAAATCCAAAGAGAGTATATATTGATTAAAAGGGGGAGTAGTTTAATAAATCCAAGGGAAAAAATCAAATAAAGAGGGAGAAATTGTCAAGGGGGAGACCCACACACAAGGGGGGGGGTTAAAGGTTGTTTCCAATTGGTATCATGCCTATATGCAAAAGGGAGATGTATGTTTCAAGGAGAGCTATGAATGTCAAAAACAATTGCTTGTACTTAATTATTGACTTATAGGTTTAATGTGTTGCCAAAAAATCCAAAGGGAGAGATTATTGAGCCCATCTTTGATGACTAATGTTAGATTTGTTGTCAACAGCATCTCATACATGTGTCCTTGTTGATTTGATGTTATGAGTGCCTTTGAGATGTGTTTGCTACATTTACAAAGTATTGGTAGCTGATTCATTCAAAGGTTAAGGAAGATGATATTGGTAGGGTGGTTGCTTAGACAGGTAAGGAAATGTAATCCTAGCAAAGCTAACCAAAATAGCCCCAGCAACAATTGTATCATAGCAGCAGCCATGGTTCTCAAAACAAAGCTTTACTATTTTAGTAGGGCTAAGATTTATCCTGGGAAAGGCATTAGATTCATTCATTCAGATTCTCAAGTGTTCCTGTTTGCTAATTCAAAATGCAAGAGGTACTTCCACAGCAGGTTGAAGCCATCAAAGCTTATATGAACGACTATGTATAGGAAGCAACATAAGAAGGACATTGCTTAAGAGGTTATAAGGAAAAGGCAATGTATTACTAAGAAGCCATACTCTAGGTTCGTTGTGGGTGCCAGCTTAGAGGTTATCTAGAAGAGGAGAATTAAAAAGCCAGAAGTTCGTGATGCTGCCAAGGAAGCTGCTCTATGAGAAATTAAGGAAAGGATTAAAAAAACAAAGGATGAGAAAAAAGCAAAGAAAGCATTGAATCAATGGTGTTGCACTGTCTGGAGATGGCCAGAATATTGACCCCAAGGTGGCTGTGCAGATGCATACTAGATTGGTATTGCTGACCATTGATTCTAAATTCTAAAAGTCAATGCTAATTGTTGACCCTAAATTTTAGGAGTCAATGCTAATTGTTGACCTTAAATTTAAGGAATCAATGTTGATCGTTAATGATAGGGCAACCCTAAACTCAAATCTTATAAATACATATGCAGCTGTTAAGAAAAGGTTAGCTGTAGAACATAAGAGAAGGCATGACAGAGAAAGAAAAATAGAGAGCGGTAAAACATAAAGAACTGCAGAGTGGTGTGAATAACATAAAGAATTATGGCAAAAGAAAACTAGCAAAGAGTGAGAACTATAAAGAGTTTTAAACAGTATAGAGAATTGCAACAAAAGAAAAATAGCCGAGGGAGGGTAGAAAACCTACAGAGAGCATAACCAATAAGGTGAGCTACAAAAAGAGGAGGAACCTGTAGAGACAGGAGAGAACCGGCAGCAGAGAAGAGAACCTACAAAAGGAGGAACTTATTGAGGCAGGGGGAGAGAATCTACAAAAAAAGGAACCTGTAGAGGCAAAGAAGAAACCTATAGAGACAGAAGAAGGAACATGCAAAAGCAGGAGGAGAGAACCTGCAGAAGGAGGAACCTGCAGAGACAGGAGAGATCCAGCAACAAAGAAGAGAACTTCAAAAGGAGGAACTTGTAGAATAAGGAACCTATAAAGGCAAAAGGAGAAACTTGCAAAGGTAGAAGGAGGAATCTGTAGAGGAGAGAACCTACAGAGGAGATGACTAACGGTAGGAAGCTGTGAGCAGCTAGAAGTTGTGAGTGGCAAAAGCAAAACAAAAAGAAAAGAGAGAGTAGCAGAAATGCTTGAGCAAAACCTATAGAGGAGAGAACCTGCAGAGGAGAAAACTAGCAAAGAAAAGAACTTGCAGAAGGAGAAAGCGGTACAGTAGAAAACAACTAACTGTGGCACAATAGAAAACAACAGGCAGTGGCACAGCAGAAAATAATAAGCAGCGGCATATAAGAAAATAATAGGCAATAGCATAGCAAAAAACAATAAGCAATAAGAAGCTGTGAGTGATAGAAACAAAACAGAAAAAGGAGATAGCACCAGGAAGTTGTGACTAGCAGTGTAGAAGGTAGAGACCTGCAATGCAGAAGGCAGAGACTAGCAGTGCAGAAGGTTGAGACCAGTAGTGAGGAAGGAGAGAACAACAAAAGGATTAAGACTAGTAATGAGGAAAGAGAGAAAAATAAAGAGAAAGGAGAAGATCAGTTTGCTACCATAGCAGTTTGTGCATATGGAGAGATTTTTCTCAGGAAAGCTTTTGTCAAACTTTTTGTGAAATTCTTTGAAAAAGAGTGGGAAACCCTTAGAATGATTGAAAGATCATTGTATGTGGTTAAGGAGAGATCCTTCCACGACATTAGTTGTATTCCTTGATAACAAGAGTGGATCGTGTGATCCAGGGGTTATCCTATCACACTATGGATGTAACTCACACATTGTGGGTGAACCACGTAAAAATTCTATGTGTTCTCAAGTGCTTGTGCTAGCTTGATATTTATACAGCTATTCTCACATAAAGGAGTAAGATAAAATTGGATCATAGACTTTAATAAGTCACAAAGGTTTAATTTGGACAGATTTGTAAGAAGTAAACATCTCACATTGATTCACCCCCTCCCCCTCTCAGTGTAAGACCCAAGAAGGTCCTTATTAAGGTGTAAACATGAAAGTTAATTTCAAGATTATTTTGTGTGAATGATTTCTTGTAACCAAAGGATAAGCCTTATTAGTTTGAAATAAAGTGACAGTCTCATTATTCAAAAATTAAACCATTTAATATTAGTAAGAAAAGCTAATCAAGAATACTAATTATGGATAAACATGCTTGTTGTAAGGTATATTATGGTTGGTGTAGACATAAAAATTAATTTCAAGATTATTTTGTATAAATAAGTCCTTGCTACCAATGAAGGAGCCTCATTGACTAGAAATAAAGAGATAGTCTTATTTTTCAAGAATTAAGATATTTAATATTTATAAGAAAGCTAATCAAGAGTACTAATTGCACATAAACATACTTATTATAGTGTATTTTATGATTAGTGTAGACACAAAGATTCATTTCAAGATCATTTTGTGTAAATGAGTCCTTATAACCAATGAAAGAGCATTGCTTACTAAAAATGAAGTTATAGTCTCTTTATTCAAGAATTGAATAATTCAATAATGGCAAGAAAAAATATTTAAGAGTACTAATTGTGCATACATATGCTTGTTGCCATATATGTTGTGGATGGTGTAAACATAAATTAGTTTGAAGACCATTTTATGTCAATAAGTCCTTACAACTAATGAAAGAGCCTTGTTGGCTAGAAATGAAGAGACAATCTCATTATTTAGGAATTGAATTGTTAACATGTAAGAAAAGTTAAACAAGATCAATGATTCTTTTGCATGATGGAATCAATGAATTCAAAGTACCAATGGTACATAGACATGTATGCTAAAGTGAATATAGTGGTTGACATAGATGAAAAAGTTAATTTCAAAATCGCTTTGTATAAATAAGTCATTAGAACCAAAGAAGGAGCCTCATTCACTAGAATTAAAGAGACAACCTTATTATTTTGGAATTCAATTATTCAATACTTGTAAGAAAAATTAATTAAGATTTATGATTGCTTTGTTTGATGGAAGTTAAGAGATTTCAAGTATCAATTATAAATAAACATCCTTGTTGGAATGAATATATTGGTTGGTATATAGATAAAAATTACTTTCAAGATCATTTTGTGTAAATGAATTCTTACAACCAACAAGAAATAAAGGTGTTGTTATCTAGAATTTGAACTCCTTAATTCCTATATGAAAAGTGAATTAATTAGGTCAATGACTTCTTATTATTTTTTTTGGAATGGAATTTAATGAATTCAAAGTACCAATGTTTTGGACATTTTTCTTACAATGAATATAATATTAGGTGTAAATGAAAAAGTTCATTTCAAGGTCATTTTGTGTGAATGAATCCTTATAACCAAAGAAAGAGTCTTGTTAGTTAGAAACAAAGAGATAGTCTCTTTATTCAGGAATTGAACCATTCAATACTTACAAGAAATTCTAATCAAGATCAATGACTTTATTTGATGGAATTCAAAGAATTCAAAGTACCAATGATTTATAGACATGTTTGTTGCAATGAACATAGTGGTTGATGTATAGACAAAAATTAATTTCATGATTATTTTATGTGAATGAGTCCTTAGAACCAAAGGAAGAGCATTGTTAACAAAAAATGAAGAGAGAGTCTAATTATGTTGGAATTAAACCATTTAATTCCTATAAGAAAAGCTAATCAAGATCTAGGACTTCTTTTGACTTTTTTTTTCTTAATGTAATTTAAGGGATTCAAAGTGCCTAAGGTGTAAAGGTTCTTATTACAATGAATATAATATTAGGAGTGGACATAAAAGCCAATTTCAAGATTACTTGGTGTGATGAGTCCTTGGAACAAAAGGGTTTCATTATTCAAGAACTTAACCATTCAAAAGGGTTGGCAATATATGAAAAGACAATCTCATTATTTAATAATTAAGCCATTCAATAAATGCAAAAAAAAAAAGTTAAACAAAATCAATGACTCTTTTGTATAATGGAATTGATGAATTCAAAGTACCAATGGTATATAGACATGTATGCCAAAGTGAAAAAACGGTTAATATAAACAAATAAGTTAATTTCAAAATCAATTTGTGTAAATACGTCCTTAGAACCAAAGAAGGAGCTTATTTACTAGCATTAAAGAGAAAGCCTTATTATTTCAAAATTCAAATGTTCAATACTCACATGAAAAATTAATCAAGATCAATAATTGCTTTTTTTGTTGGAATTCAATGGATTTAGAGTACTAATTGTGCATAAACATGCTTATTGGGATGAATATAATGGTTAGTGTATAGATAAAAATTAATTTTAAGATCATTTTGTGTAAATGAGTATTTGCAACCAAAAAATGAGACTTTATAGCAAGAAATGAAAAAAGGGTGTTGCTATCTAGGATTTGAACCCTCAATTTTTGTATGGAAAGCTAATTAATCAAGATTAATGACTTCTTGTTGAGCTCATATTTGATGACTAATGTTAGATTTGTTGTCAACAGCATCTTATAAATTTGTCCTTGTTGATTTGATGTTATGAGTGCCTTTGATATGTGTTTGCTACATTTACAAAGTGTTGGTAGCACTAGCCAATAAGCAACATATTAAGGCAAAAGCTAAGGAAATTGCTCAGGATCTGGCGATACAAGTGTGATTTGTATTCATTAAGGAGATTCTTGAAAGTATTGTGAACAAGGAAAAGGAGCTTGAGATGTAGAGAGATCATTGGTCAAAACCATTATTGGTAGGTCAACTCTAAATTCAATGAGTCAATGTTGACCATTAACATTAAATTTTAGGAGTTAATGCTAATCGTTGATCTTTGACCATTGACCCTAAATTTTAGAAATTAATATTGATTATTGATTGTAGGGCAACCCTTAGGAATCAATGTTGACCGTTGATTATAGGGTAACTCTTGGGAATTAATGCTGATCGTTGATAATAGGGCAACCTTAAACTCAAGACTTATAAATCTATGTAGTTATCAAGAGAGTTGTGTGCTATAGAAACATAATAGAGAAAAGGAGCAGAATGACAAAGAGTAGCCACCAAAAAGAATATGTAAGGGGAATGACAAGAGGTTATGTTCTGCAGAGAATAAAAGAGGGCACAACAAAGGAAGAAAATACACAAAAGAGTGTGTGCTCTGCAAAAGGAAGAAAACTTGTCCTACAGAAAATAAGAAAGGGCATGATAGAGGAAAAAAGAGGGAGTGTCTAAAGTTCCTGACTTCTCCCTAGGATTTACTAGTTTGCGATACTGAGAGGGGGGGTGAATCTGAAGTTCTCGACTTCTCCTTAGGATCTACTAGTTTGTGATACTGAGAGGGGGGGTGAATACATCACCACAATTCGTAATTCGCAGGTAAGTGAACAACTTTAACCTCTTCTTAAAAGCGAACTCTTTCTCAAACTCAACTAAGGTAGATCTATTGCTACTTACTAATCATAATAGTCCCCAAAGTCACCTTTCAAACACCTTGCCTAATAGATAATACGGATGTTCTTGTTTAGGTCTTCGTTAGGTTATGGGTTGGCTGATACTTTAGCTGCATTCACAACTCAATTCAAAACATAGAACGTAAAGCAAATTAAGGACACATGAGATTTATGTGGTTCTGTCAACGTGACGTACATCCACGATGGTAGGGACTCTCCCTTACTTAGACTATCCATTATATTTGTGAATATAGGTTACAATGGATGTCTTTAATTCTCTGCTCCTTTCACTATTGCAATTACTAAGCAAGTACAATATAAAGAGTGTCACTTACTGTGTCTACCCTTCTTCTAACTTGTCTTGCCTCTGTTGAATTGAAAGGCTGCTCCACTGCTGCTTAGAAGTTCACCGCAACGCTCTCTAACCTCTCTTGAAGAAATCTAGAAATACGTTGAGTTCAATGCTTCGTTGAATTCCTTCTCTACGTTGTTTCACACAACTTCTGCTTTCACCGTCTCACTGTCTCACCTGTCTCCTTGTCTCACGATCTCACTGTCTCACGGCTCGCCTGTCCGTTTTTCTCTCTCTTGCTGTCCAGCCAAATTTCTCTCTTCTCGCCAAATTTCTCTCTTTTATCGCTGGATTTCTCTCTCTTCGTCTACCTTCGATTCTGCCGGTGGTTTCTCTCTCTTCATTCAGCCGGATCTCTCTCACTGTCCAGCTAGATCTATCTCACCATCTAGTCGGATTTGATTTTGGCCGTATCATTTCTTTTCCGTTCACCCACTTGGCCATTCACCTCTTTGTCTCCTTCCCCTGTTTGGCCGTTCACTCACTGTCTCACCCCTGTTCTTCTGACGATGGCTTCTCTATCTTTTTTGGGTGTATTTTGGGCGTATCGGTGCTATTCGGTTTTCTCCCCTTTTGGTCCTCTTTTCTCCTTCGCTCGACGACAGCTCCGATTTGGCCGTATATATATTTTCCTCTTTTTCTTTCCTTCGTCCGACAAATTCGTTTTCTCTCTCTTCTTCTTTTTGGACGGCGGCTACAATTTTCTTTTTCACTTCTTCTTCCTGTTGATGGCTCTTCTCTCTCTTCATCGGATGGCTGCTCCTCTTTTCCCTTTTTCGCTCTCTTCGTCTGTCGGCTACTGTTCACTCGACGGCTGCACTGTTCACGACGGCTACTGTACGACTACTTTTTTCAGGTGGTGTTCTTCTGTGTAGGGTTTGGTGTTTTGCCGTGTATTCAATTGTGTTGGCCTTTTTTTTTTTTT
>CM038611.1:7687324-7697774 GCA_021533255.1 Ceriops tagal | reverse complement strand
TTTTTTTTTTTTTCTAGTTTTGTCTTCCAAGATCTTTATATACTCTCTCCCATAAAACCCTAATAGGGGTTACGCTGCGGATTTATGTTCTTACCCTTACATATGGCTTTACCTTCTTGCCCTTCCATATGGTTTTACCTTCTTGCTCTTTCATGTGGCTTTACTTTCTTGCACCCTTAAACCTAGTTGACAACAATTACAACCCATACAAGGCTGTGGGAACAACAATCTCCCCCTTTGTAATTGTTGGCAACACTCATAACAAAAGCCATTATGCAGTAGTTTCAACTCCCCCTAAATATGCACTCCCCCTTTCTTAACAGCTCCCCTTGCATTGTTACTTCTCTCCCCCTTTGCCAACCAATTACAAATTTGAAAAACTCGCAAAGTAGAGACGGAGGATTCACTTGATTTTTAGGCTTGAGGAGGCATTTGCATAGATAGACTTAATCTGTACTTTTCAAATAGCTCTATGGATAGAGGTTTAGTTAGAATATCTGAAATTTGATCTTTAGTGCCAACATACTCCAACTGAATTATACCCTGTTCCACTTGATCTTTAATGAAGTGATACCGGATGTTAATATGCTTGCTCCTTGAATGTTGAACCGGATTCTTGCTGAGATCAATAGCACTTTGATTATCACAAAGTACACTCACTGGTAACTTCACTTCAACACCCAAGTCTGCCAATTGTCTTTGCATCCATATCACCTGAGTACATGCTGTACAAGCAGCCATATACTCAGCCTCAGTTGTGCTCAAAGCAACATTGTTTTGCTTTCTACTTAACCATGCAACACACTTTGAACCTAAGTAGAAGCTGTAGCCGCTGGTTGATTTTCTATCATCTATACTTCCTGCCCAGTCTACATCAGTGTATGCTTGTAGTTTAACAGAATCCATGGCTGGATACCATAAACCCATTTCCAGTGTTCCTTTGAGGTACCTTAGGATTCTTTTCACTACCAATACATGAGACTCCTTAGGATCAGCTTGGAATTTGCTGGTAACGCACACAGCTTGCATAAGATCAGGCCTTGATGCTAGGTACAGAAGGCTCCCTATCATCTTCCTGTACTCTATAGGGCTTGTACTCCTTCCTTCCTAATCTTTTGTTAACTTATAGCCCACTGTCATAGGGGTATTGATAGGTCTGCTATCCTCAATGCCAAACCTTTTCAGCATCTCTTAGGCATATTTCGTCTGAGAAATAAAGATACCTTCTTCACATTGCTTTATTTGTAATCCAAGAAAGTATGTCATTTCTCCAATCAATGACATCTCAAATTCCTCACTCATTTTCTGTGCAAAATCTTGGCATAGCTCAAAGTGATCCCTTCAAAAGATGATGTCATCTACATATACTATGGTTATCAGCTGGCCTTTCTCTGAGTTGAACACATACAGGTTATTATCAACCGTTCCTCTTCTGAAGTTCAACCTTCTCAAGTACGCATCCAGCCTACTGTACCATGCTCTTGGAGCTTGCTTAAGACCATACAAGGCTTTCTTCAACTTGCACACGTGTGTCTCATCCTCACTGATTTGTACTCCATCGAGTTGTTCAATATACACTTCTTCTTTCAGGAGCCCATTCAGAAAGGTGGATTTCACATCCATCTGATAGACTTTATACCTCTTGTATGCTGCCAAAGCTAAGAACATTCTGATAGTTTCTAACCTTGCTACTGGTGCAAAAGTTTCATCAACATCTACTCCTTCTATATGAGTGTAGCCTTTGCAAACCAGCCTGGCCTTATTCCTCACCACCTTGCCATCTTTATTGTGTTTATTCCTAAACACCCATTTTGTTCCTATGACATTCTTATTAGTGGGTCTTGGAACCAGCTCCCATGTATCATTCTTCTCAATTTGATCCAGCTCCTCATTGATAGCTTTGACCCAGGCTTTGTCTTGAATAGCCTCTTCAACAGATTTAGGTTCAACTTGTGAGAGTAAAGCAGTAGCTCCCACAATTCTTCTTCTTGTTGTAACTCCTGCTAATGGGTCATCTATGATTTGATTTTCTTGATGAGCACTGGTCCACGTTTTCTTTGGCTTTCTTTCTTGCACAGTCTTAGTTGCAAGAGGATCTCTTTCTTCATTTTCAGACTTACTCTTCTCTGAGTCTGAACTTACTTCTTGTTCCTTTTCTTCAGGTTGGTCTGATTCTTCATCTATATTGAAGTCATCTTCTTCATTGTCCTCATCTTCTCCATTCTGCATTGTTTTCTAGTTCTCATCTATTCTCACATCACTAGAAATGATCACTTTTCCCAGCTTATGCAGGAAAACTCTGTAACCTTTTGTCTTTGTTGAGTATCCCATAAAGATGCCTTCATCAGACCTAGCATTGAATTTTCCCAAGTTTTGCTCCTCGTTCTTCATAAAACATGGGCTGCCAAAGACTCTGAGATACTTGGTTGTTGTCTTTTTCCCACTCCATAGCTCATATGGAGTCTTATCAGTATTGGGCCTTAGTAATACTCTGTTTAGTAGATGCATTGCTATAAATGTTGCTTCTGTCCAAAATCTTGTGTGATGCTTGGATTCCAGTAGTAGAGTTCTTGCCATTTCAACCACAGCTCTATTTTTCCTCTCTACCACCTCGTTCTGTTAAGGTGTTCTTGCTACTGCCATTTGGTGACAAATTCCATGCTTCTCAAGGTAATCTTTAAAAGCTTTATTTGTAAATTCAGTGCCTTGATCTGACCTCAATACTTTGATCTTCCTTCCACTCTCATTTTTAGCCAATCTTCTGTATCTCTTGAAGCAGTTTGAGGTGCATGATGCAGGTCCTTCTGGAATAATCATCAATAAACAAGATGAAGTACCTCTCACCATTCAACCCTTTTATGCTCATCAGTCCACACAAATCAGTATGCACAATGTCAAGCACTGCTTCAGAACTGAACTCTTTGGTCTTATACTGCTTTTTGACATGTTTTCCTTGAGAGCATGCTGAGCAGACATACTCTCTCTCTCTCTCTCCTGAGGTCGGGAATGTCTCTGATTGCATGAGTAATGGTCAGCTTCCTCATGTTCTTCTGTGATAAGTGTCCTAGCCTCCTATGTCAGAGTTGATTTTTTTCTTCTTTGGTGAGTAAACAGCTGCTTGTCTTGTCCTTATCAATCACATATAAATTTCCAACTGTTCTCTTCCTAGCTGCAACAGTATTGCCTTCTTTACTCTTTACTTGGCAACCTGTTTTTGTGAATATCACTTTGTGGTCGTCATTGCATAATTGGTTGACAGATGTTAGATTATATCTAAGTCCTTCAACGTGCAGAACATCTTTCAGCTTTCCTCTTCCAATGTTTACTAACCCTTGACCATTGATGTTGAGTGAATCATCATTGCCAAACTTGACTCTGCCTTCTCTTGACTTGTTTAGCTTTGATAATTTACTCTTATCTCCTATCTTGTGCGAAGTGCATCCACTATCAAGGATCCACTGCTTATCCTTGTAATCAGCCTTTAGTGGAATTTCAGCTATATTAGCCACCTCTCTTTTTGCTTTATATTCCTTCTTTTGAACTGGCTGGAAGATAGCTTTCTCCTTTTTCTCAGCTTTGACTGCATCGCTTGTTTTCACTATGCCGTTGAGTGCCTTCTCTTGCTCAGGGAGAAGTGTTATGCATCTCTTGGCATTATGGTAATCCTGCCTGCACCTTTCACACTGTTCCAAGTCTGCCAATACAGCAAACTTATTCTTTGAAACCATTAGTTTGGGCTTCCTCCAACACTCCTCGTCAGTGTGTCCTTGCTTTTTACTGTATGTGCAAGAACTTATTCTATTTAGTCATAGCCCTTTGCTGGCTGACTTTCTTTTCTTCCTTCTTGTTTGCCACCCTAGGTTGCTTCTTCAGATCTTCTTTATTCTCAGCTATCTTCTTCTAAGTCACAACCTTCTCTTTCAACTTTTGTGGCACATTCTTATTTTCTTTAGCCAATGCAGCCTCAGATTGCTACACTTTCTCTACATTCTTCTCTCTTTTTGCAGAACTTGTTTCTCCTATCATTTCAAGCTTCTGCAAGTTCTATTTGCTACTTTTGAGTTGTTGCTGAAGTCTCAGCAACTCTTTCTCCATTTCTTCAATTTTTGAAGCCCTTGAGCCAAGCTTTATTGTAAAGTCTTCACATATTTTGATCTGTTCTTCAAATCTTCTTTTCAAGTCAATATGTTCAGCCTTTATGTCATCCTTTTGATTTTCAGCTTCCTTAAACTTTGCCTCAACTTGTTTTATATAGGCCTCTAACCTTTTTATGGTTCTGCCCCTTCTGATTATCTCCTTTGAAGCTGCTTCCAGCTCAGCTTCAAGATCTGGCTCTTCTTCATCAATCTCCTCTTCCTCTTCAGAGGTTGAGCTACCACCTTGAGCTGATGCCACAAAGACATGCTCATCTAATGAGTCTTCATCTTCCTCTTCATCAGCTACTTTTGTCTGACTCATATAACTCTTGAATGAGCCTCTCTTCTTCCTCTGTGGGTTAGCAATCTTCTTACTCGACTTCTTTGATTTAAATGATGATCTTCTCCATCTTGAATTTTGCTCATCATCACCATCCTCATCTTTATCATCAAGTTTCACTTTGCACTGAGAAGCAAAGTGTCCAGTCTGCCCACAACGATAACATCTCAATGACAACTGTCCTTTTCCCTTCTTAGACCCCTTTTTGAATTTCCTTGTGAAGTAAGCCAATACTTCACCTTCACTTTCTTCCTCATCATCATCATCATCATCCTCACTAGATGATTCTTCCTCTTCTTTTATCTTCAAGTGCTTCATAGCTTTGAAAGCTGCCTCCTTCGATACCTTCGTTGTTGTAGAGCTTTCAGCTGACTTTATCCTCATCTCATATGCAATGAGATTGCATTGGAGATCATGCAGAGACATAGAATTGAGATCTTGACTCTCCTCTATGGCTGCTACCTTTGAGGCAAACCTCTCAGGCAGAATTCTCAGAATTTTCTTCACAATAGATGAGTCCTTCTTGTTCTTCCCATGACTTTTAAGGTCATTTACAGTGTCAATAACCCTGGTGAAGAACTCTTAAATTGTCTCATTCTTCTGCATTCTAAGAGATTCATATCTCTCCTTGAACACTTGAAGCTTAGCCTCCTTTATTCTGACATCACCTTCATAGACTTTTTGCAATCTGTCCCATATCTCTTTGGCAGATTTGCAGTCCATAACTTTAGCATACTCAGCATTTGTCAATGTTGAAATGATGACATTTGTGGCCTTCCCATTTATCTCAAACTGCCTTAACTCCTCTGGGGTTGGGTCTTTACCTTCTTCCAGAGCCACAAAACCCTCCTATATGCTTTTCACCACGTTGATGCCCATGGTTGCAAATACCACTTGCATTCTTGCTCTCCACATATGGTAGTTGGTTTTGTTGAAGATTGAAACCTTCGTGCTGTAAATGGTCCTAGTGCTAGTACCGGCTTCCATTTCTCAGTATGCTGAACAAGTCAAACTTCTAGATCCCTTCAAACTAGTACACCATGCTGTTAAGCTTCAAACTGGTGAACCTGTGCTCTGATACCAATTGAAGTTCCCGACGTCTCCCTAGGATCTACTAGTTTGTGATACTGAGAGGGGGGGTGAATCAGTATCACCATAATTCGCAATTTCCTTCTAAGTGAACAACTTTAACCTCTTCTTAAAAGTGAACTCTTTCTCAGACTTGACTAAGGTAAATCTATTGCTACCTACTAATCATAATAGTCCCCAAAGTCACCTTTCAGACACCTTGCCTAATAGACAATACGGATGTTCTTGTTTAGGTCTTCGTTAGGTTATGGGTTGGCTGATAGTTTAGCTACATTCACAACTCAATTCAAAACACATAACGTAAAGCAAATTAAGGACACATGAGATTTATATGGTTCTGTCAACGTGATGTACATCGACAGTGGTAAGGACTCTCCCTCTACCGAGACAATCTACTATACTTGAGAATTCTAGTTACAATGGATGTCTTAATTCTCTGCTCCTTTCACTATTGCAATTACTAAGCAAGTACAATACAAAGAGTGTCACTTACTGTGTCTACCCTTCTTCTAGCTTGTCTTACCTCTGTTGAATTGAAAGGCTACTCCACTACCACTTAGAAGTTCATCGCAACGCTCTCTAACCTCTCTTGAAGAAATCTGGAAATACGTTGAGTTCTTTCAATGCTTCGCCAAAGTTCCTTTTCTACGTTGTCTCACACAACTCCTGCTTTCACCGTCTCACTGTCTCACCCGTCTCCTTCTCTCACGATCTCATTGTCTCACAGCTCGCCTGTCCGTTTCTCTCTCTCTCTTGTTGTCTAGCTGGATTTCTCTCTCTTACCGTCTAGCCGGATTTCTCTTTACTGGTGGTTTCTATTTTTCCCATCCAGCCCCTGTTCTGCCGTGTACCCCTCTTGGTTGGCTGAATCGGGTTTTTTCGTTCACTACTTTTTCACTTGGTCGTTCTTCATTCTGTTTTTCTTTTGGTCGTTCGGGTTTTTCTCCTTCTTCCAATGACTGTGTTTTCTCTCTCTTCCACTGTCTAGCTGCCGGATCTCTCTCACCCGTTCCCGATCTGGTCTCTCTGTTCTTCGTTTGTCCCCCCTTCGGCTGTCTCTGTCTGTTTTTCCGTCGATCGTCCACTCTGTTTTGCTGTCAACCCGTTTCTCTCTCTATGTCTTTGCCGTATTGTCTCCTTGCTGACCGGTGGTGTGCTGTTTCTCACGGGTTTCTCTCTTTTGTCGTCACACGGTTTGCTCCGATTTGCTCAATTTGCTGACCTCTCCTCTTTTCCGACAATGGCTACTGTTCACTCAATGACTTTGATTTGCTCAATTGCCGACCTCCTCTTTTCTATTTTGTCGTCCCCTGTTCTATTGTTGTCTTGTTGTCAGTGTGCTTTGGCTATATGTTGTTTTTTTCTGTTTTCTTTATTTGGCCGTCCACACACTTTTGTGTTTTTGCCGTGTATTCAATTGTGTTGGCCTTACCCTAGTTTTGTCTTTCAAGGTCTTTATATACTCTCTTCCATAAAACCCTAATAGGGCTTACTTGCGGCGAATTTACTGTCTTGCCCTTCCACGTGGCTTTACTTTCTTGCACACTTAAACCTAGTTGACAACAATTACAACCCATACAAGGCTGTGGGAACAACAGTGTCACAGAATGCCAAGAGAGAGTGCTGTAGAATGACAAGGAGTAGCCATCAAAAGGATAAGGAGAGAATGGCAAAGAGTAGCCACCAAAAAGGAAGAGGAAAGAACTTGTTAAGGTAGAAGGAGGTAGCACTAACAATAAAGGAGAAAGCTTGCCAAGGCAGAAGAAGGCAGCATTGGCAATTGAAGAGAGAACATACTAAGGCAAAAAGAGGCAGTACTGGCGACTGGGGAGAAAACCTACCAAGACAGAAGGAGGTAGCACTAATATGAAAAAAAGGAGGTACCAGCTGCAGCAGAAGCAAAAGGATTGTAATAATAGAAGCAAAACAATTGTAGCAGTAAAAGTAGAAAAAGGAGAAGGAGGCAGCAGTAAAAAAGTAAGCAAAAGGAAGTAGTAGAAAAGGAAAAAGGAGCCCGTAGTAGAAAAGAAAAAGCCTTCAGCAGTAAAAAAGAAAGAGAGAGTGCATAGCAGAAGGAGGCAACAGCGATAGCAAGATGGAGATAACCTATAACAAAGAGAACCTGTAGAGGAGAGAACCTGCAAAAGAGAGAACTTGTAGGGGAGAGAACCTGTAGAAGGAAGAACCTACAGAAGGAGGAACCTGTAGAGGCAAAGGGAGGAACCTAAAGAGATAAGAGAGAATCGATAGCAGAGAAGAGAACCTATAGAAGAAGGAACCTGTAGAGGCAGCAGGAGGAACTTGTAAAGACAAGAGAGAACCACCAGGAAAAAAGAGAACCTACTAAAGGAGGAACTTGTAGAGGCAAAAGGAGAAACTTGCAGAGGCAAAAGGAGGAATCTATAGAGGAAAGAACCTATAAAGGAGAGACTGGCAAAGCTTGAGGAGAGAAACTGGCAGTGAAGAAGGAGAAGATCTGTTTTCTGCAATAGTAGCTTATACACATTGAGTGATCTTTCTTAGGGAAGTTTTCTCATAAACTTTTTATGTACTTATCAAAAAAAGGGTGGAAGACCCTTAAAGTTATCGGGAGAGCAATCCTTTGAGTGATCGGGAGATCAACTCTTCTAGTGATCTAGAGATCATTGTAAGTGGTTAAGGAGTAATCCTTCTACAACATTAGTTGTATCCCTTGATAATAAGAGTGGATTGTGTGATTTAGGAGTGATCCTATCACATCGTGGACGTAGCTTACACATTGTGGCTGAACCATGTAAAAATTATGTGTGTTCTCGGGTGCTTGTGCTTGCTTGATATCCATACAACCATTCTCACATAAAGTAGCAAGATAAAAATTGGATCATCAACTTTAACAGGTCACAAAGGTTTAATCCAAATAGATTTGTAAAAAGTAAGCATCTCACACTGATTCACCCCCTCCCTCACTTAGTGTAAGACTTAAGAAGGTCCTCATCACTTCTTCTTGTTTTTGTTTTTTTTGATGGAATTTAATGGATTTAGAGTACCAATGATTTAGACATTTTTCTTGCAATGAATATAATATTAGGTGTATATTTTAAGTTAATTCTAAGATCATTTTTTGTGAATGAATCTTTATAACCAAAGGAGGAGGCTTATTAGCTAGAAATTAAGAGATAGTCTCTTTATTCAAGAATGGAGCACTTGGCATTTAAACATCGAAGTTAGGTCAAGTTGTCTCTGATACCTTTTTGTTATGAGACCATTACCTTTTTCCCAAAGACAGCTTACGACTTTTGTTAGGGGGCCATTACTTTCTCCTTTAAAAGTAGCCAATTAATGTGTGCAGTGTCCACTTTTAAAAACCTTAAGACCCTTTAGTTTATTTGATGTATGACCTTGTCAAACTCTAAAAACCTTAAGACCCCTTGGATTATTTAATGTGGGACTTAATCACACTTTTCCCCATTTAATCCAACAATGCCCTTGCCATAGATTAGACCCCCCTACTTACTTTACCTTTAGAGTGCTTGGTGTTGGAACATTGGAATCGAGTTGGGTTGGCTCTAATACCACTTTTGTCATAGGGCCAGTACCCTTTCTCCAAAAGATAGTTTATTAGGGTGTGCAACACTTATGTTTAAAAGCCAGTAAACTCCCTTGGAGTATTCAATGTGGGACTTCGTTACGCTCTCCTTTACTAAATCTAGCAATGTCTTAGCCATGGATTAGGCCCCCACTCCTACTCCATCTTGGGAGCACTTGGCATTAGGACATAAAAAACATGTTAGATCAGGTTTAATACTACTTTGTTATGGAATTATTACCCTTTCTTCAAAAGGCAACCTATTAGGGTGTGCAACATTTACATTTAAAAGCCTCAAACCCTTCTTTCCTATCTAATGTTGAACTTTGTGACACTTTTCCCCACCAAATCTAGCGATGCCCTCGTCATGGATCAGGCCCCCTACTTACTCTACTTTTGGGTTGCATCACACTGAGACATCAAAATCAACGTAGGTAGGGTCAAGTTAGCTTTAATACCACTGTCATGGGGCCATTATTATTTCCATAAAAGGTAGCTTATTAAGATATGTAGCACCCATGTTTAAAAGCCTCGAGATCTCCTTCGTCTATTTGATATGGGATTTTGTCACACTCTTCAACAACAAATCCAACAATGCCCCTATTGTAGATCAGACCCTTGCTACCTACTCTACCTTTGGAGTGCTTGAGGCTATGTCACTAAAATTGGAATTGGTTGATTGATACCACTTTTTCACAAGGCCATTACCTTATCTTTAAAAGGCAACATATTAGGGTATGTGACACCCATGTTTAAAAGCCTTATGACCCTCATAGTTTAACCAATGTTGGACTTTGTCACATTGGTGTTAGGGCCTTTAAACATAGGTGTTACACACCCTTATAACCTATCTTTTGGGGAGAGGGTAATAGCCCCATGACAAAGTGGTATTAGAGTTGAGTCGACTGAATTCTGACGTCCTAGTGCCAAGTGTTCCACAGATGGGGTATGTAAGGGGGCTCGATTTGCGACAAGGGCATTGTTGGATTTGGTGGGGAAGAGTGACAAAATCCCATATCAAATAGACGATGGAGATCAGGGCTTTTAAACATGGGTTCTGCACATCTTAATAAGTTACCTTTTGTGGAAATGGTAACGGCCCCATAATAGTGGATTAAAGTCGACTTGACTTGACCTAAGTTGATTTTGATGTTTCAGTGTGATGTAACTTAAAAGTAGAGTAAGTGGGGGGCCTAATCCGTGATGAGGGCATCACTAGATTTGGTGGGGAAAAGTGTCACAAAGTTCAACATCATATAGGATAAGAGGGTTTTAGGGCTTTTAAATGTGAGTGTTGCATACTTTAATAGGTTGCCTTTT
>CM038611.1:7671880-7687224 GCA_021533255.1 Ceriops tagal | reverse complement strand
TAAAATGGTATCAGAGCTGATCTAACATGTATCAAGTGGTGGATGCCTTGAGTTGTCATCAAGTAAAAGAAATAGTTACTGCTCTCACACATGTGTAGAGTGACTTGTTGGACAAAATCAAGGTGTAAGCCCCACATGATACAGATTACCAAAAACTTGTGAAACAAGTGAACAAAGGATTGGTAAGACAATACTAGCTTAATGACAGCTTATTGCATTATTTGTATGTTTTAAAAGGTATAAGTCTTAATTAGGAGATCTTACGAAAGTGTCATATCTCTCAATGGGCAAGCCATCTTAGTGTGGAGAGGATGATAGTCTTGCTCCCTTATAGTTATTAGCTACCAAAAATGGAAGATGATGTTGACGCATATGTCAAGACATGCATCATCTATCAATAAGACAATGTTGAAAGATGTAAGGAAGCAAGGTTGATATAACCACTACCCATTCTAGCAAAATGATGAGTGTCAGTTTCAATGGACTTTATTGGTAGGTTCTTAAAGGTGAATGGTATAGGCTCTATCAGGAAGGTGGTTGATTGGTGCTCAAAGTATATGGTCCTTATTCTAGCCATTTCCTATGTCAAGCAAAGATGGCTGCTGAATGCTACAAGTAAGTGGTTAAATATTTTGAGTTGCTTAAAGATATTATAAGCAATCATAATCATAACTTCCCAAGTTAGTTTTGGGTAACTTTATTCAACATGATGGGTTCTAAATTAAAGTTTTCCACTGCTACCCATCCTTAACTGATGGCTAAACGAAGCGGATCAATAGCTTGTTGGAGGAGTACCTTTAGCATTATGTGACTACCAGTCAACAAAATTGGCTAGGGGTGTTGGATTTGACTTAATTTTGCTATAATCTTTATTGATCCTCCTTTATAAGCATGAGGCCTTTAAGTTAGCTGTGGGGCATTAGCCCCTTACTTTTAACAAAATTATAAGGAAAGGATATGTAAGAAATTATCTAGCTAACTATCGTTACGCTTGCTCAAAACAAAAGTTGTTTGGTGAAGCTCAAGATAGCTTAAATAAGGCAATAAGGCACATGAAAAAGTACATGGACAAGGAGAGATAAGGTCTAGAGTTTTTAGTTAGGGATAAAATGTTATTAAAACTAACTTCTTAAATATGGAAGAAGATTAGTAACAAAATGGTGCATCGCATGTTGATAACTAAGTATAATGGTTCCTTTGTTGTAATGAAAAGGGTCAATAATGATGCTTATTAGTTGCAACTACCTAAAAGGTTGAAAGTCCATCCAATCTTCCGTGTGAGCTTCTTTAAGCCATTTCATAAGTAAGATAGGGATGAACCTCCAAAAAGGCAAGCGAGAGGAACTTTACCAATAATCCAAGCGGAGCCTTAATGTAGGGTGGAAAAGATTTTAGACCATTAAACAAAAAGGCAGAGTAGGAGGAATTGTCAAGTGGAATACTTAGTAGAATGGAAAAATGCTCTAAATAATAAGGCTACTTGGGAAAAAGACATGATTTTATGGTAATATAAGAGGCAAATCTAAGACCACTTATCAACCCTACCAAGAAGGATGTTGTTTTCAATTGGTATGGGTGCTTAGTTTGTCCCTTGGGCTTGTTGGCTTAAAGCATGCAAGCAAATTAAGAGTACCTTTCACTAATTCTTGCATAAGGTTATGGTATGGGCACCCAAGCAAGCAAGGTGTGGCAATAACATGTAAAAGACTATGGGATATGGGTGGTCAAGGCTTTAAAGTCAAAAGGATAAAAGAGCTTAGGTTATAGGTTAGTGCGACAAGTATGCTAACAAAGCTAGCACAAGCTATTGGTTAGGTATGATTGCTTTGACACATCAATGTGTTGTCCCACCTAGCAGTTAGAAACCTTAATGCTCTATAATGAGGGATGCATGACTCACTTGAGAGTTAGCCAAGGTTGGGGCATGGGTAAGGGCTAAACCAATGACTTGCAAGTAGGCCAACAAGTGGCTTTGATTTTATAAGAGTTGGCATACATGTTAGGGTCTAAGCCAATGTCATGCAATATCTTTAACACATACAAGTTGGGTGTGTATCAATGGGAAAATAGTTGGCAGAAGTGAGAGTGATCATATGCCCCATAAAAGTAGGGAGATCATGGGTGGTTCTCCACAATAATGGTGGTATGTGCTAATGGCTAAAGTGGCAAGCAAGGAAAGCTTATTTGAGATTACAAATTAACATGTTCTCCTTGAGTGGAGGGGACCATGGGTCCACAATGTGAGGTACCTAGCCAAGAAAGCCTAATGAGGTGTCAATGCCTCCTTAAATAATGCTACATGATCTAGTTAAGAAGTGGGGAGTACTTTTAGAAAAGGGGATCCTACTATGCAAGTTGGCTTAGCAACCAAGTCAAGCATGACCTTAAGTCGTTGAGGTGTCAACTACCACTCTATAAATATGTGTAGTGTGGTAGATAAGAGTCATACAGAAAAGGAAGTGAAACACTTAAGAGTGAAGCTTCACCAATTCCTTTGCACTTTGTGCAAAAAGTAATAAAGTGTTGAGCCCATCTTCGATGACTGATGTTGGATTTGTTGTCAACAACATCTCACATAGTTGTTTTTGTTGATTTGATGTTTTAAACACCGTTGAGATGCAGAGAGGTTGTTGGTCAAAACTATTGATGGCAGGTGAACTCTGAAATCAATGAGTCAATGTTAACTATTGATCCTAAATTTTAGGGGTTAAAGCTAACCGTTGACCTTGATCATGGACCCTAAATTTTAGAAAGTTAATGTTAACCATTAACCTTGAATTTTAGGAATCAAATATGACCGTTGATTATAGGGTAACCCTTAGGAATCAATGTTGACTGTTGATCATTGGGCAACCCTAAAACTTAAGGTTTGTAAATACATCCATACATCTTTCAAAAGATGTGTGGGTTGCAGAAAAATTAAGAGAACGATAAGGGCTATAGAGGAGACATGCAACAGTCACACCAAACTAGAGGAGGATGTGTAGTAGCCACACCAAACCAGAGAAGGCAAGCAACAACCACACCAAAGAAAGAAGAAAACATGCAATAGCCATACCAAACCAGAGAAAGGCATGCACCAACCATACCAAACTAAAGGAGACGTGCAGCAGCCACACTAAACCAAAGGAGGACATGCAGCAACCACACCAAACCAGAGAACAAGGCGTGCAGCAACTACACCAAAGGAAGAAAAAGGTAGTAGCTGACCAAACCAAAGGAAGAAGTTGTAGCAGCCACTTAATGAAGAAGTTATAGCAACAAGCAGTAAGTGCAAGCATAACCTGTAGTAGGCAGCATGTACAGGCACAACTAGCAAGTGCAGGCATGACCAGCAGTAGTCACAACTAGTAGCTTGCAGCACAACCAGTAGTGTGTAGCACAATTTGCAACTTACCGCACAACCAGCATCAGGTAGCACCAGTAGTAGGAGGAGAAAACTTGCCTTGACAATAGGGTAGGCAGCACTAGTAACAGGAGGAGAAAACTTGCCTTGCTAATAAAGCAGACAATACTAGCAACAGGAGGAGAAAACTTGCCCTGACAGTAGGGTAGGCAAAACCAGTAGCAGGAAAACAACCTGCCAAGGCAGTGGGTGAAGCAACTTGCCAAGGTAGCAAGTGACAGCAGGGCAGGCAGTACCAGCAACAGGTGGAGAAAACTTGCCCTGACAATAAGGTAGGTAGAACTAACAACAAGAAAAGAACCTACCAAAGTAGCAGGTGAAGCAACCTGCCAAGGTAGTAGGGGAAGCAACTTGTCAAGGTAGCAGGTGAGGTAGCATCAGCAGTAGAGGAAGAAACCTGCCAAGGTAGCAGGTGAGGCAGCACTGACAGCAGAGGAGAGAACCTGCCGGGGTAGCATTGGCAGCAAGCGAAAAGAACTTGCAATGGAGATAACATACAATTGAGAGAACCTGCAAAGGAGAGAACCTGTAAAAGATAGACCCTGCAGAGAAGAGACCGACAAAGCTTGAGCAAAGACCGGTAGTGAGGAAGGAGAAGATCTGCTTTCTACATTGGAAGCCTATGCATATTGAGTGATCCTTCTTAGGAAAGTGTTAGTTACTAACCTTTTTATAAACTTCGTGAAAAGGGGTGGGAGACCTTTGGAGTGATCAAGAGATCATCTCATCTAATGATTAGGAGATCAAACCTTTGAGTGATTGGGAGATCAGTTTTATGATTGAGAGATTATTCTAAGTGGTTAAGGAGTGATCCTTCCACAATATAATTGTATCCCTTGATAACAAGAGTGGATTGTGTGATTTAGGAATAATTCTATCACACTGTGGACGTAGCTTACATATTGTGGATGAACTACGTAAAAATTGTTGTGTGTTCTCTAGTACTCATGCTTGATTGATATCCATATGGCTGTGCTCACATGAAGAAGAAAGATAAATAATTGGATCATTGATTCTAACAAGTCACAAAGGTCAATCAGGACAAATTTGTAAAAAGCAAGTATTTCATGTTGATTCACCCCCTCCCCATCTCAGTGTAAGACCTAAGAATGTCCTCATCATAAAAGTTGGGAAGGTATTCCTTCAAGTGTCTTATGTCTCGTGTGTGCTAAATTGGCTAATAGTAAGTGAGATTTAGCATCATCTCTAGGCCAAAAGTTTTAGTTGAAAAATTTAACGTCATGATAGAAACCATAGGTCTCAGTTTCAATAGACTTTATTGGTAGGTTCTCAAAGATGAATAACATGGGCTCTATCATAGTGGTGGTTGATTGATTTTCAAAGTACGCAATCTTTGTTCTAGCCTTTTCCTAATGTTAAGTGAAGATGGTTGCTAAATTATTCTATAAGTAGTTAAATATTTTGGGTTGCCTGAAGATATTATGAGTCATCGTGATCCTTACTTCATAAATTAGTTTTGAACAACTTTATTCAACATGATGGATTCTGAATTAATGTTTTCTACTACTAACCATCCTTAAACCAATGGCCAAATGGAGTGGATGAATGTCTTGCTAGAGGAGTATCTTTGGCACTATGTGACTGCTAGTTAACAAAATTGGCTAAAGTTGTTTAATTCAACCCAATTTTGCTACAATCTCTATTGATCCTCCTTTATAGGTGTGAGTCCCCTTGAGTTGGCTATAGGGCATTGGCCCCTTTGTCTTAATGAAATTGCAATGATAAGTTATGGAGGGAATTGTCCAGCTACTTATTGGTTTACTTGCTGAAAATAATAGTTGTTTGATAAAGCTTAGGATAACTTAAATAAGATAGCAAGGCATATGGAAAAGTTTCCAAACAAGGGGAGACAAAGCATTGAGTTCCATGTTGGAGACAAAGTGTTGCTAAAACTAACTCTTCAATATGGAAGAAGATTAGTAACAAAATGGTACGTCGTGGATTAATTTCCAAGTATAATGGTCCCTTTATTGTAGTGAAAAGGTTGACAACATTACTTATTTGTTGCAACTACCTAAAAGGTTGAAAGTCCATCCAACCTTCCATGTGAACTTCTTAAAACCATTTCACAGGGAAGATGGGGATGAACTTCCAAGGAGGCAAGTAAGACGAGTTCCACCAACAATTCAACGGAGTTCCAACGTGAAGTGGAAGAGATTCTAAACCATTAGACAAAAAGGTCGAGTAAGAAGAATTGTTGAGCGCAATACCTAGTGAAATGAAAAAAATACTCTAAATAGTGAAGCTAGCTAGGAAAGAAACATGACTCTATAGTATTTTAAGAGCCAAATCCAAGACTACTTATCAACCATACTAACAATGAAATTTGCTTCAATTGATGGGGGTTGTTTGTTAGTCCCTTAAGCTTATCGATTTGAGGCATGCAAGCAATTTGGAGATACCTTGTACTAATACATACATAAGGTTAAGGCGTAGGCACTTAGGCAAGCAAGGTACAGTAAGAACATGCAAAAGACTATAAAATATGGGAGGTCAAGGCTTTGTTGCCAAAAGGATAAAGGAGCTCAAGCCATGGGTTGGTGCAACAATGCATGCCAACAATGCTACTATAAGCTATTAGGGGTATAATTACTTTAATACATCAATGTCTCCTCCTACTCAATGGTCAAAAGCTCTAATGCTTTATAAGCAAGGTATACATGACTCTCTTAACAGTTAGCCAACATTGGGGTATGGGTAATGACTTAGACTAATGACATACGAATAAAAGGTAGGCCAATACATGACTATGGCATCATAAGAGTTAGCACATGGGCTAGGGTTTAAGCTAATGTCATGCAATCCCTCCAACATGTATGAGTTAGGTGTGTATCAATGGACAAATAATTGGCAAAAGTGAGAGTGATCACAAGCCTTACGAAAATAGGGAGATCATGGGTTGTTTGTCCTTAACGTTGACATGTGCTGATAGTTGAAGTGGTAGGCAAGGAGAACTTATCCAATATGATGACCTGGCATGTTCCCCTTGACTAAAGATGAACATAGGACAGCCAAGTAAAGTGGTTGGCTAAAGAAGCCTAATAAGTTGTCAATCCCTCCTTAAATGGTGCTATATAGTCTAAATAGTAGAGAGTTCTCTTAGGAAGTGGCATCCAACTATGTGTGATTGGCTTGGTAGCCAAGTCATGCATGACCTTAGGTAGTTAGGGGTGTCAACTACCACCACTATAAATATATGTAGTATGGCAGCCAAGGGTCATACAAAAAAAAAAGTGAGAAATTGTGAGTCATTGGCAATTCCTTTATGTAGAAAGTAATAAAGGTTAGGAAGTGATTCTTATAAGTATCTTTGTGCCTTGTGTATGCTAAATTGGTTAAGACTAAGTGAGACTAAGTGTCTTCACTAGGCTAAAATTTTGATTGAAAAAATTGGCCTCGTGATAATAGGCATTAGGCCATATATCAAATGTTTTGTAATGTTAGTACTTTTGAGACTACCTACCTTGCCAACAAATATGATATGCTATATGCACTGGTTGTTGGTGTAAACCATAATGGGTAGTCAATTCTATTAGGATGTGCCCTTTTAAACAATGAGAAATGTAAAACATTTATTTGGTTGTTCAATACTTGGTTAAGCTACATGGTAGGAAAGCACTCTGATGCAATTATCATAGATTAATGTGGAGCAATTAAAAATGTGATTGTGACTATTTTCCCCAATACTAGACATAAGTGGTGTAGGTGGCATATTGTTGATAAATTGCTTTCAATGATTGCAAAAAATAAAAATTGTAGTAAATAAAAACAATCTATAATTTTCTAAGTGTGATTGAATTTGAGGAAAGTTACAGGAGAATGGTATCTAATTTCCAACAAGAGGAAAATGAATGAATTGGTCAATTGTATTATGTAGGCATTGTTGGGTTTCTATGTTTGTGAAATGCTCCGTTAGGAAAGCATGTATATGACTTAAATATGTCAAAACATGAATTCATTCTTTGATGAGTATCTTAATTTGCAAACCTCATTATAGAACATTCACAACTAGATTTTCTCTTAAGTCATGTTTAACTTCCTTCTTTCATTAGTGGTCATTTCATCCATAGCTTTGTAGAGCATACACTACTTTGATCTTTAAGATGGCATAGAAAGAAATTGTTGACACCTTGTATTGTGATCTTAAACAAATCAAGGAGGGTGGTATGGAAATTACATATGAGGTGATGGAGATGGTTATAGTGGCAGGTATGAAGAGGTGTAAAGATGCTAAAAAGATTAATGTTAATTGCAACCATCTAATATTCAAGTTTTGGGGTTGATTGTGTTCATATGTTTAAGGTTTTAATTGCTAATAATATTAAGATTATACCTAATAGATAAATATTACGTTAGTGGAGGAAGAATGTTGGGCTATGTCACAAGAAGACCCAGCTCAAGCAGGAAAACTTTGTAACCTTTTATCTTTGCTGAGTATCCTACAAAGATGCCTTCATCAGACCTAGCATTGAATTTCCCCAAGTTTTGCTCCTTGTTCTTCACAAAACATGGGCTACCAAAGATTTTGAGATACTTGGCTATTGTCTTCTTCCCACTCCATAGCTCATATGGAGTCTTATCAGTATTGTGCCTTAGTAAGACTCTATTCAGTAGATGTACAGCTGTAAATGTTGCTTCTATCCAAAATCTTGTGTGAAGCTTGGATTCCAGTAGTAGAGTTCTTGCAATTTCAACCATAGCTCTATTTTTCCTTTCTACCACCCCATTCTGTTGGGGTGTTCTTGCTGTTGTCATTTGGTGATGAATTCCATGCTTTTCAAGGTAATCTTCAAAAGCTTTATTTGTAAATTCAGTGCCTTTATTTGACCTCAATACTTTGATGTTCCTTCCACTCTCATTTTTAGCCAATCTTCTGTATCTCTTGAAGCAATTCAAAACTTCTAACTTGTGTTTGATGTGCATGATGTAGGTCCTTCTAGAATAATCATCAACAAACAAGATGAAGTACCTTTCACCATTCAACCCTTTTGTTCTCATCGGCCCACACAAATCAGTATGCACAAAGTCAAGCACTGCTTTAGAACTGAACTCTTTGATCTTATACTACTTTCTGACATGTTTTCCTTTAGAGCATGTTGAGCAAACATACTCTCTCTCTCTTCTGAGGTCGGGAATGTCTCTAATTGCATGAGTAGTGGTCAGCTTCGTCATGTTCTTTTGTGTTAAGTGTCCTAGCCTCCTATGCCTGAGTTGATTTTCTTCTTCTTTGGTGACTAAACAGCTATTTGTCTTGTCCTCATCAATCACATATAAATTTCTAGTTGTTCTCTTCCCGGCTGCAACAATATTGCCTTCTTTACTCTTTACTTGGCAACCTGTTTTTGTGAATATCACTTTGTGGTCTTCGTTGCATAGCTAGCTGACAGATGCTAGATTATATCTGAGTCCTTCAACATGCAGAACATCTTTTAGCTTTCCTTTTCCAATATTTACTGACCCCTGACCACTGATGTTGAGTGAATCATCATTGCCAAACTTGACTCTGCCTTCTCTTGACTTGTTTAGCTTTGATAATTTACTCTTATCTCCTGTCATGTGTGAAGTGCATCCACTATCAAGGATCTACTGCTTATCCTTGTAGTCATCCTTTAGTGCAATTTCAGCTATATTAGCTACCTCCCCTTTTGCTTTATATTCTTTCCTTTGAACTGGCTTGAATATATCTTTCTCCTTTTTCTCAGCTTTGACTACACCAATTGTTTTTACTGTGCCATCGAGTGCCTTCTCTTGCTCAGGAAGAAGTGTCATGCATCTCTTGGCATTATGGCCATCCTGCCCGCACCTTTCACATTGTTTAAAGTCTGCCAATACAGCAAACTTGTTCTTTGAAACCACTGGTTTGGGCTTCCACCAACAATCCTTGTCAGTGTGTCCTTGCTTTTTACAGTATATGCAAGAACTCACGACAGGTGTTCTCTTCTGAATTTTGTATTGTCTCCCCCTGTATGCAGCATCAGATCTTCTTAAGTTGGAGACGTATACTGTTCTTCTCCACCAGCATTTACTTGCCTTATAACCCCAAACTCCACAATAAAGACAGTAACCTTGAAACTGCCTCTTCTTGGGTCTAATCACAGCTTATTTTCTTTTGTTCATTACTTGCTGTGTAGGCAAGGTTGCTGGCTTCTTTGCTTCTGTGACTTTCATTTCAGTCACCTTCTTCTCCTTCTTCTGTTCAGCCGTAGCCCTTTGCTGGCTGACCTTCTTTTCTTCATTTTTGTTTGCCACCCTAGGTTGCTTCTTCAAATCCTCTTTATTCTCAGCTATCTTCTCTTGAGTCACAACCTTCTCTTTCAATAGCCTTATGACCTCATCTTTATCATCATCCTCACTGGATGATTCTTCCTCTTCTCTTATCTTCAAGTGTTTCATAGCTTTGAAAGCTGCCTCCTTTGATACCTTTGACGTTGAGGAGCTCTCAGTTGACTTTATTTTTATCTCATATGCAATGAGATTGCACTGGAGATCATATAGAGACATAGAATTGAGATCTCTACTCTCCTCTATGGCTGCCACCTTTGAGGCAAATCTCTCAAGCAGAATTCTCAGAATTTTCTTCACAATAGATGAGTTCTTCTTGTTCTTCCCATGACTTTTAAGATCGTTTATAGCATCAATAACCCTGGTAAAGAACTCTTGAACTGTCTCATTTTTCTGCATCCTGAGAGATTCATATCTCTCCTTGAAAACTTGAAGCTTGGCCTCCTTCATTCTGCCATTACCTTCATAGACTTTCCGCAATTTGTCCCATATCTCCTTGGTAGATTTGCAGTCCATAACTTTAGCATACTCAGCATCTATCAATGTTGAAATGATGACGTTTGAGACCTTCCCATTTATCTCAAACTGCCTTAATTCCTCTGGGGTTGGATCTTTACCTTCTTCTGGGGCCACAAAACCCTCTTGTATGGATTTCACCACATTCATGCCCATGGTTGCAAATACCACCTGCATTCTCACTCTCCATATATAGTAGTTGGTTCCATTGAAGATTGCAACCTTCTTGCTGTAAGTAGTGCTGGTGCTAGTACCAGCGTCTATTTCTCAGTATGTTGAACAAGTTAAAACTTCTGGAGCTCTTCAAACTAGTACACCAAGCTATTAAGCTTTATCCTGGTGAACCTGTGCTCTGATACCAATTGAAGTTTCCGACTTCACCAAGCTATTAATCTACTAGTCTGTGATACTGAGAGGGGGGGTGAATCAGTATCACACCCCTTAAAAACACTGATAACTTAAGCCAAAGTATTCTACTTCTTTAATACTTTTGCTCTCGTCAATACGCAGGTATGTGAACAACTTCAACCTCTTCTTAAAAGTGAACTCTTTCTCAGATTCGACTAAGGTAAATCTATTGTTACCTACTAATCACAATAGTCCCCAAAGTCACCTTTCAGATACCTTGCCTATTAGATAGATCGGATGTTCTTGATTAGGTCTTCTTTAGGTTATGGGTTCGATGATACTTTAGCTGCGTTCACAACTTAATTCAAAACATAGAATGTAAATCAAAGGAAGGACACAAGAGATTTATGTAGTTCCATCAATGTAACGTACACCCACAGTGGTAGGGATTCTTCCTCTACCAAGACAATCCACTATACTTGAGAATACCAGTGTGGTACTCCCTATGTCCACAATGTAGTTACAATGGATGTCTTAATCCTCTGTTCCTTTCATTATTGCAAATACAAAGCAAGTACAATACAAAAAGTGTCACTTACTGTGTCTACCCTTCTTCTAGCTTGTCTTGCCTCTGTTGAATTGAATAGGTTGCTTCACTGCCACGTAGAAGTCCACCACAACACTCTCTAACCTCTCTTGAAGAAATCTGGAATTACGTTGAGTTCTTTCCAATGCTTCACTGAATTCCATCTCTAGTTTGTTTCACATAACTCCTGCTTTCACCGTCTCACAGTTTCACGGCTTGCACTCATGCTTTTGGTTTGCCGTTTCACGTCTCACAGCCTGCCCCACGCTTCTGATTAGTCATGCCGTTGCATGTTTTGGTCTCACATCATTGCACGTTCTGGTCTCACGCCGTCGCACGTTCTGGTCTCACGTTTTAGGTCTGCACCCGCTTCACTGTTCTCAACTCTCACGAATACCAGGTCTGCTCTCCTCGTCCGTTTCATGGTTCCGCTGGTCTCCCGTTTCTGGTCTCCGTTTCATAGTTCCGCTGGTCTCTACTCACGTTTCTGGTTTTGCCGTTGGTGTGTCGTCTTTTCTCCTGGTGGTCTGTGCTGGTGTTTCTGATTTCTTCTCTCCTGGTGGTTTGTGCTGATGTTTATGGTTTCTTCTCTCCTCTAGTGATATCACATTTTGGTTTCTTCTCTCTTCCTGTGATATCACATTTCTAGTTTCTTCTCTCTTCCGGTTCTTCTGGTGATATCACGTTTCTGGTTTCTTCTCTCTTCCAATGATATTATGTTTCTCACGAGTTTCTCTCTCTTGCCATCACACAGTTTTCTCCTTGTCGTGTCGTCCATTTCTCTCCTGGTGGTTGTACGTCTCTGGCGGGTTTTCTCTCTCACCATCTAGCCGGGTCTCCTTTCTTTTGTTGTTGGTCACACAGTTTTCCTTCAGCCATCCAAGGTCTCTTTGTCATGTTGTCTCCTTGCCGTCCAGCTGGTGGTTTCTCTCTTGTTGTAGAGTTTTGTCTCACCAAGGTCTCTCTTGCTGTTGGTGTGCTTTGGCTGTGTAACCTTGTTTTTCCGTCCACTCTTGTTTGGCCGTGTAGGGTTTTTTCTCTTTCAATCGGTGGTGTGTGCTGCCGTGTAGGGTTTTTTCTCTTGCAAAGTTGTGTTTTTGCCGTTTGCACTTGTTTTGCCGAGAGTTCTAGTGTTTTGCTATCCACACACCTTATGTCTTCCAAGGTCTTGGTTTATATACTCTCTTCCATGAAAACCCTAGTAGGGCTTACTATATTGTGATTTACTTTCTTGCCCTTCATGTGGCTTTACTTTCTTGCCCCTCCATGTAGCTTCAAATTGCTTGCACACTTAAATTTAGTTGACAACAATTACAACCCATACAAGGCTATGGGAACAACAAATTTAATTAAAGCTCTCTCTTTGCAAGTTTGCTCTTATTGTTTTACTATTTATTTCTTAAGTGGTTACTTTAATATAATTTTATTAAGATTTGTGTGTTCAATGTAATAGTGATATCAAAACCTTTTTGGGTATGGTTATGTATCTATTAAATTTCACAATTAAAACCTTAAGTTGTATAATCTTGATTTGCTTATGTTAGCTGTAATAGGCTTTCAGTCTAGTTTTTACTTTTTCAGTAAATAAGAGAGGAAGTCTTGTATAAACTTTTCTTACCAAAACTCACTTTGACTATTTTCCCTTATAAAGAATTTTGAGAAAAATACATATCTATACTATTTAAAGTGAGGCAAATCTAAACATCTTAAATTAATAACCTACTTATATGTTTTGTCTAATAACAAAGTGGATTAAACAAAGGAGTCAATGATCATGATTAGCTTTTTATGCATGTATTTAACTATTTAATTGTTGAATAATGACATTGTCTCTTTATCGTGAGCTAACAATGCTCCCCCTTACTTCCAAGGATTATCATAAGCATGTCTATACATCATCGATATTTGGAATCCATTAAATTTCATCAAATAAAGGAGTCAATGATCATAATGAGCTTTTCATGCAAGTATTTAATGATTGAACCCCTAAATAATGAGACTATTACATTTTTAGCTAGCAACACTCCTCATTTGCTTTAAAGGATTCTTTTACATGAAATGATTTTAAAATTAACTTTTATGCATACACCAACCATTATAATCATTGCAACAAGGATGCCTATACATCATTAATACTTTTAATCCATTGAATTTCATCAAACAAAAGAGTTAATGATCACGATTTGCTTTCCATGTGAGCATTTAATAGTTAAGTTCCTGAATAATGAAACTATCTTTTCATTTCTATAAAACAATGTACCTCCTTTGGTTAGAAGGACTCTTTTAGAAGAAATAATCTTAAAATTAACTTTTGCACATATGCTAATCATTATATTTATTTCAACAAGCATGTCTATACACCATTAATACTTTGAATTTGTTGAATCCATTAAACAAAGGAATCAATGATCTTAATGAACTTTTCATGCAAGTATTTAATAATTGAATTCTTGAATAATAACATTATCTCTTTATTTCTAGCTAACAACATTACTTCTTTGATTACAAGGACTTTTTTACAAGAAATGATCTTAAAATTAACTTTTATGTGTATAGTGATCATTATATTCATTGCAACAAGCATGTCTATACACCATCAATACTCTGAATCTTTTGAATTCCATTAAACAAAGAAGTCAATGATCTTGATTAGCATTTCATGTGAGTATTTAATGATTGAATTCCTCAATAATGAGATTGTCTCTTTATTTCTAGCTAACAATGCTCCTCCTTTGCTTCCAACAACTCTTTTTATTAAATGATCTTGAAATTAATACTTGTGTATGTACCAACCATCATATTCATTGCAACAAGCATGTCTATACACCATCAATACTTTGTATCCATTAAATTCCATCAAAAAAAGGAGTCATTGATCTTGATTAGCTTTCCTTTTAGGTATTGAATGACTTTATTCTTAAGTAATGAGACTATTACTTCATTTTTATCTAATGAGGCTCCTTATTTTATTGCAAGTTCACATTTATACAAAATGAACTTGAATTTCACTTGTGTGTCTAGAGTGACCATTATATTCATTGCAACAAGCTCATTTATACATAATAGGCACCTTGAATCCACTAAATTCCATAAGATAAAGTAGTTAATAATCTTGATTGGCTTTTCATATAAGTATTTTATGGTTAAATTCCTAAATAATGAAACAATCTCTTCATTTCTAGCTAACAATACTCTTCCTTTGGTTACAAGGACTCTTTTACACCAAATGATCTTCAAATTAACTTTTATGTGTACATCAACCATTGTATTCATTGCAGTAAGCATATATATATACAATTGATACTTTGAATCCATTGAATTCCATCAAAAAAAGGAATTAATGATCTTGATTAGCTTTTCATGCAAGTATTTAATGGTTAAATTTATAAATAATGAGATTGTCTCTTTAGTTTTAGGTAAGAACACTCCTCTTTTGGTTACAATAACTCTTTTACACAAAATGATCTTGAATTAACTTTGGTGTAGATAGTAACAATTATATTCATTACAATAAGCACATCTATACACCACTAATACTTTGAATCCCTTGAATTTCATCAAAGGATTCAATGATTTGATTAGCTTATTGTGTGTATATTTAATAATTGAATTCTTGAATAATGAGATTATCTTTTCATTTCTTGCTAACAATGCTCCTCCTTTGGTTTTAAGGACTCTTTTGCATGAAATGATCTCAAAATTAACCTTTGTTTATACACTAACCTTTATATTTCTTGCAACAAGTATGTCCATATATTGTCAATACTTTGAATCCATTGAATTCCATCAAACAAAAGAGTTAATGATCTTGATTAGTTTTCTATTTGAGTATTTTACAATTAAATTCCTAAATAATGAGATTGTCTTATCATTTCTTGCTAACAATGCTCCTCCTTTGCTTTCAAAAACTCTTTTACATCAAATGATTTTGATAATTAACTTTTGTTGTTCCCATAGCCTTGTATGGGTTGTAATTGTTGTCAACTAGATTTAAGTGTGCAAGTAATTTGACATGGAGGGGCAAGAAAGTAAAGCCACATGGAGGGGCAAGAGAGTAATTTGAAGCTACATGGAGGGGTAAGGAAGTAAAACCACACGACAAGCCTACATCATCGATAGAAAAGAGAGAAAATCAAAAACAGCTGGACGGGCATATACGACCAAGAAAAAGGGTGAAAAAAAAAA
>CM038611.1:7614794-7671780 GCA_021533255.1 Ceriops tagal | reverse complement strand
AAGAGAGGCTCATTCAAGAGTTATGTGAGCTAGATAAAAGAAGCTGATGAGGAGGAAGATGAAGACTCATCAGATGAGCATGCCTTTATGGCATCAGCTCAAGGTGGTAGTTCAACCTCTAAAGAGGAAGAGGAGGTTGATTAAGAAGAACCAGATCTTGAAGCTGAGTTGGAAGTAGCTTCAAAAGTGATAATCAGAAGGGGCAAAACCATAAGAAGGTTTGAGGCCCATATAAAACAAGTTGAAGCAAAGATTAAGGAAGCAGAAAGTCAAAAGGATGAAATAAGGGCTGAACATATTGACTTGAAGAGAAGATTTGAAGAACAGATCAAAATATGTGAAGACCTTACTATGGAGCTTGGCTTAAGGACTTCAACAATTGAAGAAATGGAGATAGAGTTACTGAGACTTCAGCAACAACTCAAAAAGAGTGAGGAGAACTTGTAGAAGTTTGAAGTGGTAGGAGAAACAAGCTTTGCAAGAGAAAAGAAGAATGAGACTTTGCCACAGAAGTTGAAAGAGAAGGCTGTGACTCAGGAGAAGATAACTGAAGAAGATAAGACAGTTATCAAACCAAAGCTAGGGCAAAAAATGATGTATGTGGTTAAAGAGCAGCAGCCCATAGCTATTACGGCTCAGAAAGAAAAGAAAGTCAGCCAGCCAAGGGCAATAGCTGAACAGAAGAAGGAGAAGAAGGTGGCTGAAATGAAAGCCACACAAGCAAAGAAACTAGCAACCTTGCCTACACAGCAAGTAGTGAACAAAAGATAACAAGCTGTGATTAAACCCAAGAAGAGGCAGTTTCAAGGTTATTGTCTTTATTGTGGAGTTTGGGGTCATAGGGCAAGTAAATGCTGGTGGAGAAGGCCAGTATACGTCTCCAACTTGAGAAGATCCGATGCTGCATACAGGGGGTGACAATATAAATTTCAGAAGAGAACACCTGTCATGAGTTCTTGCACATACTGTAAAAAGCAAGGACACACTGACAAGGATTGTTGGTGGAAGCCCAAACCAATGGTTTCAAAGAACAAGTTTGCTATATTGGCAGACTTGGAACAGTGTGAAAGGTGCAGGCAGGATGGTCATAATGCTAAGAGATGCATGACACTTCTCCCTAAGCAAGAGAAGGCACTCAATGGCACAGTGAAAGCAATTAGTACAGTTAAAGCTGAGAAAAAGGAGAAAGCTATCTTTAAGCTAGTTCAAAAGAAGGAATATAAAGTTAAAAGGGAGGTGGCTAATATAGTTGAAATTGCACTAAAGGTTGACTACAAGGATAAGTAGTGGATCCTTGACAGTGGATGCACTTCACACATGACAGGAGACAAGAGTAAATTATTAAAGCTAAACAAGTCAAAAGAAGGGAGAGTCAAGTTTGGTAATGATGATTCACTCAACATCAGTGGTTAAGGGTCAGTAAATATTGGAAAAGGGAAGCTGAAAGATGTTCTGCACGTTGAAGGACTTAGATATAATCTAGCATCTGTCAGCCAACTATGCAATGAATACCATCAAATGATATTCACAAAAATAGGTTGCCAAGTAAAGAGTAAAGAAGGCACTATTATTGCAGCTAGGAAGAGAACAGCTGGAAATTTATATGTGATTGATGAGGACAAGACAAGCAGCTGTTTACTCACCAAAGAAGAAGAAAATCAACATTGGCATAGGAGGCTGGGACACTTAACACAGAAGAACATGAGAAAGCTGACCACTACTCATGCAATTAGAGACATTCCCGACCTCAAGAGAGAGAGAGAGAGTATGTTTGCTCAGCATGCTTTAAAGGAAAACATGCCAGAAAGTAGTATAAGACCAAAGAGTTCAGTTCTGAAGTAGTGCTTGACATTATGCATATTGATTTGTGTGGATCGATGAGGAGAAAAGGGTTAAATGGTGAGAGGTACTTCATCTTGTTTGTTGATGATTATTCCAGAAGGACCTGCATCATGCACCTCAAATACAAGTCAGAAGTTCTGAATTGCTTCAAGAGATACAGAAGATTGGCTGAAAATGAGAATGGAAGGAAGATCAAAGTATTGTGGTCAGATCAAGGCACTGAATTTACAAATGAAGCTTTTGAAGATTACCTTGAGAAGCATGGTATTCATCATCAAATGGTAGCAGCAAGAACACCTCAACAGAACAGGGTGGTAGAGAGGAAAAATAAAGTTATGGTTGAAATGGTAAGAACTCTACTGCAGGAATCCAAGCTTCACACAAGATTTTGGATAGAAGCAACATTTACAGCTGTACATCTACTGAATAAAGTCTTACTAAGGCCCAATACTAATAAGACTCCATATGAGCTATGGAGTGGGAAGAAGACAACAGCCAAGTATCTCAAAATCTTTGGCAGCCCATGTTTTGTGAAGAACAAGGAGCAAAACTTGGGAAAATTCAATGCTAGATCTAATGAAGGCATCTTTGTGGGATACTCAGCAAAGACAAAGGGTTACAGAATTTTCCTGTATAAGCTGGGAAAAGTGATCACGTCCAGTGATATGAGAATAGATGAGAACTGGAAAACAATGCTGAATGGAGAAGCTGAGGACAATGAAGAAGATGACTTTAAGATAGATGAAGAATCAGACCAACCTGAAGAAAAGGAACAAGAAGTAAGTTCAAACTCGGAGAAGAGTGAGTCTGAAGATGAAGATAGAGATCTTCTTGCAACTAAGACTGTGCAAGAAAGAAGGACAAAGAAAATGTGGACTAGTGCTCATCAAGGAAATTAGATCATAGGTGACCCATCAGCAGGAGTTACAACAAGAATAAGAATTGTGGGAGCTACTGCTTTTCTTTCACAAGTTGAACCTAAATCTATTGAAGAGGCTACACAAGACAAAGCCTGGGTCAAAACTATCAATAAGGAGCTGGATCAAATCGAGAAGAATGATACATGGGAGCTAGTTCAAAGACCCACTAACAAGAATGTCATAGGAAAAAAATGGGTGTTTAGGAATAAACACAATGAAAATGGCAAGGTGGTGAGGAACAAGGCCAGGCTAGTTTGTAAAGGCTACACTCAGATAGAAGGAGTAGATGTTGATGAAGCTTTTGCACCAATGGCAAGGTTAGAAACTCTTAGAATAGTCCTAGCTTTGGCAGCACATAAGAGGTCTAAAGTTTATCAGATGGATGTGAAATCAGCCTTTTTGAATGGGATCCTAAAGAAAAAAGTGTATATTGAACAACTTGATGGAGTACAAATCAATGAGGATGAGACACACGTGTGTAAGCTGAAGAAAGCCTTGTATGGCCTTAAACAAGCCCCAAGAGCATGGTACAGCAGGCTGGATGCGTATTTGAGAAGGTTAAACTTCAGAAGAGGAATAGTTGATAATAACCTATATGTGTTCAACTCAGAGAAAGGCCAACTGATAACCATAGTATATGTAGACGACATCATCTTTGGAGGGGATCACTTTGAGCTATGCCAAATTTTGCATAGAAGATGAGTGAAGAATTTGAGATTTCATTGATTGGTGAAATGAATTACTTTCTTGGATTACAGATAAAATAGTGTGAAGAAGGTATTTTTGTTTTTCAGATGAAATATGCCAAAGAGATGCTGAAAAAGTTTGGCATGGAGGATAGCAGACTTGTCAGTACCCCTATGTCAGTGGGCTATAAGTTAACAAAAGATCAGGAAGGAAGGAGTACAAGCCCTATAGAATACAGGAAGATGATAGGGAGCCTTCTGTACCTTACAGCATCAAGGCCTGATCTTATGCAAGCTGTATGCGTTGCTAGCAGATTCCAAGCTGATCCACTGATGTAGACTAAGCAAGAAGTACAGATGACAGCAATTCAACCAACGGCTGCAGCTTTGACTTGACTCATCGACTTCAGGGTTGACTTGCCATCAACGGTTTTGCCCAATGATCTCTGTTGTTTCCACAGCCTTATATAGGTTGTAATTGTTGTCAACTAGATTTAAGTGTGCAAGTAATTTGACATGGAAGGGCAAGAAAGTAAAGTCACATGGAGGGGCAAGAGAGTAATTTGAAGCTACATGGAGGGGCAAGGAAGTAAAACCACATAGCAACCCTACACCATTGGTAGAAAAAAGAGAATCAAAAACCGCTGGATGGGCATATACAGCCAAGAAAAAGGGTGAAAAAAAAAACAGACCGTCGGCAGAAAAGAGAGAGAAAACCAGAGACAGTCGAAGAGGAGAGTGGACGGAAAAGAAACAAACGAAATGACAAGGAGGAAACTGTGTGACGGCAAGAGAGAGAAACCCGTGAGAAACATAGGGACAGCGGCAAAACAGAGTGGACAGAAAAACATGGTTGGACGGCAGAATGAAGAGCCACCACCGTAAGAGAGAGCAGACGAAAAAGGAAGGAGACCCGATTGGACGACAAGGAGAAAACACGGCAGAACAGGGGTACAAGGCTGGACGGTGAACATGAAAACACAGCTGGACAGTGAGAGAGAAAACCTGGCTGAACGGTGAAGGGGAAAACCTGTGAGAGACGTACAACCACTGAAAGAGATACGGACGAGGAAAGCAGATCTGGTATCCGTGAGGCTTGAGAACAGCGAAGTGGGTGCAGATTTGAAACATGAGAGACGTACAGCCACAGGGAGAGAAACAGATGAGGAGAGCAGATCTGGTATCCATGAGGCTTGAGAACAGCGAAGCGGGTGCAGATCTGAAACGTGAGACCAGAACGTGCGACGGCGTGAGACCAAAATGTGCGACGGCGTGAGACCAGAACGTGCGTCGGCGTGAGACCAGAATGTGCAATGGTGTGAGACTAGAACGTGCGTCGGCGTGAGACCAGAATGTGCGACAGCATGACTGATCAGAAGCATGGGGCAGGCCGTGAGACGTGAAACGGTAGACCAGAAGCGTGAGTACAAGTCGTGAAGACGTGAAACAGTGAAAGTAGGAGTCGTGTGAAACAACCTAGAGAAGGAATTCGGTGAAGCATTGGAAAGAACTCAACGTATTTCCAGATTTTTGCAAGAAAGGTTAGAGAGTGTTGTGGTGGACTTCTAAGCGGCAGTGAAGCAGCCTGTTCAATTCAACAGAGGCAAGATAAACTAAAAGAAGGGTAGATATTGTAAGTGACACTCTTTGTATTGTACTTGCTTTGTATTTGCAATAGTGAAAGGAGCAAAGGATTAAGACATCCATTGTAACTACATTGTTAACATCAGGAGTACCACACTGGTATTCTTAAGTATAGTGGATTGTCTCAGTAGAGGAAGAGTCCCTACCACCGTGGACGTACGTCACATTGACGGAACCCCATAAATCTCTTGTATCCTTACTTTGATTTACATTATGTGTTTTGAATTGAGTTGTGAACGCAGCTAAAGTATCACCAAACCCATAACCTAAAAAAGACCTAATCAAGAACATCCGATCTGTCTAATAGGCAAGGTGTCTAAAAGGTGACTTTAGGGACTATTGTGATTAGTAAGTAATAATAGATCTACCTTAGTCGAATCTGAGAAAGAGTTCGTTTTTAAAAAGAGGTTGAAGTTGTTCACATACCTGCGTATTGACGAGAGCAAAAGTATTAAAGAAGTAGAATACTTTGGCTTAAGTTAACAATGTGTTTTTAAGGGGTGTGATACTGATTCACCCCCCCTCTCAGTATCACAAACTAGTAGATCCTATTATGAAGTTGGAAACTTCAACTTTTGTGTATTTACCAACCATTATATTCATTGCAACAAGCATATCTAAGCACCATCAATACTTTGGATTCATGAAATTCCATCAAATGAAGATGCCATTGATCTTATTTAGCTTTTGTTATAGGTATTGAATGATTTAATTCCTTAATAATGAAGCTATCACTTTATTTTGAGTTAACTAGGCTCCTTCTTTCATTGTATGTTTTCATTTACAGAAAATGATCTTGAAATTAACTTATGTATCTATGGCAATCATTATATTCATTGTGACAATCTTGTCTGTACACGATTTGTACCATGAATCAATTGAATTTTATCAAATAAAGGAAACAACGATCATAATTAGCTTATCATGTGAGTATTTAATGGTTAAATTCTTAAATAAAAAATTGTGTCTTCATTTTTATCTACTAATGCTCTTCCTTTGGTTCTAAAGACTCCTTTATGTGAAATTATCTTCAAATTAATTTTTGTATATACACCAACCATTATATCATTGCAACAAGCTTGTCTATATACCATCGATATTTTGAATCACTCAAATTCCATCAAGAAATGGAGAGTATTTAACAGCTGAATTACTTAATAATGAGGTTATCTCTTCATTTCTAACTAAGATGAGGCTATCTCTTCATTTTTAACTAAAATGCTCCTCCTTTGGTTCCAAGGACTCTATTACATAAAGCGATCTTGAATTAACTTTGGTATTCCAAGGTCTATACATCAAGATACTTTGAATACATTAAATTCCATTAACTAAAGGAGTCAATGATCATAATTAACTATTTATGTGAGTATTTAAGGTTGAATTCCTAAATAATGAGATTGTCTCTTCATTTCTAGTTAACACTCCTACTTTGGTTCTAAAGTCTATTTTACACAAAATAATCTTAAAATTAACTTTTATTTATACACCAACCTTTATATTCATTGCTATAGGCATGCCTATACACTATTAATACTTCAAATTTGTTGAATTCCATCAAACAAAGTATTCAATGATCATGATTAGCTTTTTAATGAGAGTATTTAATAGTTAAATTTCTAACTAATGAGATTATCTTTTCATTTCTTGCTAACAACACTCCCTTATTAGTTACAAGGATTGTTTACATGAAGTGATCTACAAATTAACTTTTATGTACACATTAACCATTGTATTTATTGCACCAAGCATATCTATACACTATTGATACTCTACATTTATTGAATTTCATCAAATAAAGGAGTTAATGATCATAATTAGCATTTCATGTGAGCATTTAATAGTTAAATCCCATAATAATAAGACTATCACTTCATTTCTAACTAACAATGCTCCTTCTTTAGTTACAAGGACTATTTTAAAAGAAAGAATATTGAAATTAACTTTTATTTATACATTAACTATTATATTCATTGCAACAAGCATGTCTATAATCCATTAATAACTTAAATTCATTAAATTCCATAAAAAAAAAGTATTTAACAGTCTTAATTAGCTTTTCAAGTGAGTATTTTATGGTTGAATTCCCAAATAATGAAACTATCTGTTCATTCCTAACAAGCTATGCTCCTCCATTGGTTATAAAGACTCTTTTATACCAAATGATCTTCAAATTAACTTTTGTGTATACACTAACCATTATATTCATTGCAATAAGCATATCTATATACCATCAATACTTTAAATCCATTGAATTCCATCAAACAAAGGAATTAACATTGTTGATTATTTTTAGCTAAGAACACTCCTCTTTTAATTACAATGGCTCTTTTACACAAAATGACCTTGAAATTAACTTTATTGTATATAGCAACAGTTATATTCATTGCAATAAGCATATCTATGCACCGCTAATACTTTAAATTCCTTCAAATAAAGGAATTAATGATTTTGATTAGCTTATTATGTGTGTTCTTAATGGTTAAATTCTTGAATAATGAAATTGACTTTTCATTTCTTACTAATAATGCTCCTTCTTTGGTTTCAAGGACTCTTTTACAAGAAATGATCTTGAAATTAACCTTTGTTTATATACTAACTTTTATATTTCTTACAAAAAGCATGTCTATATAATTGTTGAAATGCTCTTTAAATTATCTGTCTCTTCATTTCTTTTAAATTATATGGATTCCCGTAGTTCCAGATTTGCAGAATTCAAGATTCGCGTAGTTCAAGTTTCATGGAGTTCCGAATTCGCGTAGTTTTGAATTCGTAGAGTTCCGGATCACGTAAATTCGTGTGGTTCTGGTTTCGCAGAGTTCCGAATTCGCGAAGTTCGGGATTCACAGAGTTCCGGATTCATATGGATTCGCGTAATTCCAGATTCGTAGAATTCCAGATTCGCGTAGTTCAAGTTTTATAGAGTTCCGAATTCGCGTAGTTTTGGATTCGTAGAGTTCCGGATTCACGTAGATTCGTGTAGTTCTGGTTTCGCAGAGTTCCGGATTCGCGAAGTTCGGTATTCACAGAGTTTCGGATTCATATGGATTCCCGTAGTTCCAGATTTGCAGAATTCAAGATTCGCGTAGTTCAAGTTTCATGGAGTTCCGAATTCGCGTAGTTTTGAATTCGTAGAGTTCCGGATCATGTAAATTCGTGTGGTTCTGGTTTCGCAGAGTTCCGAATTCGCAAAGTTCGGGATTCACAGAGTTCCGGATTCATATGGATTCGCGTAATTCCAGATTCGCGTAGTTCAAGTTTTATAGAGTTCCGAATTCGCGTAGTTTTGGATTCGTAGAGTTCCGGATTCACGTAGATTCGTGTAGTTCTAGTTTCGCAGAGTTCCGGATTCGCGAAGTTCGGTATTCACAGAGTTTCGGATTCATATGGATTCCCGTAGTTTCAGATTCGCAGAATTCAAGATTCGCGTAGTTCAAGTTTCATGGAGTTCCGAATTCGCGTAGTTTTGGAGTTCCGAATTCGCTTCCACTCTCATTTTTAGCCAGTCTTCTGTATCTCTTGAAGCAATTCAAAACATTTGACTTGTGTTTGAGGTGCATAAGGCAGGTCCTTCTCGAATAATCATCAACAAACAAAATGAAGTACCTCTCACCTTTCAACCCTTTTGTCCTCATCAGTCCACACAAATCAGTATGCACAATGTCAAGCACTGCTTTAGAACTAAACTTTTTGGTCTTGTACTGCTTTTTGGCATGTTTTCCTTTAGAGCATGCTGAGCAAACATATTCTCTCTCTCTCTCCTCAGGAATGTCTCTGATTACATGAGTAGTGGTCAGCTTCCTCATGTTCTTCTATGATAAGTGTCCCAGCCTCCTATGCCTGAGTTGATTTTCTTCTTCCTTTGTAAGTAGACAGCTGTTTGTCTTGTCCTCATCAATCACATACAAATTTCCAGCTGTTTTCTTCCCGGCTGCAACAGTATTGCCTTCTTTACTCTTTACTTGGCAACCTGTTTTTATGAATATCACTTTGTGGTCGTCGTTGCATAGTTGGCTGACAGATGCTAGATTATATCTGACTCTTTCAACGTGCAAAACATCTTTGAGCTTTCCTTTTCCAATATTCACTGACCCTTGACGACTAATGTTGAGTGAATCATCATTGCCAAACTTGACTCTGCCTTCTCTTGATTTGTTTAGCTTTGATAATTTACTCTTGTCTCCCGTTATGTGCGAAGTGCATCCACTATCAAGGATCCACCGCTTATCCTTGCAATCAACCTTTAGTGCAATTTCAACTATATTCGCCACCTCCCTTTTTGCTCTATATTCCTTCTTTTGAACTGGCTGGAAGATAGTTTTCTCCTTTTTCTCAACTTTGACTGCACCGCTTGTTTTCACTGTGCCATTAAGTACCTTCTCTTGCTCAAGGAGAAGTGTCATACATCTCTTGGCATTATGGCCATCCTACCTGCACCTTTCACACTGTTCCAAGTCTGCCAATACAGCCAACTTGTTCTTTGAAACCACTTGTTTTGGGTTCCACCAACACTCCTTGTCAGTATGTCCTTGCTTTTTACAATATGTGCAAGAACTCATGACAGGTGTTCTCTTCTGAGTTTTGTATTGTCTCCCCCTGTATATAGCATCGTATCTTCTCAAGTTAGAGACATATACTGGCCTTCTCCACCAACAGTTACTCGCCTTATGACCTCAAACTCCACAATAAAGGCAATGACCTTGAAACTACCTCTTCTTGGGTCTGATCACAGCTTGTCTTTTTCTGTTCATCACTTGCTGTGTAGGCAAAGTAGCTGGCTTCATTGCTTATGTGACTTTCATTTCAGTCACCTTCTTCTCCTTCTTCTGTTCAGCCATTGCCTTTGGCTGGCTGACTTTCTTTTCTTCTTGAGACGTAGCAACTATAGGCTACTGCTCTTTAACAACATACATCATTTTTGGGCCTAGCTTTGGTTTGATAACTATCTTCTCTTCTTCAATTATCTTCTCCTGAGTCACTGCCTTCTCTTTCAACTTCTGTGGCAAAGTCTCATTCTTCTTTTCTCTTGCAGAGCTTGTTTCTCTTACCACTTTGAACTTCTGCCAATTTTCCTCACTCTTTTTGAGTTGTTGCTGAAGTCTCAGCAACTTTATCTCCATTTCTTCAATTGTTGAAGCCCTTGAGCCAAGCTCTATTGTAAGGTCTTCACATATTTTGATCTGTTCTTCAAATCTTCTCTTCAAGTCAATATGTTCAGCCTTTATTTCATCCTTTTGACTTTCAGCTTCCTCAGACTTTGTTTCAACTTGTTTTATATGGACCTCCAACCTTCTTATGGTTCTGCCCCTTCTGATTATCTACTTTGAAGTTGCTTCCAACTCAACTTCAAGATCTGGCTCTTCTTCATCAACCTCCTATTCCTCTTCAGAGGTTGAGCTACCACCTTGTGCTGATGCCATAAAGACATGCTCATCTGATGAGTCTTCATCTTCCTCTTCATTAGCTTTTTTTGTCTCACTCACATAACTCTTGAATGAGCCTCTCTTCTTCCTCTGTGGGTCGGCAATCTTCTTACTGGACTTCTTTGATTTGAATGATGATCTTCTCCATCTTGAATTCAGCTCGTCATCACCATCCTCATCTTCATCATCAAGTTTCACTTTGCACTGAGAAGCAAAGTGTTCAGTCTGCCCACAATGATAACATCTCAAGGACAACTATCCTTCTCCCTTCTTAGACCCCTTCTTGAATTTCCATGTGAAGTAAGCCAACACTTAACTTTCACTTTCTTCCTCATCATCGTCATCATCATCCTCACTAGATGATTCTTCCTCTAGTTTTATCTTCAAGTGCTTCATAACTTTGAAAGCTGCCTCCTTTGATACCTTCGTTGTTATAGAGCTTTCAGCTGACTTTATGCTCATCTCATATGCAATGAGATTGCACTGGAGATCATGCAAAGACATAGAATTGAGATCTCTACTCTCTTCTATGGCTGCTACCTTTGAGGCAAACCTCTTAGGCAGAATTCTCAAAATTTTCTTTATAATTGATGAGTCGTTCTTGTTCTTCCCATGACTTTTAAGATCGTTTACAACATCAATAACCCTAGTGAAGAACTCTTGAACTATCTCATTATTCTGCATTCTTAGAGATTCATATCTCTCCTTGAACACTTGAAGCTTAGCCTCCTTCATTCTGCCATCACCTTCATAGACTTTCTGCAATTTGTCCTATATCTCCTTGGCAAATTTGCAGTCCATAACTTTAGCATACTCAGCATCTGTCAATGCTGAAATGATGACATTTGAGGCCTTCCCATTTATCTCAAACTGCCTTAACTCCTTTGGGGTTGGGTCTTTACCTTCTTCCAGAGCCACAAAACCCTCCTATACGCATTTCACCACGTTCATGCCCATGGTTGCAAATACCACTTGCATTCTTGCTCTCCACATATGGTAGTTAGTTCTGTTAAAGATTGAAACCTTCTTGCTATAAGAGGTACTAGTGCTGGCACCAGCTTCCATTTCTCAGTATGCTGAACAAGTCAAACTTCTAGATCTCTTCAAACTAGTACACCAAGCTGTTAAGTTTCAAACTGGTGAACCTGTGCTCTGATACCAATTGAAGTTCCCAACTTCTTCCTAGGATCTACTAGTTTGTGATAATGAGAGAGGGGGTGAATTAGTATCACCACAATTCGTAATTTGCAGGTAAGTGAACAACTTCAACCTCTTTTTAAAAGCGAACTCTTTCTCAGACTCGACTAAGGTAGATCTATTGCTACATACTAATCACAATAGTCCCCAAAGTCACCTTTCAGACACCTTGCCTAATAGACAATATGGATGTTCTTGTTTAGGTCTTCATTAGGTTATGGGTTGGCTGATACTTTAGCTACGTTCACAACTTAATTCAAAACACAGAACGTAAAGCAAATTAAGGACACACGAGATTTACGTGATTCCGTCAACGTGACCGTACATCCACAGCACACGAGATTTACATAGTTCTGTCAACGTGACATACATCCACGACACACAAGATTTATGTGGTTCCGTCAATGTGACGTACATCCATGGTGGTAGGGACTCTCCCTTACTGAGACTATCCACTATACTTGAGAATTCCAATTACAATGGATGTCTTAATCCTCTGCTCCTTTCACTATTGCAATTACTAAGCAAGTACAATACAAAGAGTGTCACTTACTGTGTCTACCCTTCTTCTATCTTGTCTTGCCTCTGTTGAATTGAAAGGCTACTCCACTGCCGCTTAGAAGTTCACCGTAACACTCTCTAACCTCTCTTGAAGAAATCTGGAAATACGTTGAGTTCCTTTCTGATGCTTCGTTGAAGTTCTTCTTTACATTGTCTCACACAACTTCTGCTTTCACCGTCTCACGATCTCACCCGTCTCCTATTTCACGATCTCACTATCTCACGGCTCGCCTTTTCGTTTCTCTCTCTTTTGCTGTTTAGTCAGATTTCTCTCTCTTCGTCCACCCTTTTCAGCTCGGATCTGGTCTCACCTGTTCCCAATCTAGTCTTTTCTCACCCATTCCAACTCAGATCTGGTCTCCCCGGTTCCCGATCTGGTCTCCTCTTACCGGTTTTTCTCTCTTGCTCTTGTGCTCTGTCATTCTCTTGCTGTCAATGTGCTTTATCTGTATGTTGTGTTTTTCTGTTTTCTCTATTTGGCCGTCCATACACTTTTGTGTTTTGTCGTGTATTCAATTGTGTTGGTCTTACCTTAATTTTGTCTTCTGAGGTCTTTATATACTCTCTTCCATGAAACCCTAATAGGGCTTACACAGCGGATTTACGTTCTTACCCCTCCAGGGCTTACGCGGTGAATTTACGTTCTTGCCCTTCCATGTAGCTTTAATTCTTGCACACTTTAACCTAGTTGATAACAATTACAACCCATACAATGCTGTGGGAACAACAAACCCGGCGGCCAGAACAGAGGGGTGGATGGCCGATGAATAGTGACCAGAAGAAAAGGGAAAAAAAAATCTGATACGGCCAAAGGAGGTGTGAAACGGACAAGGGTAAACCAGAAACATACGCAAGGCGAGCCGTGAGACAGTGAGATCGTGAGACAAGGAGACGGGTGAGACCGTGAGACGATGAAAGCAGGAGTTGTGTGAGACAACGTAGAGAAGAACTATGACAAAGCATCGGAAAGAACTCAACGTATTTCTAGATTTCTTTAAGAGAGGTTAGAGAGCGTTGCAGTGAACTTCTAAGCGGCAGTGGAGCAGCCTTTCAATTCAACAGAGGCAAGACAAGCTAGAAGAAGGGTAGACACAGTAAGTGACACTCTTTGTATTGTACTTGCTTAGTAATTGCAATAGTGAAAGGAGCAAAGGATTAAGACATCCATTGTAACTGGAATTCTCAAGTATAGTGGATAGTCTTGGTAAGGGAGAGTCCCTACTACCATGGATGTATATCACGTTGACGGAATCACGTAAATCTCATGTGTCCTTAATTTGCTTTACGTTTTGTGTTTTGAATTGACTTGTGAACGCAGCTAAAGTATCAGCCAACCCATAACCTAACGAAGACCTAAACAAGAACATCCAAATTGTCTATTAGGTAAGGTGTATGAAAGGTGACTTTGGGGACTATTGTGATTAGTAGGTAGCAATAGATCTACCTTAGTCAAGTCTAAGAAAGAGTTCTCTTTTAAGAAGAGGTTGAAGTTGTTCACTTACCTGCAAATTGCAAATTGTGGTGATACTGATTCACTCCCCTCTCAGTATCACAAACTAGTAGATCCTAGGGAGAAGTCAGGAACTTCAATTTAATTTTGAAAGTTTGTAAATTTGATCCTTTTAAACCCTAGAGATTTCCCAGTCATCAATCCTTTTATTAAAATCTTTTAAAGTTATTTCTTTTGCATATATCCTAGTAGGGTCAGATTAAAAGGAAAAATTGGAATTAGATCTACACAAGATGAGATTCATATATGTGATGCTATATAATATTGTTTACAACCCAATAGCTTGTCTAAGGATCTGTAATTCCCTAAAACACAATTAGGATATGATCAAAATAACTCAAGGCAAATAATCTCAAAATAGTATAGTGAAACATCTTATTATTCAAGAATTGAACTATTAAATACTTGTAAGGAAAGGTAAGATAGATCAATGACTCCTTTGATAGAATTCAATGGATTAAGGGAACCAATTATGTACAAATGTACTTTTTGTAATGAATACAATGTTTGGTGCATACATAAAAGTTAATTTTAAGATCATTAAGTGTAAAAAAATCTTTGTAACTAAAGGAGGAGCTTGGTTAGATAGAAATGATAAGACGTTCTTTAGAAATTCAACTATTAAATACTTGTATAAAAGGCTAATCATAATCATTGACTCCTTTATTTGATGGAATTCAATAGATTTAGAATATCAATGGTGTATAAACATGCTTTTTGCAATGAATATAATAGTTGGTGTATACACAAAAATTAATTTCAAGATCATTTTATCTAAAAGAGTCCTTGTAATCGAAGAAGGATCGTTGTTAGCTAAATCTATCCTTAAACATAAAAAGGGGAAGGTTATAGCCTCACCTTATAAAGCAGAATCAAGAATAAATTTGGTTATTCAATAGAATAATTATACAAGTATTATTCTTTAATCAATAGGAAAACAACTAAATCAAATGGAAGAAGTCTTTCAAAAAAGATATATTCTAAAACATATGACTAGACTTGAAATACAAAGAGAGTTTTATTTAAACCTCTACCATTCTAAGGCATCAAATATAATATGCCAAGTAAGGGAACCAAAAAAACATAATTAGTTGATGAAATAATTAAAAGGCATAAAGGCTTAGGATTGAGAGTTAAGAATGCCTCAGCTCTAGAAAGAAAAAAGGAACAAACTAAATCAAAAAATGAAGAAGATTATATAAAACAACTTGATAATATGTTCTTATCAGAAAAAAAAATGTCTTGCAAAAGGATCTTGCATAAAGGAACCTTATCAATTAAATAAAATGATTTATAATAAGGCTCAAGCCAAAATGTATTATCTAATACCAATATTTGTTGATCTCTTATTAGTAGAACAATTTAAGTATAATTATGTTCAATATGATGAAGTAAGCTTCATTGAATGGAACTTAAATGGGATATCATAACATCAAATATTATATAATTATGTATGCAACAATTGCAAAAACAAAGTATAATAGTGACCTTCAAATTGCTAAAATAATAACAAGTGGGTTTACATGACAACTTAAAGACTAGTGGGATTTTTATCGAACAATTGTAGCTAAAAGTGAAATTTTTACAACAATAAAAATTAAGGATGGAATACAAATACCTAACTATGTTAATACACTTGTACATATAATTATAAGCCATTTCATTAGAACAACTACTTTGTTATTGGACAAAACATATGAACAACTTATTAATTTAAGATGCCCATATTTGTCTCATTTTTAGTGATACAAGGATGTATTTTTCTCAAAAGTCTTTACAAGGGAAGATAATCAAGTGAGTTTTGGAAAGAAAAGTTTACATCAAGATTTCCTACTCTTTTTGTTAAAAGAGTAAAAACTAGATTTAAAACCTATCATTCTATAATAATTAATTATGGTATGTATATTTATAAAGAATTAGCAGTTAAAGTTGTTGTTGAAGGAGTTAAACTTTGTAACTAATTAAGTTTTATGGACAATTACAAAATGAGAAAACACAAGGTCAAAAGAGCCTTTGGAGATTTTTGTGAACATATAAGTTATCCACCATAATATATCCTAAAAAACCTATAGGAAAGGCTTATAAACCTTTTATAAAAAAAAGAATAAATAAAGAAAAAAAATCTTTTCCAATGAAAACAAATGAAAAAGGAAAACCTAAGCTAAAGAAAAAAAACTATTATTTGTTATAAATGTGGAAAGACGGAGCATTAGACTAATAAGTGTAAAACAAAACAAAAAAATTCAAGATTTATCAATAGATGAAGATCTTAAGAGATCATGAAATGTACCTTTATATTTGAAAGTGATTTAAATCAGGATGATTTAGAATTAGATGTTATAAAAGAAAATAGTTCTTCTAATTTTAATTCTAATTCTAACTTAAGTTGTCAATATCAAGATGACCATTATAAAGCTCTTTGTAGAAGCAATGGCTTATTAGTCTTAATTAAAGAAGATAATATGATATTAGATCTTATCAATAAGATTTCATATCTAGTAAAGAAAAGAGAGTAGTTAGAAAAATATTTATACCTAGCTATAGATGAAAATGTAAAAACATCTAATATGATAAATACTTCTAAAAACATTGTCTCGGATAAAGGTTATAGCCTAAAAATAGTAATACAACAAGTTAAAAGGATTAATACAAGAACAAAATAAAAGAAACCTTATATACAAGAGCTTAAAGTTGAGATTAATGAATTGAAAATAGAAATAAGACAACTAAGAGATCGGATTATTATTCTAGAAATAATGTTTATAAAAAAAAAAGCAAAATAAGACATAATAATCTTTAATTTGTCAATCTTATTGATAAGGTTATTACCCATAAATGACAAATTAAAATAATATTTATTGTTAATCAAAAGAAAATACATTACTAAGTTGCCTTATGAACTAACTTTTAAAGAAAGTCAAATTTCCACTAAAGCAAGATTTATTGCTATGAGACCTACGCATATGGAAATATGTAAGAAAAAAATAAAAGAATTGTTTAAAAATGGGGCTAATTAGAAAAAGTATAAGCCCTTAGACTTGTTTTATATTTTGTGTAAAAAATGCAATAGAATTAGAAAAAGGTGTTCTTAGGTTGGTTATAAATTACAAACCACTAAATAAGGTCTTAAGATAGAATTGGTATCCTGAAGTTCCCTACTTCACCCTAGGATCTACTAGTCTGTAATACTGAGAGGAGGGGTGAATCAGTATTACACCCCTTCTTTTTAATTGATAGGTGAACAATTTCAAACTCTTCTCATAAATGAACTCTTTCTTAGATTCAACTAAGGTAGATCTATTGCTACCTACTAGTGACAATAGTCCCCAAAGTTACCTTTCAGACACCTTGCCTATTAAACTAATTGGTTGTTCTTGATTAGGTCTTTTTTTAGGTTATGGGTTTGACGATTCTTTAGCTATGTCCACAACTCAATTCAAAACACAAAATGTAAATTCAAAGCAAGGACACGAGAGATTTACGTGGTTCCATCAATGTGACGTACTCCATGGTGGTAGAGATTCTTCCTCTACCGAGACAACTCACTATACTTGAGAACACCAGTGTGGTATTCCCTATGATTACAATAGATGTCTTAATCTTCTACTCCTTTCACTATTGCAAATACAAAGCAAGTACAATACAAAGAGTGTCACTTACTGTGTCTACCCTTCTTCTAGCTTGTGTTGCCTCTGTTTGATTTGAACAGCTACTTCACTACCGTTTGGAAGATCACCAAAACTCTCTCTAACCTCTCTTGAAAAAATCTGGAAATACGTTGAGTTCACTCAAATGCTACACCAAATTTCTTCTTTAAGTTGTCTCACCTAACTCCTGGTCTCACCGTCTCACTGTCTCACGGCCTGCACTCACGCTTTAAGTCTGTTGTTTCACGTCTCACGACCTGCCTCACGCTACTGGTCTACCGTTTCACATCTCACGGACTGCCTCACACTTCTAGTCTGTCGTTTCACGTCTCTCGGCCTGCACCACGCTCCTGGTCTGTCATTTCATGTCTCTTGACCTCCACCATGCTTCTGGTTTTGCTGGTTCACGTCTCTCAGCCTGCCTCACGTTTCTGTTCTAGCGTTTCTGGTCTGTTGGTTCACGTTTCTCGACCTGCCTCAAGCTTATGGTTTTGCTGGTTCACGTCTCTTGGCCTGCCTCACGTTTCTGGTTTTGCTCTCATCGTTTCTGGTCTATCACGCCCCATTGCACGTTCTGGTCTGTCACGCCCCGTCACATATTCTAGTCTGTCACACCTAGTGGGTCGTTTTGTTCTGTCACGCCTGGTGGGTTGTTTTGGTATGTCAGGCTTGGTGGGTTGTCTTCTCTTCCGGGTGGTTTCACGGATACCAAATCTGCTGTCTTCTCTTCCGGGTGGTCTGTTTCTGATTTCTTCTCTTGCAGGTGGTGCATTTCTGGTGTGCTCTCCCGGTGGTGCATTTCTGGTTTGCTCTCTCGGTGGTGTGTTTGTTGTTTGCTCTCTCGATGGTGTATTTGCCGTTTTGCTCTCTTGGTGGTGTATTTTAGATTTTTTTTTTTCGTGCTTTTCTCTTGCTCTACCAGTTTATATACTCCCTTCTATGCAAACCCTAGTAGCGTTTACTGAAGCTGCAGTGAATTTCCTTTATTGCCCCTCTATGTGGCTTCATGCAAATTTCCATTATTGCCCCTCCATGTAGCTTTATATAAATGTTCCATACAAAATTCAACATTATCCTCCTTCTTAATTTATTTTTCTTCCTCTTGCACTCCCCCTTCCTTAACAGCTCCCCCTGCACTATTGCTTCTCTCCCCCTTGGCCAACCAATTACAAATTTGAAAAACCTGCAAAGTAAAGATGGAGGATTCACCTAAACTTCAGGCTTGAGGAGGCATTTGCACAGACAGACTCATTCTATACTTTTCAAACAGCTTTACGGACAGAGATTTAGTTAGAATATCGGAGATTTGATCTTTAGTACTGACATACTCCAACTAAATTGTGTCCTCTTCCACTTGATCCTTGATAAAGTGATACCGGATGTCAATATGCTTACTCCTTGAATGTTGAATTGGATTCTTGCTGAAATCAATTGCACTTTGATTATCACAAAGTACACTCACTGGTAACTTCACTTCAACACCCAAATCAGCCAATTGTCTTTGCATCCATATCACTTGAGTACATGCTGCACAAGCAGCCATATACTCAGCCTCCGCTATGCTCAAAGCAACACTGTTTTGCTTTCTACTTAGCCATGCAACACACTTTGAATCCAAGTAGAAGCTGCAGCCACTGGTGGATTTTCTGTCATCTGTACTTCCTGCCCAGTCTGCATCAGTGTATGCTCGTAGTTTTACAAAATCCATAGCAGAATACCACAAACCCATTTCCAGTGTCCCTTTGAGGTATCTTAGGATTCTTTTCACTGCCAACACATGAGATTCCTTAGGATCAGCTTGGAATCTGCTGGCGATGCACACAGCTTGCATGAGATCAGGCCTTGATGCTGTAAGGTACAAAAGGCTCCCTATCATCTTCCTGTATTCTGTAAGGCTTGTGCTCCTTCCTTCCTGATCTTTTGTTAACTTGCAGCCTACTGTCATAGGGGTAGTGACAGGTCTGCTATCCTCCATGCCAAACTTTTTTAGGATCGCTTTAGCATATTTTGTCTAAGAAATAAAAATACCTTCTTCACACTGTTTAATCTGTAATCCAAGAAAGTAAGTCACTTCTCCAATCAATGACATCTCAAATTGCTCACTCATCTTCTGTGCAAATTCTTAGCATAGATCAAAATGATCCCCTCTAAAGATGATGTCATCTACATATACTATGATTATCAGTTGGCCTTTTTTTGAGTTGAACACATATAGGTTATTATCAACTGTTCCTCTTCTGAAGTTCAACCTTCTCAAATATGCATCTAGCCTGCTGCACTTGGGGCTTATTTAAGGCCATACAAGGCTTTCTTCAGCTTGCACACATGTGTCTCATCCTCGCTGATTTGTACTCCATCGGGTTGTTCAATATACACTTCTTCTTTCAAGAGCCCATTCAAAAAGGTTGATTTCACATCCATTTAGTAAACATTATACCTCTTATGTACTACCAAAGCTAAGAACATTCTGATAGTTTCCAACCTTGCTATTGGTGCAAAAGTTTCATTAACATTTACTCCTTCTATCTGAGTGTAGCCTTTGCAAACTAGCCTAGCCTTGTTCCTTACCACCTTGCCATCTTCATTGTGTTTATTTTTAAACACCCATTTTGTTCCTATGACATTCTTGTTAGTGGGTTTTGGAACCAGCTCCCATGTTTCATTCTTCTCGATTTGATCCAGCTCCTCATTGATAGCTTTGACCCAGGCTTTGACTTGTGCAGCCTCATCAACAAATTTAGGTTCAACTTATGAGAGTAAAGCAGTAGCTCCCACAATTCTTCTTCTTGTTGTAACTCTTGCTGATAGGTCACCTATGATCTGATTCCCTTGATAAGCACTGGTCCACGTTTTCTTTGTCTTTCTCTCTTGCACAATCTTAGTTGCAAGAGAATCTCTTTCTTCATCTTCAGACTCACTCTTCTCTGAGTCTAAACTTACTTCTTTTCCCTCTTCTTCATGTTGGTCAGATTCTTCATCTATCTTGAAGTCATCTTCTTCATTGTCCTCAGCTTCTCCATTATGCATTGTTTTCCAGTTTTCATCTATTCTCACATCACTAGAAGTGACCACTTTTCCCAGTTTATGTAGAAAAACTCTGTAACCTTTTGTCTTTCCTGAGTATCCCATAAAGATGCCTTCATCTGACCTAGCATGGAATTTTCCCAAGTTTTGCTCCTTGTTCGTCACAAAACATAGGCTACCAAAGATTCTAAGATACTTGGCTGTTGTCTTCTTCCCACTCCATAGCTCATATGGAGTCTTATCAGTATTGGGCCTTAGTAAAACTCTGATCAGTAGGTGCACAGCTGTAAATGTTGCTTTTGTCCAAAATCTTGTGTGAAGCTTGGATTCCAGCAGTAGAGTTCTTGCCATTTCAACCACAGCTCTATTTTTTCTCTCTACCACCCCGTTTTGTTGAGGTGTTCTTGCTGCTCCCATCTGATGGTGAATTCCATGCTTCTCAAGGTAATCTTCAAAAACTCCATTTGTGAATTCAGTGCCTTGATTTGACCTCTGTTGTTCCCACAGCCTTGTATGGGCTGTAATTGTTGTCAACTAGGTTTAAGTGTGTAAGAAAGTAAAGCCACATGGAAGGGCAAGAAGGTAAAGTCACATGTAAGGGCAAGAACGTAAATCCGCCGCGTAAGCCCTAGAGGGGCAAGAACATAAATCCGCCGTGTAAGCCCTATTAGGGTTTCATGGAAGAAAGTATATAAAGACCTTGGAAGACAAAATTAGGGCAAGGCCAATAAATTGAATACACGACAAAACACAAGAGGAAAGGCCAACACAATTGAATACACAGCAAAACACCAAACCTTACACAAAAGAACACCACCGGCAAAAGAAAAGAGTACCGTTGTGAATAGTGCAACCGTCGAGTGAACTATAGCCGTACAGTGAAGCCGTTGGACGAAGAGAGAGAAAACACTTGGAAGAGAGAGAAAAGAAGCCCTCAACGAGAAGAGAGAGAAAACGAAGTAGCCGTTGGAGGAAGGAGAGAAAAAAAAGGGAGAAGAGGAGAGGTCGGTTGTCGGAAATAGGAGAGGACACTGACGACAAGAGAATGGCAAAACAGGGATTTGACGCCAAAACAGAGCAGCCGTTGAAAAAGCCATTGTCGAAAAAGAGGAAAGGTCGACAGAATCGAGAGAGAGAGAGATGGACGAAGAGTGAGACACCACCAGAAGAGCAGACAGTAGATCTGCAACGACGTGAGACAAACGGGTCGACATGGCTAGATGGTGAGAGAGAAACCATGACACAGCAAGAGAGAGAAACGGGTCACCGGCAAAATAGAGTGGACGATCGATGGAAAAACAGATAGAGACGGCCGAAGGTGGGTGGACAGCAAAGACATATACGGCCAAATCAGAGTGATGGAGAAGGAAAGGAAAAACCTGACAAGGCCAAAAACAGACCACCGGGGAAGGAGAGAAAAAGGAACAACCAAAAAGAAAGACAGAATAGAGAGACTAGATCGAGAACGGGTGAGACAGATCCGGCGGCTAGACAGTGGAAGAGAGAGAAAACATAGCCATTGGAAGAAGGAGAAAAACCCGAACGGCCAAAAGAAAAACAGAACGAAGAACAGCCAAGTGAAAAAGAGGTGAACAAAAAAACCCGATTCGGTCAACCAAAAGGGGTACACGACAAAACAAGGGCTGGACGGGAAAAACAGAAACCACCGATAGAGAACTCCGGCTGGACGGTAAGAGAGAGAAATCCGGCTGGACAGCAAGAGAGAGAGAAATGGACAAGTGAGCCATGAGACAGTGAGATCGTGAGACAAGGAGTCGGGTGAGACCGTGAGACGGTGAAAGTAGGAGTTGTGTGAAACAACGTAGAGAAGAAATTCGGCGAAGCATCGGAAAGAACTCAACATATATCCAGATTTCTTTAAGAGAGGTTAGAGAGCATTGCGGTGAACTTCCAAGCGGCAGTGGAGCAGCCTTTTAATTCAACAGAGGCAAGACAAGCTAGAAGAAGGGTAAACACAGTAAGTGACACTCTTTGTATTGTACTTACTTAGTAATTGCAATAGTGAAAGAAGTAAAGGATTAAGACATCCATTGTAACTGGAATTCTTAAGTATAGTGGATAGTCTTAGTAAGGGAGAGTCCCTATCACCGTGGATGTACGTCACGTTGACAGAACCACGTAAATCTCATGTGTCCTTAATTTGCTTTACATTTTGTGTGTTTGAATTGAGTTATGAACGTAGCTAAAGTATCAGCCAACCCATAACCCAACGAAGACCTAAACAAGAACATCCGAATTGTCTATTAGGCAAGGTGTCTGAAAGGTGACTTTAGGGACTATTGTGATTAGTAGGTAGCAATAGATCTACCTTAGTCGAGTCTGAGAAAGAGTTCACTTTTAAGAAGAGGTTGAAGTTGTTCACTTACCTGCAAATTGCGAATTGTGGTGATACTGATTCACCCCCCCTCTCAGTATCACAAACTAGTAGATCCTAGGGAGAAGTTGGGAACTTCAATTGGTATCAGAGCATAGGTTCACCAGTTTAAAGCTTAACAGCTTGGTGTACTAGTTTGAAGGGATCTAGAAGTTTGACTTGTTCAATATACTGAGAAATGGAAGTCGGTACCAGCACTAGCACCACTTACAGCAAGAAGGTTCCAATCTTCAACGGAACCAACTACCATATGTGGAGAGCAAGAATGCAAGTGGTATTTGCAACCATGGGCATGAACATGGTGAAATGCATACAGGAGGATTTTGTGGCCCCAGAAGAAGGTAAAGACCCAACCCCAAAGGAGTTAAGGCAGTTTGAGATAAATGGGAAGGCCTCAAATGTCATCATTTCAGCATTAACAGATGCTGAGTATGCTAAAGTTATGGACTGCAAATCTACCAAGGAGATATGGGACATATTGCAGAAAATCTATGAAGGTGATGGCAGAATGAAGCAGGCTAAGCTTTAAGTGTTCAAGGAGAGATATGAATCTCTCAGAATGCAAAAGAATGAGATAGTTCAAGAGTTCTTCACCAAGGTTATTGACGTTGTAAATGACCTGAGAAGTCATGGGAAGAACAAGAAGGACTCATCGATTGTGAAGAAAATTTTGAGAATTCTACCTGAGAGGTTTGCCTCAAAGGTAACAGCCATAGAGGAGAGTAGAGATCTTAATTCTATGTCTCTGCATGATCTCCAATGCAATCTCATTGCATATGAGATGAGGATAAAGTCAGTTGAAAGCTCTGCAACAATGAAGGTATCAAAAGAGGCAGCTTTCAAAGCTATAAAGTACTTGAAGATAAAAGAAGAGGAAGAATCATCCAGTGAGGATAATGATGATGATGATGAGGAAGAAAGTGAAGGTGAAGTATTGGCTTACTTCACAAGGAAATTCAAAATGGGGTCTAAGAAGGGAAAAGGATAGTTGTCCTTGAGATGTTATCGTTGTGGGCAGACTGGACACTTTACTTCTCAGTGCAAAGTAAAACTTGATGATGAAAATGAGGATGGTGATGAGGAGCAGAATTCAAGATGGAGAAGATCATCATTTAAATCAAAGAAGTCCAGTAAGAAGATTGCCAACCCACAGAGGAAGAAGAGAGGCTCATTCAAGAGTTATGTAAGTTAGACAAAAAAAGTTAATGAGGAGGAAGATAAAGACTTATCAGATGAGCATGTCTTTATGGCATCAGCTCAAGGTGGTAGTTCAACCTTTAAAGAGGAAGAGGAGGTTGATGAAGAAGAGCCAAATCTTGAAGCTAAGCTGGAAGCAGCTTTAAAGGAGATAATCAGAAGGGGCAAAACCATAAAAAGGTTGGAGGCTCACATAAAACAAGTTGAAGCGAAGTCTGAGGAAGCTGAAAGTCAAAAGGATGAAATAAGGGCTAAACATATTGACTTGAAGAAACGATTTGAAGAATAGATCAAAATATATGAAGACCTTACGATAGAGCTTGGCTCAAGGACTTCAACAATTGAAAAAATGGAGATAAAGTTGCTGAGACTTCAGCAACAACTCAAAAAGAGTGAAGAGAACTTGCAGAAGCTCGAAATGATAGGAGAAACAAGTTCTGCAAAAGGAGAGAAGAATGTAGAGAAAGTGCAGCAATCTGAGGCTCATTGCCTAAAGAAAATAAGAATGTGCCACAGAAGTTGAAAGAGAAGGTTGTGACTCAGAAGAAGTAGTTGAGAATAAAGAAGATCTGAAGAAGCAACTTAGGGTGGCAAACAAGAAGGAGAAGAAGGTGACTAAAATGAAAGTCACACAAGTAAAGAAGCCAGATCTTTGCCTACACAGCAAGTGATGAACAGAAGAAGACAAGCTATGATCAGACCCAAGAAGTGGCAGTTTCAAGGTCATTGCCTTTATTGTGAAGTTTAGGGTCATAAGGCGAGTAACTACTGGTGGAGAAGGCCAGTATATGTCTCCAACTTGAGAAGATACGACGTTGCATACAGGGAGAGACAATACAAAACTGAGAGGAGAACACTAACAATCCTTGTTGAAAGATAGCTTTCTCCTTGTTTTGGCTTCCACCAATAATCCTTGTCAGTGTGTCCTTGCTTTTTACAGTATGTGCAAGAACTCACGACAAGTGTTCTCCTCTGAATTTTGTATTGTATCCCCCTATATGCAGCACCGTATCTTCTCAAGTTGGAGACATATACTGGTCTTCTCCCCTAGCATTTATTTGCCTTATGACCCCAAACTCCACAATAAAGACAGTAACCTTGAAACTGCCTCTTCTTGGGTCTAATCACAGCTTGTTTTCTTTTGTTCATTACTTGTTGTGTAGGCAAGGTTGCTGGCTTCTTTGCTTATGTGGCTTTCAATTTAGCCACCTTCTTCTCCTTCTTCTGTTCAACCATTACCCTTGGCTGGCTGACTTTCTTTTCTTCAATTTTGTTTGCAACCCTAGGTTGCTTCTTCAAATCTTCTTTATTTTCAACCTTCACTGTTCCTGGCTGATCAGTCTTTTCTTTCTGAGACGTAGCAGCTATGGGTTACTGCTCTTTAACCACATACATCATTTTTGGCCCTGGCTTTAGTTTGATAATTGTTTTCTCTTCATTAGTTATCTTCTCCTGAGTCACAGCCTTCTCTTTCAACTTCTGTAGCAAAGTCTCATTCTCTTTAGGCAATGCAGCCTCAGATTGCTACACTTTCTCTTCATTCTTCTTTTTTCTTGCAAAGCTTGTTTCTCCTACTACTTCAAGCTTCTGCAAGTTCTCTTCACTTTTTTGAGTTGTTGCTAAAGTCTCAGCAACTTTATCTCCATTTCTTCAATTGTTGAAGTCCTTGAGCCAAGCTCTAGAGTAAGGTCTTCACATATTTTGATCTGTTCTTCAAATCTTCTCTTTAAGTCAATATGTTCAGCCCTTGTTTCATCCATTTCTTCAACTTGTTTTTTATGGGCCTCTAACCTTCTTATAGTTCTGCCCCTTCTGATTATCTCCTTTGAAGCTGTTTTTAACTTAGCATCAAGATTTAGTTCTTCTTCATCAATCTCCTCTTCCTCTTCAGAGGTTGAACTACCGCATCGAGCTAATGCCATAAATGTATGCTTATCTGATGAGTCTACATCATCCTCCTCATTGGCTTCTTTTGTCTGGCTCACATAACTCTTGAATGAGCCTCTCTTCTTCTTCTGTGGGTTAGCAGTCTTCTTGCTGGACTACCTTGACTTGAATGATGGTCTTCTCCATTTTGAATTCTACTTATCATCACCATCCTCATCTTCATCATCAAGTTTCACTTTGCATTGAGAAGCAAAGTGAAGTAAGCCAACACTTCACCTTCACTTTCTTCCTCATCATCATCATCATCCTCACTGGATGATTCTTCCTCTTCTCTTATCATCAAGTGTCTCATAGCTTTGAAAGCTGCCTCCTTTGATAGCTTTGATGTTGAGAAGCTTTCAGTTGACTTTATTCTCATCTCATATGCAATGAGATTGCATAGGAGATCATGCAGTGACATAGAATTAAGATCTCTACTCTCCTCTATGGCTGTCACCTTTGAGGCAAACCTCTCAGGCAGAATTCTCAGAATTTTCTTCACAATAGATGAGTCCTTCTTGTTCTTTCCATGACTTTTAAGGTCATTTATAGCATCAATAACCCTGGTGAAGAACTCTTGGACTGTCTAATTCTTCTGTATTCTAAGGGATTCATATCTCTCCTTGAAGACTTGGAGCTTGGCCTCCTTCATTTTGCCATCACCTTCATAGACCTTCTACAATCTGTCCCATATCTCCTTAGCAGATTTGCAATCTATAACTTTAGCATATTCAGCATCTGTCAATGCTGAAATGATGACATTTAAGGCCTTCCCATTGATCTCAAACTGCTTTAATTCCTCTAGGGTTGGATCTTTACCTTCTTTTAGAGGCTCAAAACCCTCCTGTGCAGATTTCACCACGTTCATGCCCATGGTTGCAAATACCACCTGCATTCTTGCTCTCCACATATGGTAGTTGGTTCCATTAAAGATTGGAACCTTCTTACTGTAAGTAGTGCTGGTGCTGGTACCGACATCCATTTCTCAGTATGCTGAACAAGTTAAAACTTCTGAAACCCTTCAAACTAGTACACCAAGCTATTAAGCTTCAAACTAGTGAACCTGTGCTCTGATACCAATTGAAGTTCCCTACTTCACCCTTGGATCTACTAGTCTGTAATACTGAGAGGGGGGTGAATGAGTATTACACCCCTTATTTTTAATTGATAGGTGAACAACTTCAAACTCTTCTCAGAAATGAACTCTTTCTCATATTCAACTAAGGTAGATCTATTGTTACTTACTAGTCACAATAGTCCCCAAAGTTACCTTTCAAACACCTTGCCTATTAAACTGATTGGTTGTTCTTGATTAGGTCTTCTTTTAGGTTATAGGTTTGATGATTCTTTAGCTGCGTTCACAACTCCATTTAAAACACAGAATGTAAATTCAAAGCAAGGACACAAGAGATTTACATGGTTCCGTCAATGTGACGTACTCTACGGTGGTAAAGATTCTTCCTCTAGCGAGACAATCCACTATACTTGAGAACACCAGTGTGGTATTCCCTATGATTACAATGGATGTCTTAATCTTCTACTCCTTTCACTATTGCAAATACAAAGCAATCACAATACAAAGAGTGTCACTTACTGTGTCTACCATTCTTTTAGCTTGTGTTGCCTCTGTTTGATTTGAATAGGTTGCTTCACTACCGCTTGGAAGATCACCAAAACACTCTCTAACCTCTCTTGAAGAAATCTGGAAATACGTTGAGTTCTCTCAAATGCTACACCAAATTTCTTCTCTAGGTTGTCTCACCTAACTCCTGGTCTCACCGTCTCACCGTCTCATCGTCTCACGCTTTAGGTCTGCTGTTTCACGTTTCACGGCTTGCCTTATGCAGGTCTACTGTTTCACGTCTCACAGTCTGCACCACGCTTCTGGTTTTGCTGGTTCACATCTCTCGACCTGCCTCACATTTCTGGTCTGGCGTTTTTGATCTACTGGTTCACGTTTCTTGGCCTGCCTCAAGCTTCTGCATTCTAAGGGATTTATATCTCTTATTGAAAACTTGAAGCTTGGCCTCCTTCATTCTGCCATCACCTTCATAGACCTTCTACAAATCCTATATCTCCTTAGCAAATTTGCAATCCATAACTTTAGCATATTCAGCATCTGTCAATGTTGAAATGATGACATTTGAGGCCTTCCCATTGATCTCAAACTACCTTAATTCCTCTGGGGTTGGATCTCTACGATCTTTTAGAGGCTCAAAACCCTCTTGTACAGATTTCACCACGTTCATGCCCATGGTTGCAAATACCACCTGTATTCTCGCTCTCCACATATGGTAGTTGGTTCCATTGAAGATTGGAACCTTCTTGCTGTAAGTAGTGCTGGTGCTAGTACTGGCATCCATTTCTCAGTATGCTGAACAAGTTAAAACTTCTGAAACCCTTCAAACTAATGCACCAAGCTATTAAGCCTCAAACCGATGAACCAGTGCTCTGATACTAATTGAAGTTCCCAACTTCACCCTAGGATCTACTAGTTTGTGATATTGAGAGGGGGGGTGAATCAGTATTACACCCCTTAAAAAAAAACTTGATAATTTAAGCCAAAAATGAACTCTTTCCCAGATTCAACTAAGTTAGATCTATTGTTATCTACTGATCACAATTGTCCCCAAAGTTACCTTTCAGACACCTTGCCTATTAGACGAATTGGTTGTTCTTGACTAGGTCTTCTTTTAGGTTATGGGTTTGATGATTCTTTAGTTGTGTTCACAACTCAATTCAAAACACAGAATGTAAATTCAAAGCAAGGACACAAGAGATTTATGTGGTTCCATCAATGTGACATACTCCACAGTGGTAGAGTTTCTTCCTCTACCGAGACAATCCACTATACTTGAGAACACCAGTGTGGTATTCCCTATGATTACAATGGATGTCTTAATCTTCTACTCCTTTCACTATTGCAAATACAAAGCAATCACAATACAAAGAGTGTCACTTACTGTGTCTATCCATCTTCTACCTTGTGTCGCCTTTGTTTGATTTCAATAGGCTGCTTCACTACCACTTGGAAGATCACCAAAACACTCTCTAACCTCTCTTGAAGAAATCTGAAAAATTCGTTGAGTTCTCTCAAATGCTTCACCGAATTTCTTCTCTAGGTTGTCTCACACAACTTCTGCTTTCACCGTCTCACCCGTCTCCTGGTCTCACCATCTCACTGTCTCACCATCTCACCGTCTCACCATTTCTGGTCTCACGTCTCACCATTTTTGGTCTCACCAATTCTGGGTTGCACGTCTCCTCTGGTCTCACCGGTTTCACCCTTTTCTGGTCTCACGTCTCACCAGGTCACACGTCTCACCTGGTCACATGTCTCACCTAGTCTCACGCCTCACCTGGTCTCACGTCTCACCTAGTCTGTATCCCCAACATTTCTTAGTTTCCAGGTCTGGTCTCTTCCCTTTCTGGTCTGCTCTCATGTCTCACAGTTTCCAGGTCTGGTCTCTCCTGTTTCATGCTTCGCTGGTCTCCCGTTTCTGGTCTGCTTTAACGTTTCTGGTTTGCTCTCACCGTTTCTGGTCTGTCACACCCCGTCGCACATTCTGGTTTGTCACTCCCCGTTGCACATTCTGGTCTGTCACGCCTCGTCGCACGTTCTGGTCTATCACGCCCCATCGCACGTTCTGGCTTTGCTGGTCTTGGTCTACTCTCACCGTCTAATGGATACCAGGTCTAGTCTCTCACCTCACATTTCCAAGTCTGCCATCTTCTCTGATTTCTTTTCTTACCGTCATTTTTTTAAACAAAGAGATAAGTCTTGGTTTATATACTCCCTTCTATGCAAACCCTAGTAGGGTTTACTGGAGCCGCGGCAAATTTCCTTTCTTGCCCCTCTATGTGGTTTCATATTACTGTTCCATTCAAAATTCAACATTATCCTCCTTAATTTATTTTTCTTGCTCTTCTCTTTCTACTGAAAAACTCATCCCTTGAATGCTTGAATGAGCCACTTCTGCTTGCACACATAAATCTGGTTGACAACAATTACAACCCATACAAGGCTATGGGAACAACAAAAAAAAAAAAATGTCTTGCCATCTAGCAAATATCTATGTTGAAGGTATATTTCTAGCATCTCTAGTAAGAATATTTCTTATAGCTTTACAATTAACTTGAATAAGAAATTTTTAATTTAGTAGATCACTTTTAAATTTTCAATGCATAAAACTATAGAGAGAATTTCTTTTTTAATTGTACCAACTGCTACAGTCAAAGCTGAGAAAAAGGAGAAAGCTATCTTCAATCCAGTTCAAAAGAAGGAATATAGAGCTAAAAGGGAGGAGACTAATATAGCTGAAATTGCACTAAAGACTGACTACAAGGATAAGCAGTGGATCCTTGATAGTGGATGCATTTCACACATGACAGGAGACAAGAGTAAATTATCAAAGCTGAACAAGTCAAGAGAAGGTAGAGTCAAGTTTGGCAATGATGATTCACTCAACATCAGTGGTCAAGGGTCAGTAAATATTGCAAAAGGAAAGCTGAAAGATGTTCTACACATTGAAGGACTCAAATATAATCTAGCATCTGTCAGCCAACTATGCAATGAAGACCATAAAGTGATATTCACAAAAACAGGTTGTCAAGTAAAGAGTAAAGAAGGCAATACTATTGCAGTCAGGAAGAGAACAGCTGGAAATTTATATATGATTGATGAGGACAAGACAAACAACTGTCTACTTACAAACGAAGAAGAAAATCAACTCTGGCATAGGAGGTTGGGACACTTAACATGGAAAAACATGAGGAAACTGACCACTACTCATGTAATCAAAGGCATTCCAGACCTCAAGAGAGAGAGGGAGTATGTCTGCTCAGCATGCTCTAACCAAAAACAGGTCAGAAAGCAATATAAGACCAAAGAGTTTAGTTCTAAAGCAGTGCTTGACATTGTACATACTAATTTGTGTGGGCCGATGAGAACAAAAGGGTTGAATGGTGAGAGGTACTTCATCTTGTTTGTTGATGATTATTCTAGTAGGACCTGCATCATCCACCTCAAATACAAGTCAAAAGTTTTGAAATGCTTCAAAAGATACAGAAGATTAGCTAAAAATGAGAGTGGAAAGAAGATCAAAGTATTGAGGTCAAATCAAGGCACTGAATTCACAAATGGAGCTTTTGAAGATTACCTTGAGAAGCATGGAATTCACCATCAGATGGCAGCAGCAAGAACACCTCAACAAAACGGGGTGGTAGAGAGAAAAAATAGAGCTGTGGTTGAAATGGCAAGAACTCTACTGCTGGAATCCAAGCTTCACACAAGATTTTGGACAAAAGCAACATTTACAGCTGTGCACCTACTGATCAGAGTTTTACTAAGGCCCAATATTGATAAGACTCCATATGAGCTATAGAGTGGGAAGAAGACAACAGCCAAGTATCTTAGAATCTTTGGCAGCCCATGTTTTGTGAAGAACAAGGAGCAAAACTTGGGAAAATTCCATGCTAGGTCAGATGAAGGCATCTTTGTGGGATACTCAACAAAGACAAAAGGTTACAGAGTTTTTCTGCATAAACTGGGAAAAGTGGTCACTTCTAGTGATGTGAGAATAGATGAAAACTGGAAAACAATGCATAATAGAGAAGCTGAAGACAGTGAAGAAGATGACTTTAAGATAAATGAAGAATCTGACCAACATGAAGAAGAGGGAAAAGAAGTAAGTTCAGACTCAGAGAAGAGTGAGTCTGAAGATGAAGAAAGAGATTATCTTGCAACTAAGACTGTGCAAGAGAGAAAGACAAAGAAGACATGGACCAGTGCTCATCAAGGAAATCAGATCATAGGTGACCCATCAACAGGAGTTACAACAAAAAGAAGAATTGTGGGAGCTACTGCTTTACTCTCACAAGTTGAACCTAAATCTGTTGAAGAGGCTGCACAAGACAAAATCTGGTTCAAAGCTATCAATGAGGAGCTGGATCAAATCGAGAAGAATGAAACATGGGAGCTAGTTCCAAGACCCACTAACAAGAATGTCATAGGAACAAAATAGGTGTTTAAAAATAAACACAATGAACATGGCAAGGTGTTGAGGAACAAGGCTAAGCTAGTTTGCAAAGGCTACACTCAGATAGAAGGAGTAGATATTAATGAAACTTTTACACCAGTAGCAAGGTTGGAAACTATCAGAATGTTCTTAGCTTTGGCAGCACATAAGAGGTATAAAGTTTACTAGATGGATGTGAAATCAGCCTTTCTGAATGGGCTCCAGAAAGAAGAAGTGTATATTGAATAACACGATGGAGTACAAATCAGTAAGGATAAGACACATGTGTGCAAGCTGAAGAAAGCCTTGTATGGCCTTAAACAAGTCCCAAGAGCATGGTACAGTAGGCTGGACGCGTATTTGAGAAGGTTGAACTTCAGAAGAGGAACAGTTGATAATAACCTATATGTGTTCAACTCAAAGAAAGGCCAACTAATAACCATAGTATATATAGATGACATCATTTTTGGAAGGGATGGCTAAGTAGAAAGCAAAACAGTGTTGCTTTGAGCACAGCGGAGGCTAAGTATATGGCTGCTTGTGCAGCATGTACTCAAGTGATATGGATGCAAAGACAATTGGCCGATTTGGGTGTTGAAGTGAAGTTACCAGTGAGTGTACTTTGTGATAATCAAAGTACAATTGATCTCAACAAGAATCCAGTTCAACATTCAAGGAGCAAGCATATTGACATCCGGTATCACTTTATCAAGGATCAAGTGGAAGAGGGCATAATTCAATTGGAGTATGTCAGCACTAAAGATCAAATCTCAGATATTCTAACTAAACCTCTGTCCACAGAGCTGTTTGAAAAGCACAGAATGAGTCTGTCTATGCAAATGACTCTCAAGCCTGAAGTTTAGGTGAATCCTCTATCTCGACTTTGCCGGTTTTTCAAATTTGTAGTTGGTTGGCAAAGGGGGAGAGAAGCAACAATGCAGGGGGAGCTATTAAGGAAGGGGGAGTTGTAATCCATCTGCTTCTAAATTATTACTCTAAGAAGATTATGAAGGACTACTATATAATGGCTTTCGTTATGAGTGTTGCCAACAATTACAAAGGGGGAGATTGTTGTTCCCACAGCCTTGTATGGGTTGTAATTGTTGTCAACTAGATTTAAGTGTGCAAGTAGAAGTGGCTCATTCAAGCATTCAAGGGATGAGTTTTTTAGTAGAAAGAAAAGAGCAAGAAAAATAAATTAAGAAGGAGGATAATGCTGAATTTTGAATGGAAGCCACATGGAGGAGCAAGAAAGGAAATTCACTGCGGCTCTAGTAAACCCTACTAGGGTTTACATAGAAGGGAGTATATAAATCAAGACTTATCTCTTTGTTGAAAAAACGATGGTAAGAAAAGAAATCAGAGAAGATGGCAGACTTGGTATCCATGAGACGGTGAGAGCAGACCAAGACCAGCAAAGCCAGAACGTGCAATGGGGCATGACAGACCAAAACGTGCAACGAGGTGTGACAAACCAGAAACAGTGAGAGCAAACCAGGTGAGACGTGTGACCAAGTAAGATGTGAGACCAGAAAAGGGTGAAACTGGTGAGACTAGAGGAGACGTGCAACCCAGAATCGGTGAGACCAGAAATGGTGACATGTGAGACCAGAAATGGTGAGACATGAGTCCAGAAACAGTGAGACGTGAGACCTGGAGACGGTGTGATGATAAGACCAGAAAAGAGTGAGACCGTGAGACGGTGAGACCAGGAGACAGGTGAGACCGTGAGACGGTGAGACCAGAAGTTGTGTGAGACAACCTAGAGAAAACATTTGGTGAAACATTTGAGAGAACTCAATAAATTTTTTAGATTTCTTCAAGAGAGGTTAAAGAGTATTTTGGTGATCTTCCAAGCAGTAGTGAAGCAACCTATTCAAATCAAACAGAGGCAACACAAGCTAGAAGAAGGGTAGACACAGTAAGTGACACTTTTTGTATTGTGATTACTTTGTATTTGCAATAGTGAAAGGAGTAGAAGATTAAGACATCCATTGTAATCATAAGGAATACCACACTGGTGTTCTCAAGTATAGTGGATTGTCTCGGTAAATGAAGAAACTCTATCACCGTGGAGTACGTCACATTGACAGAAGAACCACATAAATCTCTCGTGTCCTTGCTTTGAATTTACATTCTATGTTTTGAATTGAATTGTGAACACAATTAAAGAATCATCAAACCCATAACCTAAAAGAAGACCTAGTCAAGAACAACCGATTCATCTAATAGGCAAGATGTTTGAAAGGTAACTTTGGGGACTATTGTGATCAGTAGGTAACAATAGATCTACCTTAGTTGAATTTAGGAAAGAGTTCATTTTTGGCTTAAATTATCAGGTTTTTTTTTTAGGGGTGATATACTGATTCACCCCCCTATTAGTATCACAGACTAGTAGATCCTAAGGTAAAGTTGGGAACTTCATTTTTTATTTTGAAATTAAATTTATAAAGAGATCATCAAATCCTCTTCTAGATTTCCTAATTTGAGAACTTTTGCAAGGATTAACCTTATGAGTATGTGACCCATGATACAATGGCCTACATCGCCTTCTATGACAATTATATTACCAACAAGAAATAGAGATTGTAAAATATCGAATAAAGCTTATAAGTGTGTTCACAATAGGGATTCAAATTTAATGTATCCTTTTATCCCAAAGTTTATAAACTTTAAGTGCACAATTAAAAATAATTATACACAAATCTGACGTTATAAGGTGGTGGGATTTTTTTAAAAAGATAACATGTATCCTTATTTTACTTTTAAAAACTATTATTATTATCAACAAATTTTGATTGAAATAGGATCAATGCTTATTGAGCCTATTGAAAGAGGAGTCAATTATGGAAGTGTTGGAGACTAGGCTTATGCTCAATTTAAAATTAGAAAAGTTCTAACTATAAAAGAATGGCAAGTAGATTTATTAGCCTAAAAAGAATTGGAAAAATGGTAGAAGGTTAAAGCTTTCAATTATTTCAACTACATTAAAGCCTAGGAAAAAGTTATGTTTTATGAAAACAAATAAAAGAAATTTAGTAGGTTTATACAAATTAATCTACCACATGATCCAATTAAATTCCTTAAGTAGTTCAAAGCTTGGTTCATAAAGTGGGGTCTACACCAATTTCCATACCATTAAATGCCATAACTGTTTATGAACAATTCTAAAAGAAAAATATTAACATTAATGACAAGGTGTTAATATTTACGGCATGATGCCATGTCTTATGGATTGTAAAATGAAATTACAAATAAAGCTTTTGAAGATTATCTTGAGAAGCATGGAATTCATCACCAATTGGCAGCAATAAGAACACTTCAACAGAACGGGGTGGTAGAGAGGAAAAATAGAGTTGTGGTTGAAATGTCGAGAACTCTACTGCTAGAATCCAAGTTTCACACAAGATTTTGGACAGAAGCAACATTTACAGCCGTGCATCTATTAAACAAAGTATTACTAAGGCCCAATACTAATAAGACTCCATATAAGCTATGGAGTGGGAAAAAGGCAACAGCCAAGTATCTCAAAATCTTTGGCAGCCTATGTTTTGTGAAGAACAAGGAGCAAAACTTGGGAAAATTCAATGCTAGGTCTGATGAAGGCATCTTTGTGGGATATTCAACAAAGACAAAAGGTTACAGAGTTTTCCTACTTAAGCTGGGAAAAGTGATCACATCCAGTGATGTGAGAATATATGAGAACTGGAAAACAATGCAAAATGGAGAAGTTGAGGACAATGAAGAAGATGGCTTCAAGATAGATAAAGAATTAGACCAACCTGAAGAAAAGGAACAAGAAGTAAGTTCAGACTCGGAGAAGAGTGAGTTTGAAGATGAAAAAAGAGATCCTCTTGCAACTAAGACTGTGCAAGAAAGAAAGCCAAAGAAAACGTGGACCAGTGCTCATCAAGGAAATCAGATCAGCAGCAGTTACAACAAGAAGAAGAATTGTGGGAGCTACTTCTTTACTCTTACAAGTTGAACCTAAATCTATTGAAGTTTTCGAATTCTCCCTAGGATTTACTAGTTTATGATACTGAGAGGGGGGGTGAATCAATATCACAACAATTTGCAATTCGCAGGTAAGTGAACAACTTCAATCTCTTCTTAAAAGTGAACTCTTTCTCAAACTTGACTAAGGTAGATCTATTGCTACCTACTAATCACAATAGTCCCCAAAGTCACCTTTCAGACACCTTGCCTAATAAACAATACGAATGTTCTTGTTTAGGTCTTCGTTAGGTTATGGGTTGGCTGATACTTTAGCTGTGTTCACAACTCAATTCAAAACACAGAATGTAAAGCAAATTAAGGACACACGAGATTTACGTGGTTCCGTTAACGTACGTACATCCATGGTGGTAGGGACTCTCCCTCTACTGAGACTATCCACTATACTTGTGAATACAGGTTACAATGGATGTCTTTAATTCTCTGCTCCTTTCACTATTGCAATTACTAAGCAAGTACAATGCAAAGAGTGTCACTTACTATGTCTACCCTTCTTCTAGCTTGTCTTGCCTCTGTTGAATTGAAAGGCTGCTCCACTGCCGCTTAGAAGTTCACCGCAACGCTCTCTAACCTCTCTTGAAGAAATCTGGAAATACGTTGAGTTGAATGTTTCGCTGAATTCCTACGTTGTATCACATAATTTCTACTTTCACCGTCTTACGGTCTCACCCGTCTCCTTGTCTCACGATCTCACTGTCTCACGGCTCGCCTGTCCGTTTCTCTCTCTTCTTGCCGGATTTCTCTCTCTTACCGCCGAATTTCTCTCCCTTCCCGCCGTATTTCTCTCTATTACCGCCAAATTTCTCTCTCTTCACCGGATTTCTCTTTCTTCACCAGATTTCTCTTTTCTGTTCACCCACTTGGCCGAATTTCCTCCCTTTTCTACCGGTGGTCTGCTTTTCTTTGTCCTGCTGTCCAACCCCGTCTAGCCGTCAGTCTTCTTCCTACCGACGGTCTCCGATCTGACCATGTATGATTTTTCTCCTTCTTTTCTCTCTCTTCCCTGTTCTGCCGTCGGCTCACTTGGTTGGCCGAACCGGGTTTTCTCTCTCCTTCTCGTCGACTCCTCTGTTCTAGCCATCAGGTTTCTCTTTCTCTCCTTCCCGTCGACTCTTTCTCTCTCTTGACGGTTCTATTTTTGCCAACGGTTCTCTCTCCCTTCCGTATCGTTCTGCCGTCGACCCCCTTCACCAGCCGTTTCGATCGTCTCTCTTTTCTACCGATGGTGTAGGGTTGCTGTGTGTTGTGCTGTCTCCTTGTTGACCGTCTCGCCGTTATGTCTGTTTCTCTCCTATCTCCGACGATGGCCTTTCTCTCTCTTCTAAGCATTTTCTCTCTCTTCGTCCAATGGCTTCACTGTGCAGTTACTGTTCACTCGACAGCACTGTTCACTCTCTTCGTCCGGTAGTGCTCTTTCGTGTAAGGTTTGGTGTTCTCTTTGGTTGGTCGATTGTCTAGGTTTTGCTGAATGCTCAATATTGCCGACTCCTTGTTCTTTGTCTTCCAAGACCATTATATACTCTACTCCATGAAACCCTAATAGGGCTTACGCGGTGAATTTACTTTCTTGCCCTTCCGTGTGGTTTTACCTTTTTTCCCTTCCATGTGGCTTCAATTTACTTGCACACGTAAAGCTAGTTGACAACAATTACAACCCATACAAGGCTGTGGGAACAACATCTATTGAAAAGGCTACACAAGATCTAACTAAATCTCTGTCCACAGAGCTATTTGAAAAGCACTGAATGAGTCTGTCTGTGTGAATGCCTCCTCAAGCTTGAAGTTCAAGCGAATCCTCCATCTCTACTTTGCGAGTTTTTCAAATTTGTAATTGGTTGGCAAAAGGGGAGAGAAGCAATAATGCAAGGGGAGCTATTAAGAAAGGGGGAGTGCATATTTAGGAGGAGTTGAAATTGCTGCATAATGGCTTTTGTTATGAGTGTTGCCAACAATTACAAAGGGGGAGATTGTTGTTCCCACAGCCTTGTATGGGTTGTAATTGTTGTCAACTAGGTTTAAGTGTGCAAGAAAGTAAAGCCACATGGAAGGGCAAGACAGTAAATTCGCCGCAAGTAAGCCCTATTAGTGTTTCATGGAAGAGAGTATATAAAGACCTTGGAAGGCAAAACTAGGGCAAGGCCAACACAATTGAATACACGGCAAAACACAAGAAATCGTTCAACCAAGGGAGTCGGCCAAAACCTAGAGAGAGAAACCATCCAACACAAGAGAGATTTGAAAAAACACAAAACGTTGGAAGAGTACCGGCCAAAGCCGAAACAGCAACACACCACTTGCAAAAGAAAGGTGAATCGGCCAAAGTGGTACACGGCAAAAAGAAGAGGAGCACGGCAAAGAGAAAACCCGAACGGCCAAAAAGGAAAACAAAACAGATACAGCCGAAGTAGGGGTGGATGATGAAAATATACAACCAGCAAAAAAGAGGGAACACAGCCAAAGAGCATATATGACGGAAACACAAGAACAGCTGAGAAAAAAAAGGTGGACAAAAATATATATCGTCGGCAGAAAAGGAGAGAAAACACGAAATGGCATAAGGGGGCTGGATGACTGGATGGCAGACTGGAAGAGTGAAATGACAAAATCCTATTCGGCCAACCAAGTGAGCTGACGGCAAAATAGGGGAAGGAGGGAAAATCCGAGACGTCCAAAGAGAAGAGATGTCCAAGCAAGGAGACAATCGGTCAAACACAACGAAGGAACAGTCTGGGCAAGGAGACAACTGGCCAAACACAAGCTACACATCAAGCTAGGGTGACCGGCCAAAGAGAGAACACAAGGGAGGAACGACTGGATAGCAAGAGCTGGACGGCAAAACACAAAGGGATAGCCAAAGGGAGACAACCGGCCAACCAAAGGTGAACGTCCAAACCAACCTACACAGCCAAACAAGGTAAACATCTAAACCAATCTACACGGCCAAAGGTGAACGTCCAAACCAACCTACGCGGCCAAACAAGGTAAACGTCTAAACCAATCTACACGGCCAAACACAACCAATGGCAAATGGGTGGACGGCCAAGCAAGGAGGAGAATGGCCAAAGCAAGGCTGGACAGCAAGGGAGAACACACGGCAAAGAGGTGTGATGCTCGAGAAAACTGTGTGACTCACGTAAGAGAGGAGACTGCACACCGTCCATAAGGGAAGAGTGGAGAAACTGTGAAAGAGGAGACCACCGGGAGAGCAAACCAAGCTGTTCGGCGGTGTAAAACGGACAAGTGCAAACCAGAAATGGTGGTAAGGCGTGTGACCAGCAAGGCGTGCAAACCAGAAACATACGTAAGACATGAAACACCAAATCAGAAATGTGCGTGAGGCGTGTGACCAGCAAGGCATGCAAACCAGAAACATACATGAGGCGTGTGACCAGCAAGGCGTGCAAACCAGAAACGTACATGAGTCATGAAACCAGCAAAGCATGCAAACCAGAAACATGCGTGAGACGTGAAACGCCGAACCAGAAACGTGAGGCAAGCCGTGAGACGTGGAATGGCAAACCAAAAACATTAGGCGAGCCATGAGACAGTGAGATCGTGAAATAGGAGACGGGTGAGACCATGAGATGGTGAAAGCAGGAGCTGTGTGAGATAACCTAGAGAAGGAATTCGACAAAGTATTGAAAGAACTCAACGTATTTCCATATTTTTTCAAGAGAGGTTAGAGAGCGTTGTGGTGAACTTCTAAGCGGCAGTGAAGAAGCCATTCAATTCAACATAGGTAAGACAAGCTAGAAGAAGGGTAGACACAATAAGTGACACTCTTTGTATTGTACTTGCTTAGTATTTGCAATAGTGAAAGGAGCAGAGGATTAAGGCATCCATTATAACTGGTATTCTCAAGTATAGTGGATTGTCTCGGTAGAGGGAGAGTCCCTACCACTGTGGATGTATGTCACGTTGACGAAACCACATAAATCTCGTGTGTCCTTACTTTGATTTATGTTCTGTGTTTTGAATTGAGTTGTGAATGCGACTAAAGTATCAGCCAACCCATAACCTAACAAAGACCTAATAGGCAAGGTGTCTGAAAGGTGACTTTGGAGACTATTGTGATTAGTAGGTAGCAATAGATCTACCTTAGTCGAATCTGAGAAAGAGTTCACTTTTAAGAAGAGGTTGAAGTTGTTTACATACCTGCGAATTGTGGTGATACTAATTCACCCCCCCTCTTAGTATCACAAACTAGTAGATCCTAGGGTGAAGTTGGGAACTTCATATCCCTACATTATTAGATGGGATTATCATATTATGGTTAAGCAAGTTAATATATTCAGAGAAAACCTTTCGCAGGTCCACTAGCTGCTATGACAAATAAACATTTGTTAGTGGAAAAAATTTGAATTCTTTAATAAGAGAGTCTATATAGCCAAAGGAGCTATAAACTTGGGAATCAATACTTCTAAGCAAGCACCTTAGCCCTCAAAAACACTAGAAAATATGCTTAAAGCACTAATGGAGTTAGTCTCAAAAGACATGTTAATGGAAATGATGGGAACTTTATTAAAGGCTTCCAACGATCAATTGGAAAGCAACCAAAGTAAAGAATCCAAGGTTGGTATGCTAGATTTACTAGACGTATATAAGCTATAAAAGAAAGATACTCTTTCTTTTGAAAAGCAACTTTATTTAATTTACTTTTGAAGTTCCCAACTTCACCCTAGGATCTACTAGTCTGTGATACTGAGAGGGGGGGTGAATCAGTATCACACCCCTTAAAAACACACTCTGATAATTTAAGCCAAAGTATTCTACTTATTTAATACTCTAGCTCTTGCCAATACACAGGTATGTGAACAACTTTAAACACTTCTCAAAAGCAAACTCTTTCTCATATTCGACTAAGGTAGATCTATTGTTACCTATTAATCACAATAGTCCCCAAAGTCACCTTTTAGACACCTTGCCTACTAGACAAATCAAATGTTCTTGATTAGGTCTTCCTTAGGTTATGGGTTCGATGATACTTTAGTTGCATTCACAACTCAATTCAAAACACAGAATGTAAATAAAAGTAAGGACACAAGAGATTTACGTGATTCCATCAATGTGACATACGTCCACAGTGGTAGGGACTCTTCCTCTATCGAGACAATCCACTATACTTGAGAATACCAGCGTGGTACTCCTGATGTTTGCAATGTAGTTACAATGGATGTCTTAATCCTCTGTTCCTTTCACTATTGCAAATACAAAGCAAGTACAATACAAAGAGTGTCACTTACTGTATCTACCTGAAGTTCCCAACTTCACCCTAGGATATACTAGTTTGTGATACTGAGAGGGGGGGTGAATCAATATCACCACAATTCTCAGATATGTGAACAACTTCAACCTCTTCTTAAAAGCGAACTCTTTCTCAGATTGAACTATGGTAGATCTATTGCTACCTACTAATCACAATAGTCCCCAAAGTCACCTTTTAGACACCTTGCCTATTAGGTCTTCGTTAGGTTATGGGTTGGCTGATACTTTTGCTGTGTTCACACAACTCAATTCAAAACACAAAACGTAAAACAAAGTAAGGACACACGAGATTTATGTGGTTCTGTCAACGTGACGTACATCCACGGTGGTAGGGACTCTCCCTCTACCGAGACAATCCACTATACTTGAGAATACCAGTTACAATGGATTTCTTAATCCTCTGCTCCTTTCATTATTGCAAATACTAAGCAAGTACAATACAAAGAGTGTCACTTACCGTGTTTACCCTTCTTCCAGCTTGTCTTGTCTCTATTGAATTGAATGGCTGCTTCACTGCCGCTTAGAAATTCACCACAACGGTCTCTAACCTCTCTTGAAGAAATCTGGAAATACGTTGAGTTCTTTTAATGCTTCGTCGAATTCCTTCTCTAGGTTGTCTCACACAGCTCCTGTTTTCACCATCTCACGGTCTTACCCATCTCCTATTTCACAATCTCATTGTCTCATAGCTCTCCTCACGTTTTTGGTTTGTCGTTCCTCATCTCACGGCCTGCCTCACATTTCTAGTTTGGCGTTTCACGTCTCATGCACGTTTCTAGTTTGCATGCTTTGTTGGTTTCACGACTCACGTACATTTTTGGTTTGCCCTTGTCTGTTTCACACCTCCGTTCTGGCCGTCTTTGATTTTTCTCTTTTGCAACCCCTATTCTACCATCCAGCCACAATTTGATTTTGGTTGTATCGTCTTTTTTCCGTTCACCCACTTGGCTGTCACCGATTTCCTCCCTTTTCTGCCAGTGGTCTGCTTTTCTTTGTTCTATCGTCCAGCCCTTGTTCTGTCGTCACTCTTCTTCGACCGTATGTCGTTTTCTCTCTTTCAGCCGGTCACTCTATTTGGCCATTCCAAGTTTTCTCTCCTTCGCCGTCTAATCTATTTGGCCATTCTGGGTTTTCTTTCTTTCAGCCGGTTGTCTGTTTTTCTCGTCTAATCTTCTTTAGCTATTCCCAGGTTTTCTCTCCTTTCTCGTCCAACCGGATCTCTCTCACCGTCCAGCCAGATCTCTCTCATCGTCCAGCCAGATCTCTCTGTTTTGCCGTCCAGCCGGATTTCCTCTATTCTGCCAACGGTCTCTCTCTCTTCTTTGGGCTGTTGGATTTTTCTCTCCTTTCTGCCCATCACTATTCTTTGGTCGTGTTGTCTCCTTGCCGACCGCTGGTGTGTCGGTGGTGTGTTGTTCCTTTGCTGTCCACTCTCCTCTTTGGCTGTGTCAGATTTTCTCTCCTTCCTTTGTTCTGCCATTTTGCCATTTTGCTCTTCCAGTCTGCCGTCAAGTTGTCCAGCCCCCTTCAGCCATATCCTCTTTTCTCTATTTTTGCCGACGGTATATATTTTTGTCCACCTCTTTTTCCGGCCGTTCTTGTGTTTCCACTGTATATGCTCTTTTATAGTGGCCTTGCCCTAATTTTGTCTTCCAAGGTCTTTATATACTCTCTTCCATGAAACCCTAATAGGGCTTACACGGCGAATTTACGTTCTTTCCCCTCTATGTGGCTTTACTTTCTTGCATACTTAAATCTAGTTGACAACAATTACAACCCATATAAGGCTGTGGGAACAACAATCTACCCCCTTGTAATTATTGGCAACATTCATAACAAAAGCTATTATGCAGCAGTCCTTCATAATCTTCTTAGAGTAATAATCCAGAAGCAAATGGATTACAACTCCCCCTTCCTTAATAGCTCCCCCTGCATTATTGCTTCTCTCCCCCTTTGCCAACCAATTACAAATCTGAAAAACTCGCAAAGTAGAGATGGAGGATTTACCTGAACTTCAGGCTTGAGGAGGCATTCGCACAAACAAACTCATTCTGTGCTTTTCAAACAGCTATGTGGACAGAGATTTAGTTAGATCTTGTGTAGCCTCTTCAACAGATTTAGGTTCAACTTGTGAGAGTAAAGCAGTAGCTCCCACAATTCTTCTTCTTGTTGTAACTCCTGCTGATGGGTCACCTATGATCTAATTTTCTTGATGAGCACTGGTCCACGTTTTCTTTGGCTTTCTTTCTTGCACAGGCATAGTTTCAAGAGGATCTCTTTTTTCATCTTCAGACTCACTATTCTCCGAGTCTGAACTTACTTCTTGTTCCTTTTCTTTAGGTTGGTCTAATTCTTTATCTATCTTGAAGCCATCTTCTTCATTATCCTCAGCTTCTTCATTTTGCATTGTTTTCCAGTTCTCATCTATTCTCACATCACTAGACGTGATCACTTTTCCCAACTTATGCAGGAAAACTCTGTAACGTTTTGTCTTTGCTGAGTATCCCACAAAGATACCTTCATCAGACCTAGCATTGAATTTTTCCAAGTTTTGCTCCTTGTTCTTCACAAAACATGGGCTACGAAAGATTCTGAGATACTTGGCTGTTGTCTTCTTCCCACTCTATAGCTCATATGGAGTCTTATTAGTATTGGGCCTTAGTAAGACTCTATTCAGTAGTTGTACAGCTGTAAATGTTGCTTCTGTCCAAAATCTTGTGTGAAGCTTGGATTCCAGCAGTAAAGTTCTTACCATTTCAACCACTTCTCTATCTTTCCTCTTTACCACCCTGTTCTGTTGAGGTATTCTTGCTGCTGCCATTTGGTGGTGAATACCATGCTTCTCAAGGTAATCTTCAAAAGCTTCATATGTAAATTCAGTGCCTTGATCTGACCTCAATACTTTGATATTCTTTCCACTCTCATTTTCAGCCAATCTTCTATATCTCTTGAAGCAATTCAGAACTTCTGACTTATGTTTAAGGTGCATGATGCAGGTCCTTCTAGAATAATCATCAACAAACAAGATGAAGTACCTTTCACCATTCAACCCTTTTGTCCTCATCGGTCCACACAAATCAGTATGCACAATGTCAAGCACTACTTCAGAACTGAACTCTTTGGTCTTATACTGCTTTCTGGCATGTTTTCCTTTAGAGCATGCTGAGCAAACATACTCTCTATCTCTCCTGAGGTCGGGAATGTCTCTGATTGCATGAGTAGTGGTTAGCTTCCTCATGTTCTTCTGTGATAAGTGTCCCAGCCTCCTATGCCAGAGTTGATTTTCTTCTTCTTTGGTGAGTAAACAGCTACTTGTCTTGTCCTCATCAATCATATATAAATTTCCAGCTGTTCTCTTCCCGGTTGTAACAGTATTGCCTTCTTTACTCTTTACCTGGCAACCTGTTTTTGTGAATATTACCTTATGGTCTTCATTGTATAGTTGGCTGACAGATGCTAGATTATATCTGAGTCCTTCAACGTGCAAAACATCTTTCAGCTTCCTTTTTTCGATATTTACTGACCCCTGACCACTGATGTTGAGTGAATCATCATTGCCAAACTTGACTCTACCTTCTCTTGACTTGTTTAGCTTTGATAATTTACTCTTTTCTCCTGTCATGTCTGAAGTGCATCCACTATCAAGGATCCACTGCTTATTCTTGTAGTCAGCCTTTAATGCAATTTCAGCTATATTAGCTACCTCCCTTTTTGCTTTTGAAGTTCCCGACTTCTCCCCAGGATCTACTAGTTTGTGATACTGAGAGGGGGGGCTGAATCAGTATCACCACAATTCGCAATTCGCAGGTAAGTGAACAACTTCAACCTCCTCTTAAAAGCAAACTCTTTCTCAGATTCGACTAAGGTAGATCTATTGCTACCTACTAATCACAATAGTCCCCAAAGTCACCTTTCAGACACCTTGCCTAATAGACAATTCGGATGTTCTTGTTTAGGTCTTCGTTAGGTTATGGGTCGGCTGATACTTTAGCTGCGTTCACAAATCAATTCAAAACATAGAACATAAAGCAAATTAAGGACACACAAGATTTACGTGGTTCCATCAACGTGACGTACATCCACGGTGGTAGGGACTCTCCCTTACTTAGACTATCCATTATCCTTGAGAATTCCAGTTACAATGGATGTCTTAATCCTCTGCTCCTTTCACTATTGCAATTACTAAGCAAGTACAATACAAAGAGTGTCACTTATTGTGTCTACCCTTCTTCTAGCTTGTCTTGCCTTTGTTGAATTGAAAGTACAATACTTTGATCTTCTTTCCACTCTCATTTTCAGCCAATCTTCTGTCTCTCTAGAAGCAATTCAAAACTTCTGACTTGTGTTTGAGGTGCATGATGTAGGTCCTTTTGGAATAATCATCAATAAACAAGATGAAGTACCTCTCACCATTCAATCCTTTTGTTCTCATCGGCCTACACAAATTAGTATGTACAATGTCAAGCACTGCTTCAGAACTGAACTCTTTGGTCTTATACTCCTTTCTGACCGATTTTGCTTTAGAGCATGCTAAGCAAACATACTCTCTCTCTCTCTCTCTTGAGGTCTGGAATGTCTCTAATTGCATGAGTAATAATGAGCTTCCTCATGTTCTTCTGTGTTAAGTGTCCCAGCCTCCTATGCCAGAGTTGATTTTCTTCTTCTTTTATAAGTAAATAGCTGTTTGTCTTGTCCTCATCAATCATATATAAATTTCCAACTGTTCTCTTCCTGGCTGCAACAGTATTGCCTTCTTTACCCTTTACTTGGTAACCTGTTTTTGTAAATATCACATTATGGTCTTCATTGCATAGTTGGCTGACAGATGCTAGATTATATCTGAGTCCTTCAACGTACAGAACATCTTTCAGCTTTCCTTTTCCAATATTTACTGACCCCTAACCACTGATGTTGAGTGAATCATCATTGCCAAACTTGACTCTGCCTTCTCTTGACTTGTTCAGCTTTGATAATTTACTCTTGTCTCCTGTCATGTGTGAAGTGCATCCACTATCAAGGATTCACTACTTATCCTTGTAGTCAGCCTTTAATGCAATTTCAGCTATATTAGCCACCTCCTTTTTAGCTTTATATTCCTTCTTTTGAACTGGCTTGAAGATAGCTTTCTCCTTTTTCTCAGCTTTGACTGTACCAATTGCTTTCACTGTGCCATTGAGTGCCTTCTCTTGACAAATTCCAACATAGACAATAAACTCCTATTTAGGATAGACAATAAACTCTTATTTAGGATAGACAATAAACTCCTATTTAAGAGGGAATGTTATTACTTATTCTAACCTATTTAATTATCTTAATTATATTAATTGGGCCTAGACTCTTTGTCAAACTTGAATTTGCACCATTTGAAGTTTGGTTGGCCTAAATGTCCTAAATTAGCCCATTTAGTGCTTCTTTAATCTTTTTGGCTCTAGCTCGTGTTATTGGGCCTTCTGGAATGTGCAATGGACCTCTTGTATCCGTTGAAGCCTTCCACCCATCATCTCTATGGTTCTCATCATTCCCTTGCTCCTTAAAAGGATTCGTTCCCGAATCATCAGCTACATCAAAAGGGGAAAGGTCAAAAATGTTAAATGTTAAATGTTGCACTCACATTATACTCACCAGGAAGGTCCAATTGGGCCTTTTGGAATAATAACACGCAAAAGAGTAAAAAGAGTTCAATTAACTACCTCAGTCTGCCCATCCGTTTGTGGATGACAAGTAGTTGAAAACAATAGCTTAGTACCTAACTTACCCCACAAAGTCTTCCAGAAGTAGCTTAAGAACTTTGTATCCCAATCTGAAACAATGCTTTGTGGCATGCCATGCAAACATACTACTTCTCTAAAGAATAAGTCAGCCACGTTGTTTGCATCATTAGTTTTATCACATGGGATGAAGTGTGTCATCTTTGAAAATCTATTAACAACAACAAATACAAAATCCCAACCCCTTTTTGTTCGTGGCAATCCTAGTACAAAGTCCATAGATAAATCAACCCAGGGATGGTTAGGTATGGGTAAAGGGGTATACAAGCCATGAGGTAAAACTCTAGATTTAGCTTGTTTGCATGTTATGCATTTTGCACATATCCTCTCAACATCTCATTTCATTCGTGGCCAAAAAAAAGGTTCATTTAGGACATCTAGGGTTTTCCTAACTCCAAAATGACCCATTAGACCACCCTTATGGCCAAACAAGGTAAACGTCTAAACCAATTTACACGGCCAAAGGTGAACATCCAAACCAACCTACGCGGCCATACAAGGTAAACGTCTAAACCAATCTACACGGCCAAACACAACCAACGGCAAAGGGGTGGACAGCCAAGCAAGGAGGAGAACAGCCAAAGCAAGGCTGGACGGCAAGGGAGAACACACGGCAAAGAGGTGTGACGGCTGGAGAAAACCATGTGACTCATGTAAGAGAGGAGACAGCACACCGTCCGTAAGGGAAGAGAGGAGAAACCGTGAAAGAGGAGACCACCAAGAGAGCAAACCAAGCTGTCCGGAGGTGTAAAACGGACAAGTGCAAACCAAAAACGGTGGTAAGGTGTGTGACCAGCAAGGTGTGCAACCAGAAACATACGTGAGATGTGAAACACCAAATCAGAAATGTGCGTGAGGCGTGTGACCAGCAAGGCGTGCAAACCAGAAACGTACGTGAGTCATGAAACCAGCAAAGCATGCAAACCAGAAACATGCGTGAGACGTGAAACGCCAAACCAGAAACATGAGGTAGGCCGTGAGACGTGGAATGGCAAACCAGAAACGTGAGGCGAGCCATGAGACAGTGAGATCGTGAAATAGGAGACAGGTGAGAGCGTGAGATGGTGAAAGCATGAGCTGTGTGAGACAACCTAGAGAAGGAATTCGGCGAAGCATTGAAAGAACTCAACGTATTTCCAGATTTCTTCAAGAGAGGTTAGGGAGCATTGTGGTGAACTTCTAAGCGGCAGTGAAGCAGCCATTCAATTCAACAGAAGCAAGACAAGTAGAAAAAGGGTAAACAAAGTAAGTGACACTCTTTGTATTGTACTTGCTTAGTATTTGCAATAGTGAAAGGAGCAGAGAATTAAAACATCCATTGTAACTGGTATTCTCAAGTATAGTGGATTGTCTTGGTAGAGGGAGAGTCCCTACCACCATGGATGTACGTCACGTTAACGGAACCACGTAAATCTTGTGTGTCCTTACTTTGATTTACGTTCTATGTTTTGAATTGAGTTGTGAACGGGACTAAAGTATTAGCTAACCCATAACCTAACGAAGACCTAATAGGCAAGGTGTCTGAAAGGTGACTTTGGGGACTATTATGATTAGTAGGTAGCAATAGATCTACCTTCGTTGAATCTGAGAAAGAATTCGCTTTTAAGAAGAGGTTGAAGTTGTTTACATACCTGTGAATTGTGGTGATACTGATTCACCCCCCCTCTCAGTATCACAAACTAATAGATCTTAGGGTGAAGTCGGGAACTTCAATTGGTTTCAAAGCACAGGTTCACCAGTTTGAAGCTTAACAGCTTGGTGTATTAGTTTGAAGGATTTCAGAAGTTTTAACTTGTTCAGCATACTGAGAAATGGATACTGGTACCAATACCAGCACTACCTACAGCAAGAAGGTTCCAATCTTCAACAGAACTAACTACCATATGTGGAGAGTGAGAATGCAGGTGGTATTCGCAACCATAGGCATGAACGTGGTGAAATCCGTACATGAGGGTTTTGTGGCCCTAGAAGAAGGTAAAGACCCAACCCCAGAGGAATCAAGGTAGTTTGAGATAAATGGGAAGGCCTCAAATGTCATCATTTCAGCATTGACAGATGCTGAGTATGCTAAAGTTATAGACTGCAAATCTGCTAAGGAGATATGGGACAAACTGCAAAAAGTCTATGAAGGTGATGGCAGAATAAAGGAGGCCAAGCTTCAAGTGTTCAAGGAGACATATGAATCTTTTAGAATGCAAAAAAAAATGAGACAGTCCAAGAGTTCTTCACCAGGGTTATTGATGCTGTAAACGATCTTAGAAGTCATGGGAAGAACAAGAAGGACTCATCCATTGTGGAGAAAATTCTGAGAATTCTGCCTGAAAGGTTTGCCTCAAAGGTAGTAGCCATAGAGGAGAGTAGAGATCTCAATGCTATGTCTCTGCATGATCTCAAGTGCAATCTCATTGCATATGAGATGAGGATAAAGTCAGCTGAAAGCTCTGCAACAACAAAGGTATCAAAAGAGGTAGCTTTCAAAGCTATAAAGCACTTGAAGATAAAAGAAAAGGAAGAATCATCCAGTGAGGATGGTGATGATGATGATAAGGAAGAAAGTGAAGGTCAAGTATTGGCTTACTTCACAAGGAAATTCAAAAGGGGTCTAAGAAGGGAAAAGGACAGTTGTCCTTGAGATGTTATCGTTGTGGGCAGACTGGACACTTTGCTTCTCAGTGCAAAGTGAAACTTGATGATGAAGATGAGGATGATGATGATGAGCAGAATTCAAGATGGAGAAGATCATTATTCAAAACAAAGAAGTCCAGCAAGAAGACTGCCAACCCATAGAAGAAGAAGAGAGGCTCATTCAAGAGTTATATGAGTCAAATAAAAGAAGCTAATGAGGAGGAAGATGAAGAATCATCAAATGAGCAGGCCTTTATGGCATCAGCTCAAGGTGGTAGTTCAACCTTTGAAGAGGAAGAGGAGGTTGATGAAGAAGAACCAAATCTTGAAGTTGAGTTGGAAGCAGCTTCAAAGGAGATAATCAGAAGGGGCAGAACCATAAAAGGGTTGGAGGCTCACATAAAACAAGTTGAAGCAAAGTCTGAGGAAGCTAAAAGTCAAAAGGATGAAATAAGGGCTGAACATATTGACTTGAAGAGAAGATTTGAAGAACAGATCAAAATATGTGAAGACCTTACAATAAAGCTTGGCTCATGGACTTCAACAATTGAAGAAATGGAGATAGAGTTGTTGAGACTTCAGCAACAACTCAAAAAGAGCAAAGAGAACTTGTAGAAGCTTGAAATGATAGGAGAAACAAGTTTTGTAAAAGGAGAAAAGAATGTAGAGAAAGTGCAACAATCTAAGGTTGCATTGGCTAAAGAAAATAAGAATGTGCCACAGAAGTTGAAAGAGAAGGTTGTGACTCAGAAGAAGATAGTTGAGAATAAAAAATATCTGAAGAAGCAACCTAGGGTGGCAAACAAGAAGAAAAAAAGAAAGTTAGCCAACAAAGGGCTACAGCTGAATAGAAGAAGGAGAAGAAGGTGACTGAAATGAAAGTCACACAAGCAAAGAAGCCAGCTACGTTGCCTACACAGCAAGTAATGAACAAAAGAAAACAAGCTGTGATTAGACCCAAGAAGAGGCAGTTTCAAGGTCACTGTCTTTATTGTGGAGTTTGGAGTCATAAGGCGAATAACTACTAATGGAGAAGGCCAGTACATGTCTCCAACTTGAGAAGATACGATGTTGCATACAGGGGAAGACAATACAGAATTCCAAAGAGAACACCTGTCATGAGTTCTTGCACATATTGTAAAAGGCAAGGATACGCTAACAAGGATTGTTGGTGGAAGCCCAAACCAGTGCTTTCAAAGAACAAGTTTGCTATATTGGCAGACTTGGAACAATGTGAAAGGTGCGGGCAACATGGCCATAATACCAAGAGATGCATGACACTTCTCCCTGAGCAAGAGAAGGCACTCAATGGCATAGTGAAAACAAGCGGTGCAGTCAAAGCTGAGAAAAAGGAGAAAGCTATCTTCCAACCAATTCAAAAGAAGGAATATAAAGCTAAAAGGGAGGTGGCTAATATAGCTGAAATTGCACTCAAAGCTGACTACAAGGATAAGCAGTGGATCCTTGACAGTGGATGTACTTCACACATGATGGGAGACAAGAGTAAATTGTCAAAGCTAAACAAGTCAAGAAAAGGCAGAGTCAAGTTTGGCAATGATGATTCACTCAATATCAATGGTCAGGGGTCAGTAAACATTGGAAGAGGAAAGCTAAAAGATGTTCTACTCGTTGAAGGACTTAGATATAATCTAGCATCTGTCAGCCAACTATACAATGAAGACCATAAAGTGATATTCAAAAAAATAGTTTGGCAAGTAAAGAGTAAAGAAGGCAATACTGTTGCAGCCGGGAAGAGAATAGCTGAAAATTTATATGTGATTGATGAGGACAAGACAAACAGTTGTTTACTCACCGAAGAAGAAGAAAATCAACTCTAGCATAGGAGGCTGGGACACTTATCATAGAAGAACATGAGGAAGCTATCCACTACTCATGCAATTAGAGATATTCCCGACCTCAGGAGAGAGAGAGAGAGAGAGAGAGAGAGAGAGAGAGTATGTTTGCTCAGCATGCTCTAAAGGAAAACATGTTAGAAAGCAGTATAAGACCAAAGAGTTCAATTCTGAAGCAGTGCTTGACATTGTGCATACTGATTTGTGTAGGCCGATGAGAACAAAGGAGTTGAATGGTGAGAGGTACTTCATCTTATTTGTTGATGATTATTCAAGAAGGACCTGTATCATGCACCTCAAACACAAGTCAGAAGTTTTGAATTGCTTCAAGAGATACAAAAGATTGGCTGAAAATGAAAGTGGAAGGAAGATCAAAGTATTGAGGTCAGATCAAGGCACTGAAATTACAAATAAAGCTTTTGAAGATTATCTTAAGAAGTATGGAATTCATCACCAACTAGCAGCAGTAAGAACACCTCAACAGAACGGGGTGGTAGAGAGGAAAAATAGAGCTGTAGTCGAAATGGCGAGAACTCTACTGCTGGAATCCAAGTTTCACATAAGATTTTGGACAGAAGTAACATTTACAGCCGTGCATCTACTAAACAAAGTATTACTAAGGCCCAATACTGATAAAACTCCATATAAGCTATGAAGTGGGAAAAAGGCAACAGCCAAGTATCTCAGAATCTTTGGCAGCCCATGTTTTATGAAGAACAAGGAGCAAAACTTGGGAAAATTCAATGCTAGGTTTGATGAAGGCATCTTTATGGGATACTCAGCAAAGACAAAAGGTTACAGAGTTGCGTAAGCTGGGAAAAGTGATCACGTCCAGTGATGTGAGAATATATGAGAACTGAAAAACAATGCAGAATGGAGAAGCTGAGGACAATGAAGAAGATGGCTTCAAGATAGATAAAGAATCAGACTAACCTGAAGAAAAGGAACAAGTAAGTTCAGACTCGGAGAGGAGTGAGTCTGAAGATGAAAAAAGAGATCCTCTTGCAACTAAGACTGTGCAAGAAAGAAAGCCAAAGAAAACATGGACCAGTGCTCATCAAGGAAATTAGATCATAAGTGACCCATCAGCAAGAGTTACAACAAGAAGAAGAATTGTGGGAGCTACTGCTTTGCTCTCACAAGTTGAACCTAAATCTATTGAAGAGGATACACAAGATCTAACTAAATCTCTGTCCACAAAGCTGTTTGAAATGCACAGAATGAGTCTGTCTGTGCGAATGCCTCCTCAAGCTTGAAGTTCAGGTGAATCCTCCATCTCTACTTTGTGAGTTTTTTAAATTCGTAATTGGTTGGCAAAGAGGGAGAGAAGCAACAATGCAGGGGGAGCTGTTAAGAAAGGGGGAGTGCATATTTAGGGGGAGTTGAAATTGCTGCATAATGGCTTTTGTTATGAGTGTTGCCAACAATTACAAAGGAAGAGATTGTTGTTCCCACAGCCTTGTATGGGTTGTAATTGTTGTCAACTAGGTTTAAGTGTGCAAGAAATTAAAGCCATATGGAAGGGCAAGAAGGTAAAAGCCACAGGGAGGGGCAAGAACGTAAAAGCTACATGGAAGGGCAAGACAGTAAATTTGCCGCAAGTAAGCCTTATTAGGGTTTCATGGAAGAGAGTATATAGAGACCTTGAAAGGCAAAACTAGGGCAAGGCCAACACAATTGAATACACGACAAAACACAAGAAATCGTTCAACCAAGGGAGTCGGCCAAAACCTAGAGAGAGAAACCATCCAACACAAGAGAGATTCGAAAAAACACCAAAAGTTGGAGGAGCAATCGGCCAAACCCGAAACGGCAACATACCACTTGTAAAAGAAAGGAGAACCGGCCAAAGTGGTACACGGCAAAAAGTAGAGGAGCACGGCAAAGAGAAAACCCAAATGACCAAAAAGAAAAACAGAACAAATACGGCCGAAGTAGGGGTGGACGATGAAAATATACAACTGGCAGAAAAAAGGGAACACGGCCAAAGAGCATATACAACAAAAACACTAGAACGACCGAGAAAAAAAAGGTGGACAAAAATATATACCGTCGACAAAAAAGGAGAGAAAACACGAAATGGCTGAAGGGGGCTGGACGACTGGACGGCAAACCGGAAGAGCGAAACGGCAAAATCCTATTTGGCCAACCAAGTGAGCCAATGGCAAAATAGGGAAGGAGGGAAAATCCGACGCATCCAAAGAGAAGAGACGTCCAAGCAAGGAGACAACCGGTCAAACACAACGAAGGAACTGTCCAGGCAAGGAGACAACCGGGCAAACACAAGCTACACGTCAAGCTAGGGTGACTGGACAAAGAGAGAAAATAAGGGAGGAACGGCTGGACAGCAAGAGCCGGATGGCAACACACAAAGGGATAGCCAAAGGGAGACAACCAGCCAACCAAAGGTGAACGTCCAAACCAACCTACACGGCCAAACAAGGTAAACATCTAAACCAATCTACACGACCAAAGGTGAACGTCCAAACCAACCTACACGGCCAAACAAGGTAAACGTCCAAACCAATCTACACGGCCAAAGGTGAACATCCAAACCAACCTACGCAGCCAAACAAGGTAAACGTCTAAACCAATCTACACGCCAAACACAACCAACGACAAAGGGGTGGACGGCCAAGCAAGGAGGAGAATGGCCAAAGAAAGGCTGGACAGCAAGGGAGAACACACGGCAAAGAGGTCTGATGGCTGGAGAAAATTGTGTGACTCACATAAGAGTGGAGACAGCACATCGTCCGTAAGGGAAGAGAGGAGAAACCATGAAAAAAGAGACCACCGGGAGAGCAAACCAATCAGTTCAGAGGTGTAAAACGTACAAGTGCAAACCCGAAATGGTGGTAAGGCGTGTGACCAGCAAGGCATGCAAACCAGAAACATACGTGAGACGTGAAACGCCAAATCAGAAATGTGCGTGAGGCGTGTGACCAGCAAGGCATGCAAACCAGAAACGTACGTGAGGCATGTGACTAGCAAGGCGTGCAAATAAAAAACATACATGAGTCATGAAACCAACAAAGCGTGCAAACCAGAAACATGCGTGAGACGTGAAACACCAAACCAGAAACATGAGGCAGGCCGTGAGACATGGAATGACAAACTAGAAACATTAGGCGAGCCGTGAGACAGTGAGATCGTGAAATAGGAGACGGGTGAGACCGTGAGATGATGAAAGCAAGAGCTGTGTGAGACAACCTAGAGAAGGAATTCGACAAAGCACTGAAAGAACTTAACGTATTTCCAGATTTCTTCAAGAGAGGTTAGAGAGCGTTGTGGTGAACTTCTAAGTGGCAGTGAAGTAGCCATTCAATTCAACATAGGTAAGACAAGTTAGAAGAAGGATAGACACAGTAAGTGACACTCTTTGTATTGTATTTGCTTAGTATTTGCAATAGTGAAAGGAGTAGAGGATTAAGACATCTATTGTAACTGGTATTCTCAAGTATAGTGGATTGTCTCGGTAAAGGGAGAGTCCCTACCACCGTGGATGTATGTCACATTGACGGAACCATGTAAATCTGGTGTGTCCTTACTTTGATTTATGTTCTGTGTTTTGAATTGAGTTGTGAACGCAAATAAAGTATCAACCAACCCATAACCTAACAAAGACCTAATAGGCAAGGTGTCTGAAAGGTGACTTTGGGGACTATTGTGATTAGTAGGTAGCAATAGATCTACCTTAGTCGAATCTGAGAAAGAGTTCGCTTTTAAAAAGAGGTTGAAGTTGTTTACATACCTGCGAATTGTGGTGATACTGATTCACCCCCCCTCTCAGTATCACAAACTAGTTGATCCTAGGGTGAAGTCGGGAACTTCATATCCCTACATTATTAGATGGGATTATCATATTATGGTTAAGCAAGTTAATATATTCAGAGAAAACCTTTCGCAGGTCCCCTAGCTGATATGACAAATAAACATTTGTTAGTGGAAAAATTTTGAATTCTTTAATAAGAGAGTCTATATAGCCAAAGGAGCTATAAACTTGGGAATCAATACTTCTAAGCAAGCACCTTAGGCCTCAAAAACACTAAAAAATATGCTTAAAGCACTAATGGAGTTAGTCTCAAAAGACATGTTAATGGAAATGATGGGAACTTTATTAAAGGCTTCCAATGATTAATTGGAAAGCAACCAAAGTAAAGAATCCAAGGCTGGTATGCTAGATTTACTAGACCTATATAAGCTATAAAAGAAAGATACTCTTTCTTTTGAAAAGCAACTTTATTTAATTTACTTTTGAAGTTCCTAACTTCACCCTAGGATCTACTAGTCTGTGATACTGAGAGGGGGGTGAATCAATATCACACCCCGTAAAAACACACTCTGATAATTTAAGCCAAAGTATTCTACTTATTTAATACTCTAGCTCTTGTCAATACGCAGGTATGTGAACAACTTCAAACACTTCTCAAAAGCGAACTCTTTCTCATATTCGACTAATGTAGATCTATTGTTACCTACTAATCACAATAGTCCCCAAAGTCACCGTTCAGACACCTTGCCTACTAGATAGATCGGATGTTCTTGATTAGGTCTTTTTTAGGTTATGGGTTTGATGATACTTTAGTTGCGTTCACAACTCAATTCAAAATACAAAATATAAATAAAAGTAAGGACACATGAGATTTACGTGGTTCTGTTAATGTGACATACGTTCACGATGGTAGGAACTCTTCCTCTACCGAGATAATCCACTATACTTGAGAATACCAGTGTGGTACTCCTAATGTTTGCAATGTAGTTACAATGGATGTCTTAATCCTCTATTCCTTTCACTATTGCAAATACAAAGCAAGTACAATACAAATAGTGTCACTTACTATGTCTACCTAAAGTTACCGACTTCACCCTAGGATCTACTAGTTTGTGATACTAAGAGGGGGGGTGAATCAGTATCACCACAATTTGTAGATATGTGAACAACTTCAACCTCTTCTTAAAAGCGAACTCTTTCTCAGATTCAACTAAGGTAGATCTATTGCTACCTACTAATCACAATAGTCCCCAAAGTCACCTTTTAGACACCTTACCTATTAGGTCTTCGATAGGTTATGGGTTGGCTGATACTTTTGCTGCGTTCACACAACTCAATTCAAAACACAGAATGTAAAACAAAGTAAGGACACACGAGATTTACATGGTTCCGACAACGTGACATACATCCACGGTGGTAGGGACTCTCCCTTTACCGAGACAATCCACTATACTTGAGAATACCAGTTACAATGGATGTCTTAATCGTATGCTCCTTTCACTATTGCAAATACTAAGCAAGTACAATACAAAGAGTGTCACTTACTGTGTTTACCCTTCTTCTAGCTTGTCTTGCGTTTATTGAATTGAATGACTGCTTCACTGCCGCTTAGAAATTCACCACAACGATCTCTAACCTCTTTTGAAGAAATCTGGAAATACATTGAGTTCTTTCAATGCTTCGCCGAATTCCTTCTCTAGGTT
>CM038611.1:7460083-7609042 GCA_021533255.1 Ceriops tagal | reverse complement strand
AAAAAAAACTTTATAACCTTTTGTTTTTGCTAAGTTTCCCACAAAGATGCCTTCATCAGACCTAGCATTAAATTTTCCCAAGTTTTGCTCCTTGTTCTTCATAAAACATGGGCTGCCAAAGATTCTGAGATATTTGGTTGTTGTCTTCTTCCCACTCCATAGATCATATGGAGTTTTATTAGTATTGGGCCTTAGTAAAACTCTGTTCAATAGGTGCACAGTTGTAAATGTTGCTTCTATCCAAAATCTTGTGTGAAGCTTGGATTCTAGCAATAGAGTTCTTGCCATTTCAAACTTAGCTCTATTTTCCTCTCTACGACCTCGTTCTGTTGAGGTGTTCTTGCTGCTGCCATCTAATGGTGAATACCATGCTTCTCAAGGTAATCTTCAAAAGCTTCATTTGTAAATTCAGTGCCTTGATCTGACCTCAATACTTTGATCTTCTTTCCACTCTCATTTTCAACCAATCTTCTGTATCTCTAGAAGCAATTCAAAATTTCTGACTTGTGTTTGAGGTGCATGATGCAGGTCCTTTTGGAATAATCATCAACAAACAAGATGAAGTACCTCTCACCATTCAATCCTTTTGTTCTCATCGGCCCACTGAAATTACTATGTACAATGTCAAGCACTGCTTTAGAACTGAACTCTTTGGTCTTATACTCCTTTCTAACCTGTTTTGCTTTAGAGCATGCTGAGCAAACATACTCTATCTCTCTCTCTTGAGGTCTGGAATGTCTCTGATTGCATAAGTAATGGTGAGCTTCCTCATGTTCTTCTGTGTTAAGTGTCCCAGCCTCCTATGCCAAAGTTGATTTTCTTCTTCTTTTGTAAGTAAATAGCTGTTTGTCTTGTCCTCATCAATCATATATAAATTTCCAATTGTTCTCTTCCTGGCTGCAACAGTATTGCCTTCTTTACCCTTTACTTGGTAACCTGTTTTTGTAAATATCACATTATGGTCTTCATTGCATAGTTGGCTGACAGATGCTCAATTATATCTAAGTCCTTCAACATACAGAACATCTTTTAGCTTTCCTTTTCCAATATTTACTGACCCCTGACCACTGATGTTGAGTGAATCAACATTGCCAAACTTGACTCTGCCTTCTTTTGACTTGTTCAGCTTTGATAATTTACTCTTGTCTCCTGTCATATGTGAAGTGCATCCACTATCAAGGATCCACTACTTATCCTTGTAGTCAGCCTTTAATGCAATTTCAGCTATATTAGCCACCTCCTTTTTAGCTTTATATTCCTTCTTTTGAACTGGCTTAAAGATAGCTTTCTCCTTTTTCTCAGCTTTGACTGTACCAATTGCTTTCACTGTGCCATTGAGTGCCTTCTCTTGCTCAGGGAGAAGTTTCATGCATCTCTTGGCATTATGGTCATCCTGCCCGCACCTTTCACACTGTTCCAAGTCTGCCAATATAACAAACTTGTTCTTTGAAACCACTAGTTTAGGCTTCTACCAACAATCCTTGTCAATGTGTCCTTGCTTTTTACAATATGTGCAAGAACTCACGACAGGTGTTCTCCTCTAAATTTTGTATTGTCTCCCCCTGTATGCAGCATCAGATCTTCTTAAGTTGGAGACGTATACCGGCCTTCTCCACCAGCATTTACTTGCCCTATTACCCCAAACTCCACAATAAAGACAATAACCTTGAAACTGCCTCTTCTTGGGTCTAATCACAGCCTGTTTTCTTTTGTTCATTACCTGCTGTGTAGGCAAGGTTGTTGGCTTCTTTGCTTGTGTGGCTTTCATTTTAGCGACCTTTTTCTCCTTCTTCTGTTTAGCCATTGCCCTTGCCTGGTTAACTTGCTTTTCTTTCTGAGACATAACAGCTATGGGCTGCTGCTCTTTAACCACATACATCATTTTTGGCCCTGGCTTTGGTTTGATAATTGTCTTCTCTTCTTCAGTTATCTTCTCCTGAGTCACAACCTTCTCTTTCAACTTCTATGGCAAAGTCTCATTCTTCTTTTCTCTTGCAGAGTTTGTTTCTCCTACCACTTCAAACTTCTGCAAGTTCTCCTCACTCTTTTTGAGTTATTGCTGAAGTCTCAGCAACTCTATCTCTATTTCTTCAATTGTTGAAGTCCTTGAGCCAAGCTCCATTGTAAGGTCTTCACGTATTTTGATCTGTTCTTCAAATTTTCTCTTCAAGTCAATATGTTCAGCCCTTATTTCATCCTTTTAACTTTCTGCTTCCTCAATCTTTGCTTCAACTTGTTTTATATGGGCCTCCAACCTTCTTATGGTTCTACCCTTTTGATTATCTCCTTTGAAGCTGCTTCCAACTTAGCTTCAAGATCTGGTTCTTCTTCATCAACCTCCTCTTCCTCTTCAGAGGTTGAACTACTACCTTAAGCTGATGCCATAAAGGCATACTCATCTGATGAGTCTTCATCTTCCTCCTCATCAAGTTCTTTTGTCTGACTCACATAACTCTTGAATGAGCCTCTCTTCTTCTTCTATGGGTTGGCAGTCTTCTTGCTAGACTTCTTTGATTTGAATGATGGTCTTTTTCATTTTGAATTCTGCAAATCATCACCATCTTCATCTTCATCATCAAGTTTCACTTTGCACTGAGAAACAAACTGTCCAATCTGCCCACAACGATAACATCTCAAGGACAACTGTCCTTTTTCCTTCTTAGACCCCTTTTTGAACTTCCTTGTGAAGTATGCCAACACTTCACCTTCACTTTCTTCCTTATCATCATCATCATCCTCACTGGATGATTCTTCCTCTTCTTTTATCTTCAAGTGTTTCATAGCTTTGAAAGCTGCCTCCTTTGATACCTTTGACGTTGAGGAGCTCTCAGTTGACTTTATTCTCATCTCATATGCAATGAGATTGCACTGGAGATCATGTAGAGACATAGAATTGAGATCTCTACTCTCCTCTATGGCTGCCACCTTTGAGGCAAACCTCTTAGGCAAAATTCTCAGAATTTTCTTCACAATAGATGAGTCCTTCTTGTTCTTCCCATGACTTCTAAGGTCATTTACAGCATCAATAACCCTAGTGAAGAACTCTTGGACTCTTATTTTTCTGCATTATAAGAGATTCATATCTCTCCTTGAACACTTGAAGCTGGGCCTCTTTCATTTTGCCATCACCTTCATAGACTTTTTGCAGTCTGTCCTATATCTCCTTAGCAGACTTGCAGTCCATAACTTTAGCATACTTAGCATTTGTCAATGCAGAAATAATGACATTTGAGGCCTTTCCATTTATCTCAAACTGTCTTAATTCCTTTGGGGTTGGATCTTTACCTTCTTCTGGGGCCACAAAACCCTCTTGTACGGATTTCACCACGTTCATGCCCATGGTTGCAAATACCACCTACATTCTCGCTCTCCACATATGGTAGTTGGTTCCGTTGAAGATTGGAACCTTCTTGTGGTAAGTAGTGCTAGTGCTGGTACCGACATCCATTTCTCAGTATGCTGAACAAGTTAAAACTTCTAAAACCATTCAAACTAGTACACCAAGCTATTAAGCTTCAAATTGGTGAACCAGGCTCTGATACCAATTGAAGTTCCCAACTTCACCCTAAGATCTACTAGTCTATGATACTAAGAGGAGGGGTGAATCAGTATCACACCCCTCAAAAACACACTCTGATAATTTAAGCCAAAGTATTATACTTATTTAATACTCTAGCTCTCGTCAATATGCAGGTATGTGAACAACTTCAAACTGTTCTCAAAAGCAAACTCTTTCTCAAATTCGACTAAGGTAGATTTATTGTTACCTACTAATCACAATAGTCCCCAAAGTCACCTTTTAGACACCTTGCCTATTAGACAAATCGGATGTTCTTGATTAGGTCTTCTTTAGGTTATGGGTTCGATGATACTTTAGCTGCGTTCACAACTCAATTCAAAACACAGAACGTAAATTCAAAGTAAGGACACAAGAGATTTACGTGGTTCCATCAATGTGACGTATGTCCACGGTGGTAGGGACTCTTCCTCTACCAAGACAATCCACTATACTTGAGAATACCAGTGTGGTACTCCCGATGTTCACAATGTAGTTACGATAGATGTCTTAATCCTCTGTTCCTTTCATTATTCCAAATACAAAGCAAGTACAATACAAAGAGTGTCACTTACTATGTCTACCCTTCTTCTAGCTTGTCTTGCCTCTGTTGAATTGAATAGGCTGCTTCACTGCCGCTTAGAAGTCCACCACAACACTCTCTAACCTCTCTTGAAGAAATCTAGAAATACGTTGAGTTCTTTCCAATGCTTCACCAAATTCCTTCTGTAGGTTGTTTCACACAACTCCTGCTTTCACCGTCTCACGGCTTCACAGCTTGCACTCATGCTTCTGGTCTGCCCCACGCTTCTGATCAATCATGCCTTTGCACGTTCTGGTCTCATGCCGATGCACGTTCTGGTCTCACGTTTCAGATCTGCACCCGCTTCGCTGTTCTTAAGCCTCACGGATACCAGATCTGCTCTCTTCCGAGTGGTCTCATGGTTTTCCTCCAGCTGATGGTGTCCTCTCTCTTGTCGTTGTTCACACTTGTTTTGCTATCCACCCTTGTTTTGCTGTCCACCCTATTTTTCTGTCCATTCTATTTTGTCGTCGTCCCTGTTTTTTGTCCACTCTGTTTTGCGATCGACTCGTCCTTTCTCTTGTCGGTTGTTGTACGTTTCTCACGGGTTTCTCTCTCTTGTCGTCATACAATTTTCTCCTTGTCGTGTTGTCCGTTTCTCTCCCGGTGGTTGTACGTCTCTCATGGGTTTTCTCTCCCACCATCCAGCCATGTTTTCTCTCCTTTGTCGTCCACACTATTTGGCCATTCACCTCTTTGCCGAGAGTTCTAGTGTTTCGCCATGCATTTCTTTGCTGTCCACTCTCCTCTTTGGCCATGTCGGATTTCTCTTTTTTTGCCGGTGGTATATATTTTTCGTCCACCACATTTGTCTTCCAATTTAGGGCTTACTATATTATGATTTACATTCTTGCCCCTCTATGTGGCTTTACTTTCTTGTTCCTTTATGTAGCTTCAAATTACTCTCTTGCCCTTCCATATGGCTTTGCTTTCTTGCCCCTCCATGTAGCTTCAAATTACTTGCACACTTAAATCTAGTTGACAATAATTACAACCCATACAAGGCTGTGGGAACAACAGTATGCTTATTTGGTGGTGCTCATTATTTTATGACTTTTATTGATGATAATTCAGGGAAACTTTAGGTTTATACTTTAAAGGTTAATTATCAAGTATTTGATGTGTTCAAATAATTTTATACCTTGGTTAAAAGAAAGTGGGGAAAAAGGTTGAAATGTGTTTGCACTAATAATGGTGGTGAGTACAATGGTCCATTTGATGAGTATTACAGAGTACATGGGATCAAACACCAAAGGACACCTCTAAAGACACTTCAATTGCATGGCTTAACCGAAAGGATGAGAAAAACATTAATTAAAAGAGTTAGATGTCTACTCTCAGATGTAGAGCTGCCTAAATCTTTTTGGGGTGAAGCCTTGAATACAACAAAACATATGATTAATTTATCTCCTAGTATTCCTTTGTAAGGTGATATTCTAGACAATATTTGGTTTGATAAGGAAGTCTCTTATAATCATTTACGGGTCTTTGGCTGTAAGACTTTTGTTTATGTCCTTAAAGACAAACGAGCAAAATTAAATGCAAAAACACAACAATGTATCTTTCTTGGCCATGGTGAAGATGACTTCGAGTACTGATTATATGATCTAGTTGAGAAAAAAAGCTTGTTAAAAGCAAAGATATTGTGTTTTTTGAGGATCAGAACATTGAAGACATTGAGAATGTAGCTACTCAAACTCATGATAACCTTATTGATATTGATTTAATTCCTTTGTCACTTATAGATGATTTAAGTGATGTTAAACATGACATTTAAGAATATGATAAGAATGTTCAACAAGATCATAATGTATGTTGAGCCCATCTTTGATAGCTAATGTTGGATTTGTTATCAACAACATCTCACATAGTTGTTCTTGTTAATTTAATGATATGAATGTCGTTGAGATACAGAGAGGTCATTAGATAAAACCATTGATGGCAGGTTAACTCTAAAGTTGATGAATCAATATTGATTATCAATCCTAAATTTTAGGGGTCAAGGTTGATCGTTGACCCTTGACTATTGACCCTAAATTTTAGGAGTCAAATCTGGCTGTTGATTGTAAAGCAATCTTTAGGAATCTATGCTGGCTGTTGATGAGTGTCTAACCCTAATCTCAAGGCTCTATAAATTACCATATGTATCTTGCAAGATAGGTGTGAGGGCTGCAAAATATTAAGAGAGATAACAAACCTAAAGGTAGGAGAGGTGAACGGCAAAGAGAGAGGCAGCCACCAAGGGAGGTGCAACCGACCAAGGATAGTGTAGCAGTCGACTAAGGAGAGTGCAGCAACAACCGACCAAAGAAGAGATGACAGCAACTACCAAAGAAGGAGGCAACCACACCAACTGAAGGAGGAGGTGCAGCACCCGGTAACCACACCAAACCAGCAAAGGAGACTTACAATAGTCACACTAAAACAGAGGAGAAAGTGTGTAGTAGCCACACCAAACCAAAAGAGAAGGCTTGTAATAGCCACACTAAACCAAAAAAAAAAAGGGCGTAGAGCAGCCACATCAAACCAAAAAAAATGGTATACAATAGCCACACCAAAGAAAGAAGAAGGTAGCAACTGCCCAAACCAAGGGGAGAAAGAGTTATAGTAGCCACCCAAGGAAACTTGCAATTGCAAGAAGGAAACCAGCAAATTGCAACAAAGAGAAGAAACCTATTGTAGTAAGGGTAGGAGCTATACAAGCAGATTGTAGCAATAAACCACAACACTAGTAACACATAGTAGCAACACCAATAATTACAACACAAACAGCAAGCTATAGGAGCTACACCAGTAAGTGCAGTAGCAAGTATAACTAGTAGTAGAAATTGCAACATCAGCAACAAGCAATAGCAGTAAGGGTAGGTAGCAAACTAAGGAGAAACCAAAATCTCACAAGCACAAACAACAAGTCCAGCAACTTACAACAGCAAAGGAAAAAACATGCCCTGTAGCAGGTCCAGTAGCTTGTAGTAGCAAAGGAGAAAATGTACCTGATAGCAAGTTTGGTAGCTTGTAGCAGTAAGGGAGAAAACATGCCCTGTAGCAGGTCCAGTAGCTTGTAGTAGCAAAGGAGAAAATGTACTTGATAGCAAGTTTGGTAGCTTGTAGCAGTAAGGGAGAAAACATGTTCGGCAGTAGGTCCAACAACTTGCAGTAGTAAGGGAGAAAACATGCTTGGTAATAAGTTCAACAACTTACAGCAGCAGAGGAGAAAACATGCATGGTAGCAAATCCAGCAGCTTGTAGCAACAAGGGAGACAACCTGCCAAGGCAGTAGGTGAGATAGCACCAGTAATAAAGGAAGGAGAAGATTTGTGTTCTACCCTAGCAGCTTATGCACATTGAGTGATTCTTCTCAGGAAAGTGTTAGTTACAAACCTTTTGATAAACTTGTTGAAAAAAGATGGGATACCCTTAGAGTGATTGAGAGATCATTATAAATGGTTAAGGAGTAATCCTTCCACAAGTGGTTAAAGAGTGATCCTTTCACACTATAACTGTATCCCTTGATAATAAAAGAGGATTTTGTGATTTAGAAGTGATCCTATCACACCGTGGATATAGCTCACATATTGTGGGTGAACTACATAAAAATTGTTGTGTGTTCTTAGGTGTTTGCATTTGATTAAGATCCATATGGTCGCTTTCACATAAAGAAGAAAGATAAAAATTAGATCATTCGCTCTAACAAATCACATAGGTTAAATCCAAAAAGATTTATAAAAAGTGAACATCTCACACTGATTCACCTTTTCCCCCTCTCAGTGTGAGACCTAAGAAGGTCCTCATCAATGTACGAAATACAAGTAATCTCAATGCTCTTACAAAAGATTATTCAACCTTACCTCTACCTACTTTTCAACCACGAAGGTTCAATAGAGTTTTAATGTCTTCTACTCGATACTCTCCTAATGATTTTGTATTACTAACTGATGGGGGAGAACCTAATTGTTATAAAGAAGTAGTAAAAAGCAAGCATAAGCAGTAATGGATAGATGTTATGATAGATAAGATGAAATTCTTTCATTACAACTCTACTTATGAATTGGTAAAGCTACCTAAAGGCAAACGAGTTTTGAGAAATCAATGAATTTATAGGGTGAAGTAAAAAGAAAATACTTCACATCCATGATATAAAACCAGATTAGTTGTCAAAGGATTTAGTCAAAAATAGAGTGTCAATTTTGAAGATATCTTTTCACCAGTGGTCAAAATATCTTCCATCCGAGTTATGTTAAGTTTAGCTGCATACCAAGACTTGGAGATTGAAGAGATGGATATGAAACAACTTTTCTCTATGGTGACTTAGAAGAAGAAATTTATATAGAGAAACCACAAGGCTTTAAAGTTCAAGGAAAGGAGAATTATGTGTACAGATTAAAAAAGAGCTTATATGCCTTGAAACATGCTCCCAAACAATGTTACAAGAAGTTTGAGTTTGTTATGGGATAACAAGGGTACAAGAAGATAACTTTTAATCATTATGTTTTTGTACAGAGATATATAAATGATGATTTATTATTTTATTACTTTATATTGATGATATGTTTATTATTGGTCATAATATTACTAAAATCGATAGGTTGAAATGCGATTTAAACAAATTCTTTGCCATGAAGGATTTGGGACTAGCAAAGAAGATCTTCAACATGTTAATCACTCAAGACAAGAAAGAGAAAAGGTTGTATTTGTATCAAAAGCAGTATATTGAAAAGGTGCTCTAAAGGTTTAACATGGATAAAGCTAAAGTGGTTAATACTCCTTTACACTTTAGATTATCAGTTGAGCAATGTCCTTCTATAATAGAAGAAACGGAAAAGATGCTGAGAGTCCCTTTTGCATTAGTTATGGGTAGTTTGATGTATGTAATGGTGTGTACAAGGTCTGATTTAGCATATGCAATTGGTGCAGTTAATCGGTTTCTTTCAAATCCTAGTATAAAGCATCGAAATGTAGTGAAGTGGATATTGAGATATCTACAAGACTTTACTAACTTCAAACTTTGTTTTGGGAGTAATGAGCTTACTGTTATTGGATTCATAAATTCAAATATGATTGGTAACATTGATTCCAAAAGGTTCACTTTAGGTTATTTGATTATTTTTGTAAGGGGAGCAGTTAGTTGACAATTTTGATTGCAAAAGTACATTGCATTATTAACTACAGAAGTAGAGTTCATTGTTATAATTAAAGTAGCTAAACAGTTAATTTAGATGAAAAGATTTATGAATGAGCTTGGATTTGAGCAATCAAAATATTTGTTATATTGTGACAACTAGAGTGCAATCCATCTTAGTAAGAATCCAACTTTTCATACTAGATTAAAGCATATTAATGTGTAGTATCATTGGATACGCGATAATCTTGATTATAAACAACTTGCACTTGAAAAGATTTATACAGATGATAATATTGTTGATATATTAACAAAGCTATTGCTAAGAGGAAAATTTGAGTTATATTGTTTGTTGACTGGAATGGTCAAGTTGGGAGAGAGAGAATTATTAGGTATCACAAAGTTAACCTTATGAGATATAAATACCTCATTTGTACAATAAGATTAAGATTAGGATTGAGAACAAGTTAACTAGGAAAAGAAAAAAAAAGGGAAGAGAATTCTAGCAGGAGCACTAATCCCTATTTTCAAAATTCAATAGTGATCTTATCCGATTAATCTAAATTTTTGTTGACAAATAAAAGATATCTCATTTTTTATTTTGAACGATGGAAATCAGATTTGATGGATAATAAATGTGGATTTTGATTTATATTTTGTAGTTCATAATTTAGAAAGTTATTTTGCATGAAATTTTAATCAACCTTGTAAATAAATATTAATATGTGAAAGTTGTCTTACTCCGCTGTCCCTCCCCACCAATTTTGACAACATTTGAGTTAAAATTACGGCGTCACTGCTGCCCGCCTTTATGTGTAACACCGCCAACGAGACACCATCCATCGCGGGCACCACGGCAAACAACGAATAGGCTCCTCTGTTGCCCAAAAAAGATTACGGAACATCGGAATCAACCCCTCCCGCCGATTATGTTCAAGGCTATCTCTTAAGGATTATTTTTTGAAACCCTCACTTGAGGGATGTTAAATTAAACACCAGCTAGGCTACCAATTATTGATGGAATATTTCGGAAAAAGAAAATGGTAAATTCCCAAATCATCTGTTGGGGGGGGGCATCAAATTGAACAGCCTAAGGTTGCAATTTCTTTGTCTTGGATCCCAAGACAGATGCACACACCGAAAATCATTCCCGTCCAAGCATCCAAATCGTAATACAAAAGCCTTTTGGAATCACATGAAAATCCAACGTCAGATACGATTAAACAAATGAAGCTTTTTGGGGACAAATTCCACCGGTAACATGGAGACCTAAGCTATGAAAACCATCCGGGGGCATGGAGGCGGCGGCGGAGGACGTTGACATTTTGGGTAGATCTAGTCTTTATTGCTAGGGATTTGGATTGTGAACCTCCCCATACGGTGTATTTTAAACTAGGCTATGAAACTACAATATGTAATGCATTACACTTTGTTTTTTTAAACACAAATAGCGATGCCCAAAATTAAACTAATCCTTTCGGTGGGTCAACTTATTGGATTCGGACCATTAATTGCACCCGATAAGAATGGGATTGGGCCTCTAGGAGTGGACCATTATACAAAATCATCCTGTTGAATTTCTTTTTTTTTTTTTTAATAAAGAGTTGTCTGTGAAAACAATTCCAAAATAAATCATTTCTAGGCAAAAACACTAATTTGTGCCTGATGTTACACATGCATAAGAAACTAATAAATTACTAGGATTCTGTTCTCGATAAGTAGTAGTCACAAAAAGTTAAAAAAATACACGTTCTCCTAAAACCACATTCTTTGTAATCTTACCATTTCCCTTTTGGAATTCCAATTTTAAATTAGAATGATCCCTAGATCGCAAGTAAGTTTGTAAACCAAAAACAAATTTATGGTTCCCTTGATATAATGCCAGAATAGCATCAGATTCAAACATAAGGAGTGGTCTTACAAAATAAATGTTGAAAGACAAATGGTCATCTTGATGAATTTACCAAATGCTATCTGGTCATTGCTTTGATATTATTATGGATTGAAAATTTAGGTATAAGTCAAGTTTTTCAATTCGTTTATATTCTCCGCCCAATAGATGACAATTCTTGATCATCACGGGTTTCTCCTTATCAGATTGAAATGCAAGTCAATGCCCTGTGACCCACCATATGGCCCACGAAGAAAACTCAGGTAACCTTGCTTCACAGCCACGCATTTCTTTTGTGGTAATGACGTCTGTTACCTCACCTGCTCGTTATTTTCTCATATGCATAGACATATATATATATGTTCCTTGCACCGTAATGAAAGAGCCAGGCAGTCAATGGCGGCCTTTGCAATCGTCCTTGCATCGTCCAGCAACCACGTGAAATTGACAGGTAGAATCATTCTAACATGACTTTGCAAAGAAATTCAAAACAGAAACGAGGTATTTAGCCATCCTCTTTCCTCGAAGTTAGCACAAATTGCACGTGTCACTATATCGTAGATGGAGTACTTATATGATATAGTTGATTAAATTCACTAAATTAATAATTTTTTTATATCTCATCATTTGATTAAGAATATTTTGATAAATATTGTCTAAAAAATGAAGGTGCAATTTTAATACAATGAAAGCTGTTAAATCAAATTTAGACTTAAAAAAAAGATGTCTAAAAAATGAGATTTGTTTGTATAATAATACCATGATAAACTCGCTCGAGGGCCTACCATTTGTAGGAAAAGAGGAACGAACCAGCCTCCGACTCTGACTTATCAAAACGAAGACAAACCTTCCCCACCTGCTCTGGCATAATTAATTTATAATACTTGCTTGCTATATAAATTGACATATGCATATGCAGTTTGCATGCGCAGGTAACCAGTAAGGCATAATTTATCAATGATCATCCCTAGGAATATAGCAAGTAAAAGTTCCATTTCAGCTGCTAAATGCTTCTCTCTCTTGATTGCATTCTTCCTCTTCTTCTCAAGTGGGGTTATCACTGCAAGAATGTCACCTTATACCTACCAGGTTCAGAGTACGGTTCTATTTCTTTATAGTCTATAGGAGTGACTTGTTTGATAAAGTAAAAATTAACAGAAGGATAAATTCGTTTTTCAACTCTATGAACACTTAGCCCAGTCAATTCGTTTTTCATACCGAATATATATCACAGAAAGTGTTTTTATCTTGCGTTGATAGTCATGCGAGATAATTTGGACAAGCATTTGAGATGGAATTGCGGCGTCTCTGCCTGCCCACCTTTATCTCTAAACTTGCGGAACATCAGGATCAACCCCACCCGTTGACTTTGAGAATAAGCAGATTATGTTCTGTTCAAGGCTATCTCTTAATGATTATTAATATTAATGATTGATTGCAGATGGTGATTCACGTGGATACAAACAATACAATAAAATTGGGCGACGGATAAGCCTTGACGGCGGTGTAGGCGGAAGCACCTCGCAACACTCAGGCAGCGGCAGAGGTTGACATTTGGGGTAGATCTAAGTCTTTATTGCTAGGGATTTGGATTGCGATCCTCTATACGGTGTATTTTAAATTATGCTATGAAACTACAATATGTAACGCTTTGCACTTTTTATTAGGTCCAAAAATTGCTTCTATGCCATAGCTTAGCAATTTTCAATAGTCTTTTTGGGTCTTTTTTTTTTTTAACACAAATAGCGATGCCATAAATTAAATTAACCCTTTCGTTTGACCATTGATTGCATCCGATCAGAATGGAATTGGGCCTCTAGTAGTGGATCCTTATACAAAATCATCATGTTGAACTTACAAAATGCTATCTGGTCATTGCTTTGATATTATTATGGGACTGGAAATGTAACTCAAAATTTGATGACTTTTCTTGGCGCAGGGGACCCTTCGCCATCAAAAGCATAGCTCAGGAACGTAATTGGGGAAAACATGGGGTACATGTTTTTTGTAGATATTTTTTTAATGAATATGGCAAAAAACAAAAAAAAATGAAAACATGTTCACTTTCGAGAATTTGGTTACTTTGAAAATCGGAAACATGCGGAAATAGGATCCCTGGGAAAGCAAGGGCAATGCTTCGTATATTGGATTGCATATAAATAATATGATATTATGTTGTTTGTTAATAATAATAATAATAATAATAGTGCATAATTTTTTTTTTCAAGACTTCAGTTTCAAACGCTAAACACGCTTAAAAATGAAAAGCATGATTGTTCGAATTCGAAGGGGGAAACACATTTTAAGACGCGTTCCTCACTTTCTTTGACAAAATGTGCCCATTTCCGTAGCAAATTTCGAAAAAGTAGAAAAGTAGAAGTCAAGTTTATAGATTTGTTTATATTTTCCACCTAGTAAATAATAATTCTTTTTTCAACAATATATATACATTACCATTAAATCTTAAAATGTATAATAATAGGCATCGAACCTATATAAAAATTAATAATTTTATATATTTCAGGTGAAAAGTATCTTGTTCTAAATGGCTACAAATCTCTTACAAAAAATACTAACTCTCGTTGTAAATGAATAGTATCAAAAATCTCTCTTTGTAACCATCAGTTGAACTTAGTTACGAAATTCGTGTATCTAACCTTTTTTTGTTTTGTTATCGCATCTATGAAAAAATTACTCTCGTACATTTAGAAGACAAAGAAATCTAGGTTTTAGTTTTATCACTAATATCCCTAAACACTACATAAGATTATAAAGTCTTTCAACATTGTCATTTGGCCAGACAATCGCAATATTAGAATTGCTCTTGATATTTAAAGGAAATATACTTGACTTTGTCCACTGGCTTCATAATAACAACTTCTCTTTGATCGGCAAAAGCTTTTGTCTTACTAATGCTTGATGCGATTACCACTTTAGAAAAGAGTCATAACACTTTCTTGTCTTCCCTTAGTATTTTGCCTATTCTTGCCACCCTCGTCGAGCTGGTCATTACTATATTCATATTAAATTTAATTGTATCCCTTAGTAGTACCTCTTATGCCAAATAATTGAGTTGTGGCCTACTTTCTCAACTAGTCTTACATCAGTAAGATTGAACAAGAATTTTTTAACATAAAAAAATAGTATATTATTACTTAGATGTGGTGCAAAAAATACCAAAGTAAACAAAATTTTAATTTCATACACATGAGAGCCTATATGACATTGTCCCTTAGCCCAAAACAAAAACCAAAAGGTAAATGCGCACTCTCTATACAAAATACTCAGACAACCAATAATGGAAATCTCTATCATCCTATCATCCCTAGACCTACAATCTAAAACAGACCCTTACACCAATGCGACCAAGTCTATATGTTGTACCATTCATTGCTTGGCTATGGCATTTGCAAAGAAATTACATTCTTGAGGCATAAAGATAAAGAAAACAAAATCCTTAGTTCTATGAGTGATATCCCAGAGTACTAGGATAAGATTGTAGGGTCTCCTCCCTTGGTCATTTATCCATACTACTGTAATGTAAGAATCACTTTCAATAATTAAAAAGGGACCTTCTTATGTCATTTGTTGTCGCCATACAATGATTGTCTCACAGATTACAAGGAGTTTCGTCTCGTTGACAATAGATGCTGCCACTACCTTGCAAAAAAGACATATCACCTTCCTATCATCATAGAACACCATTATATGTACCACTCCCAATGACCTAGGTCATAGCTACAAATATATTGAATTTCACCATGTCACTTGGAGATTCCACCCATTTAAGACTATTAGTGCATGCAAGCCTTTTCTTTGGTATGCAAACATCATGAAAATTGAGCAAAAAATCCTCAATTGTAAAATGTGTGTTGGGCTATCTTGCTTGTGACGACCACCATATTTGGACACAAATCAAGTCACATAATTTGTCAATTCTGAATATACATTCATTCTTAAAATAATTTAACTTGATCCAAGCTAATAGTTCAGGGAGTCATTATATTGCTTTTAGCCCTGTTAGTGAGAAAATAATGGTAAGTCCCTTTTTGGTAGATAACTAATATGAAATTTCTTTTATTTCCAAAACACTAGTATTCATAATCTTATAATAAATCTTATAAATATAGATTATGTTTTTTTATTCTAGCATCACATCAAAACTTTTTATTTTACTGTTTAGGGATAATGCATGAATTAAGTTTAGATCATTGAAAAAAAGAGTGATGTTTGGATAACAAGAAAATTAAATAGCTCCATCTCTCAAACTAGATTTTATTACTCCTAACAAGAAGTCATGAAACTAGTTCTGCATTTTGTTCCTAAGACTTAACAAAGTTATTAAGTCCTAATCTTGTAGCCAGTTTAATTGCCATTTGTACCATTCCTAAATAAAGGAATTTGTACTTCTTTTGATAAGAGCTAATAAGCTCAATAGATAATAAGATAAAATTATTATAACCTTGTGATAAAAATAAATCTTTTTCAATGGTTTTAACCATAGAAAACCACATAATTTGATGTAACTAGGAAACCTTTCTTTTGATAAATAAAAGAACAAGATGAAGTAGAAAGATTCCATTTTTGTAAATAATTATCATTTTTTTATTAATAATTATTTCTTCATTCCCACTTTTATTACTAGTAAATGATAGGTTTTGAGGTAACCTATTCAATATGAATTACTCATAATCTTAATACAAGTCAATGATTTATGCCTTATCTCTAAAACACTCACCTAGCAAACATAGGACAACATTACATGACTTTGTCAAAATTGAAAGCAAAATTAAGGTCTAGTACTACCTTTTTCCTAAATTAACTTTCATAGCAATCTTGCATGGTATAATATAATGTAAAGAAATAATTTTTTTTTAGTGCTTACAACCAAATAAGGAGCCTTATTGGCTAGAAATGAAGAGATTGTATCATTATTAAGGAATTAAATCATTCAATACTTGCAAGAAAAGCTAATCAAGATTAATAACTCCATAGTATAAAGGAATTAAATGGATTCAAAGTACCAATGATATATAGATAAAGCATATTGAAGTGAATAGTTGTTGATGTAGACAAAAATGTTAATTTCAAGATCAATTTCTACAAATGAGTTTATGGAATCTAAGAAGGAGCCTTGTCAGTTACAATTGAAGAGACAATCTCATCATTTTAAAATTAAACCAATCAATACTTGCAAGAAAAACTAATCACGATCAATGATTCCTTTGTTTGATGAAATTTAAGGGATTCAAAGTAATAATTATGCATAAACATGATTGTTGGAAAGAATATAATGGTTGGTGTAGATATAAAAATCAAATTTTACCTCATTTTACATAAATAAGCCCTTACAACTAAAAAATGAGCCTTGATAGTAAGAAATGAAGTGAGGGTTTCATTATTTAGGATTTAAACTATTTAATTCTAGCGTGAAAAGCTAATTGAGATCAATGACTTCTTTTTTTATATCAGATTTTATGGATTTAGAGTATGAATGATGTAAATGTTCTTATTATAATGAATAAAATATTAGGTGTAGACATGAAAGTTAATTTCAAGATTATTTTGTATGAATGAGTTCTTATAACCAAAGGATAAGCCTTATTAATTAGAAATGAAATGATGGTCTTATTATTAAAAAATTAAACCATTTGATTTTGGTAAGAAAAGCTAATCAAGAATACTAGTTATGGATAAACATGCTTGTTGTAGGGTATATTATAGTTGGTGTAGACATAAAAATTAATTTTAAGATCATTTTGTGTAAATAAGTCCTTGCAACCAATGAAGGAGCCTCGTTGGCTAGAAACGAAGAGATAGTCTTATTATTCAAGAATTAAGATATTTGATACTTACAAGAAAGCTAATCAAGTGTACTAATTCCACATAAACATGACTTATTATAGTGTATATTATGATTAATGTAGACACAAAGATTCATTTCAAGATCATTTTGTGTAAATGAGTCCTTATAACTAATGAAGGAGCATTACTTGCTAAAAATGAAGTTATAGTCTCATTATTAAAGAATTAAATCATTCAATAATGGCAAGAAAAGCTATTTAAGAGTACTAATTGTGGATACACATACTTGTTGGCACATATGCTATGATTGATGTAAACATAAATTAATTTGAAGACCATTTTGTGTAAATAAGTCCTTACAACTAATGAAAGAGTCTTGTTGGCTAGAAATGAAGAGACAATCTCATTATTTAGTAATTGAATTGTTCAATACATACAAGAAAAGTTAAACAAGATCAATGACCCTTTTGCATGATAGAATCAATGAATTCAAAGTACCAATGGTGTATAGACATGTATGCTAAAGTGAATATAGTAGTTGATATAAATGAATAAGTTAATTTCACAATCACTTTGTATAAATGAGTCCTCAAAACCAAAAAATGAGTGTCGTTCACTAGAATTAAAGAGATAACCTCATTATTCTAGAATTCAATTATTCAATACTCACAAGAAAAATTAATCAAGATCAATGATTGCTTTATTTGATGGAATTTAAGAGATTTCAAGTATCAATTATAAATAAACATCTTTATTGGAATGAATATATTGGTTGGTGTATAGAAAAAAATTAATTTCAAGCTCATTTTGTGTAAATGAATTCTTACAACTAACAAAACATAAAAGTGTTGTTATCTAGAAGTTGAACTTCTCAATTCCTATATAAAAAGTGAATCAATCAAGATCAATGACTTCTTTTTCTTTTTTTTTTGGATGGAATTTAATAGATTCAAAGTACCAATGTTTTGGACACATATCTTACAATGAATATAATTTTAGGTGTAAATGTAAAAGTTAATTTCAAGATCATTTTGTGTGAATGAATCTTTATAACCAAAGGAAGAGGATTGTTAGCTAAAAACAAGGAGATAGTCTCTTTATTTAAGAATTGAACCATTCAATAGTTACAAGAAATTCTAATCAAGATCAATAAATCCTCTATTTGATGGAATTCCATGAATTCAATGTACCAATGATTTATAGACATGCTCGTTGCAATGAACACAGTGGTTGATGTATAAACAAAAATTAATTTTAAGATTATTTTGTGTGAATAAGTCCTTGGAACCAAAGTAGAAGCATTGTTAACAAAAAATGAAGAAAGTGTCTAATTATGTTGGAATCAAAACCATTTAATTCCTATAAGATAAACTAATCAAGATCTAGGACTTCTTTTGATTGTATTCTCAATGTAAGGATTCAAAGTGCCTAAGGTGTAGAGGTTCTTATTACAGTGAATATAATATTAGGAGTGGACATAAAAGCCAATTTCAAGATTATTTTGTGTGAATGAGTCCTTGGAACAAAAGGATTTCATTATTCAAGAATTCAACCATTCAATACTTGTGCGAGAAACTAATGAAAAAGAGTTGTTGGCAACAAATGAAAAGACAATCTCATTATCCAAGAATTGAGCCATTCAATAAATGTAAATAAAAAAGTTAAACAAGATCAATGACTCTTTTATGTGATGGAATCAATGAATTTAAAGTACCAATGGTGTATAGACATGTATGTCAAAGTGAATATAACGATTAATGTAAACAAATAAGTTAATTTCAATATCAATTTGTGTAAATAAGCCCTTAGAACAAAAGAAGGAGCTTATTTGCTAGCATTAAAGAGAAAGCCTCATTATTTCAAAATTCAAATGTTCAATACTCATAAGAAAAATTAATCAAGTCAACAATTGCTTTGTTTAATAGAATTCAATGGATTTAAAGTACTAATTATGCATAAACATGCTTGTTAGGATGAATATAGTGGTTGGTGTATAAATACAAATTAATTTTAAGATTATTTTGTGTAAATAAGTCCTCACAACCAAAAAATGAGACTTTATATCAAGAAATGAATAGAAGGTGTTGTTGTCTAGGATTTGAACCCCTTAATTCTTATATGGAAAGCTAATCAATCAAGATCAATGACTTCTTCTTGTCTTTTTTTGATGAAATTTAATGGTTCTAGAGTACCAATGATTTAGACATTTCTCTTACAATGAATATAATATTAGGTGTATACTTCAAAAGTCCTGGAACTCCTTATACCAATTTAGTCACATTTCAACATAAAAGGCCAAACAACTTCATGAATTGTTGCTTTTTCTAATAAGCTCATTTTGTAAAAGATCATTTATCTCTTTTTTATAGATTTCCATATGCATTGATCCCATATTTATAGATTAGGCCTTTTTTAGGGATCTGACTTTCTTTGAATGTGGGCTCATATGGTAAATTAACCATTTCTTATTCCAAAATGCTATAAGTACTTAAACATATACAACTTTTATTATTTTCTATTATATTTCCCTTATTTTCTTTTAAATAACAAGTGACTCAATTTTTTCTATTAAGCGTGTATAAGCAACTTCTTCACTAAGAGAATTTAAAAATTTATCTTTTCTCTTAATCCTCTTTTGGATTAAGTCAATCTCTTTATATTGAAAAATTTTATTAAATTTGAATTGATAAGTTTCCAATCTATTTTTGCATATATCCTTTCTTCATTAATTTTCTAAATTAGATAAAGCATATGCAAAAATGAATCTTTCAAAATGACATCATGGGATAAATTCTTTATTAGAATGAAAGGAATTTGTAAACAAACTCCTTTGTTACAAATGGCTACATCAAATAGCTTGTATTAAATAACAAGCTTATTCTTATCTATTGTGTATAATACTTTAGTAGTTTTTGAAAAACACTTTCAGAATACTAACCTTTCATTTATACAATTCATATCAATTCTTAAATCAATAAAAGCTACAGTAAAGAAATGTATCTTTGCTAACTATGATTGTGATTTTTGTTTGCCACTTATTGGTAATAACCCTATCAATTATATAGACTGTTGTTCCCACAGTCTTGTATGGGTTGTAATTGTTGTTAACTAGATTTAAGTGTGCAAGAAAGTAAAGCCACATGGAGGGGCAAGAACATAAATCCGCCGCGTAAGCCCTATTAGGGTTTTATGGAAGAGAGTATATAAAGACCTTGGAAGACAAAACTAGGGAAAGGCCAACAAAAGAGAGCATTCGGTAAACACAAGTGTGTAAGATCGGCCAAAAAGAGAGAGCACACAGAAAAACCCTACCTGACAAAACAGTACACGGTAAAAAGAAGAGGTGCTGGACTATAAAACACAAAGGAATGGCCAAATACAGCAAATGGCAAAACCAGTAAGGCAGAACACTAACACGGCAAAACAGAGGAATCGGCCAAAATATGTGAGTGAATGGCAAAAGGTGGACGACAAGAGAGAAAACCAAGAAAATAGTGAAACGACAAGAGAGTAGACACCATTGAGAGTGCAAAACACGACACAGCTAGACGGCAGAGCGAAGAGTAGACAAAAAAAACCATAAGAGAGAAAGCCACTATTGTAAGAGAGAGACAGGCCACCAGGAGAGCAAACGTGAGAAACAGATCACCGGAAGAGTAGATCTGGTATTCGTGAGGCTAGAGAACAGTGAAGCAAGTGCAGATCTGAAACGGGAGACCAGAAAAGTTGTGATGGAAGCGCAGCAGAAGTGTAGTTGTACGTCAGGAGACGGTGTGAGACCAGAACGTGCGACAGCGTGATAGACCAGAAGCGTGAGGGCAGGCCGTGAAATAGTAAGATCGTGGAACCAGGAGACGGGTGAGACCATGAGATGGTGAAAGCAGGAGTTGTGTGAGACAACATAGAGAAGAAATTTGGTGAAGCATCGGAAAGAACTCAATGTATTTCCAGATTTCTTCAAGAGAGGTTAGAGAGCGTTGTGGTGAACTTTTAAGCGGCAGTGAAGCAGCCATTCAATTCAATAGAGGCAAGACAAGTTAGAAGAAGGGTAAACACAGTAAGTGACACTCTTTGCATTGTACTTGCTTAGTATTTACAATAGTGAAAAGAGCAGAGGATTAAGACATCCATTGTAACTAGTATTCTTAAGTATAATGGATTGTCTCGGTAAAGGGAGAGTCCCTACCACCGTGGATGTACATCATGTTGACGGAACCATGTAAATCTCATATGTCCTTACTTTGTTTTACGTTCTGTGTTTTGAATTGAGTTGTGTGAACACAGCAAAAGTATCAGCCAACCCATAACCTAACGAAGACCTAATAGGCAAGGTGTCTGAAAGGTGACTTTGGGGACTATTGTGATTAATAGGTAGCAATAGATCTACCTTAGTCAAATTTGAGAAAGAGTTCGCTTTTAAGAAGAGGTTAAAATTGTTCACATATCTGTGAATTGTGGTGATACTAATTCACCCCCACTTTCAGTATGACAAACTAGTAGATCCTCGGGTAAAGTCGGGAACTTCAATTAGTATTAGAGCCTTGGTTCACCAGTTTGAAACTTAACAGCTTGGTGTACTAGTTTGAAGGATTCCAGAAGTTTTCACTGGTTCAGCATACTAAGAAATGGAAGCCGCTACCAACACCAGCACTACTTACAGCAAAAAGGTTCCAATCTTCAATGAAACCAACTACCATATGTGGAGAGCGAGAATGCAAGTGGTATTTGCAACCATGGGCATGAATGTGGTGAAATCCGTACAAGAGGGTTTTGTGGCTCCAGAAGAAGGTAAAGACCCAACCCCAAAGGAATTAAGGCAATTTGAGATAAATAGGAAGGCCTCAAACGTCATCATTTCAGCATTGACAGATGGTGAGTATGCTAAAGTTATAGACTGCAAATCTGCTAAGGAGATATGGGACAGATTGCAGAAAGTCTATGAAGGTGATAGCAGAATGAAGGAGGGCAAGCTTCAAGTTTTCAAGGAGAGATATGAATCTCTCAGAATGCAGAAATATGAGACAGTCCAGGAGTTCTTCACCAGAGTTATTGATGCTGTAAACGATCTGAGAAGTCATGGGAAGAACAAGAAGGACTCATCTATTGTGAAGAAAATTCTGAGAATTCTACCTGAGAGGTTTGCCTCAAAGGTAGCAGCTATAGAGGATAGTAGAGATCTCAATTCTATGTCTCTGCATGATCTCCAGTGCAATCTTATTGCATATGAGATGAGGATAAAGTCAATGGAGAGCTCCTCAACATCGAAGGTATCAAAGGAGGTAGCTTTCAAAGCTATAAAACACTTGAAGATAAAAGAAGTGGAAGAATCATCCAGTGAGGATGATGATGATGAGGAAGAAAATGAAGGTGAAGTGTTGGCATACTTCACAAGGAAGTTCAAAAAGGGGTCTAAGAAGGGAAAAGGACAGTTGTCCTTTATATGTTATCATTGTGGGCAGACTGGACACTTTGCTTCTCAGTGCAAAGTGAAACTTGATGATGAAGATGAGGATGGTGATGATGAGCAAAATTCAAAATGGAGAAAACCAACATTCAAATCAAAGAAGTCCAGCAAGAAGACTACCAACCCATAGAAGAAGAAGAGAGGCTCATTCATGAGTTATGTGAGTCAAATAAAAGAAGTTGATGAGGAGGAAGATAAAGACTCATCAGATGAGCATGCTTTTATGGCATCAGCTCAAGGAGGTAGTTCAACCTCTAAAGAGGATGAGGAGGTTGATGAAGAAGAACCGGATCTTAAAGCTGAGTTAGAAGTAGCTTCAAAGGAGATAATCAGAAGGGGCAGAACCATAAGAAGGTTGGAGGCTCACATAAAACAAGTTGAAGCAAAGTTAGAGGAAGCAGAAAGTCAAAAAGATGAAATAAGGGCTGAACATATTGAAGAGAAGATTTGAAGAACATATCAAAATATGTGAAGACCTTACAATAGAGATTGGCTCAAGGGCTTCAAAAATTGAAGAAATGAAGAAAGAGTTGCTGAGGCTTCAGCAACAACTCAAAAGGAGTGAAGAGAACTTGCAGAAGCTTGAAATGATAGGAGAAACAAGTTCTGCAAGAGAAAAGAAGAATGAAGAGAAAGTGCAACAATCATAGGATGCATTGCCTAAAGATAATAAGAATTTGCCACAAACGTTGAAAGAGAAGGTTATGACTCAGGAGAAGATAGCTAAGAATAAAGAAGATCTGAAGAAGCAACCTAGGTTGGCAAACAAAAATGAAGAAAAGAAGGTCAACTAGCAGAGGGCTACGACTGAACAAAAGAAGGAGAAGAAGGTGACTGAAATGAAAGTCACACAAGTAAAGAAGCCAGCAACTTTTCCTACACAGCAAGTAATGAATAGAAGAAAACAAGCTATAAGTAGACCCAAGAAGAGGCAGTTTCAAGGTCACTGTCTTTATTGTGGAGTTTAGGGTCATAAGGCGAGTAACTACTGGTGGAGAAGGCCAGTATATGTCTCCAACTTGAGAAGATACAATGCTGCATACAAGGGGAGACAATATAGAATTCAAAAGATAACACCTATCGTGAGTTCTTGCACATACTGTAAAAGGCAAGGACACGCTGACAAGGATTGTTGGTGGAAGCTCAAACCAGTGGTTTCAAAGAACAAGTTTGCTATATTGGCAAACTTCGAATAGTGTGAAAGGTGCGGGCAGGATGGGCATAATGCCAAGAGATGCATGACACTTCTCCCTAAGCAAGAGAAGGCACTCAATGGCATAGTGAAAACAAGCGGTGTAGTCAAAGCTGAGAAAAAGGAGAAAGTTATCTTCCAGTCAGTTCAAAAGAAGGTATATAAGCTAAAAGGGAGGTGGCTAATATAGTTGAAATTGCACTCAAAGCTGACTATAAGGATAAGTAATGGATCCTTAATAGTGGATGCACTTCACACATGACGGGAGACAAGAGTAAATTGTTAAAACTAAACAAGTCAAAAGAAGGCAGAGTCAAGTTTGGCAATGATGATTCACTCAACATCAATGGTCAGGGGTCAGTAAACATTGGAGGAGGAAAGCTGAAAGATGTTCTGCACATTGAAGGACTCAGATATAATCTAGCATTTGTCAGCCAACTATGCAACGAAGACCATAAGGTAATAGTCACAAAAACAGGTTGCCAGGTAAAGAGTAAAGAAGGCAATACTGTTGCAGCCAGGAAGAGAACAACTGGAAATTTGTATGTGATTGATGAGAACAAGGCAAACAGCTATTTACTTACAAAAGAAGAAGAAAATCAACTATGGCATAGGAAGTTGGGACACTTAACACAGAAGAAAATTAGGAAGCTGACCACTACTCATGCAATCAGAGACATTCCTGACCTTAGAAGAGAGAGAGAGAGTATGTTTGCTCAGCATGCTTTAAAGGAAAACATGCCAAAAAGCAGTATAAGACCAAAGAGTTCAGTTCTGAAGCAGTGCTTGACATTGTGCATAGTAATTTGTGTGGACCGATAAGGACAAAAGGGTTGAATGGTGAGAGGTACTTCATCTTGTTTGTTGATGATTATTCTAGAAGGACCTGCATCATGCACCTTAAACACAAGTCAGAAGTTCTGAATTACTTCAAGAGATACAAAAGATTGGCTAAAAATGAGAGTGGAAGGAAGATCAAAGTATTGAGGTCAGATCAAGGAACTAAATTTACGAATGAAGGTTTTGAAGATTACCTTAAGAAATATGGAATTCGTCACCAAATGGTAGCAGCAAGAACACCTCAACAGAATAGGGTGGTAAAAAGGAAAAATAGAGATGTAGTTGAAATGGCAAGAACTCTACTGTTGGAATCTAAGGTTCACACAAGATTTTGGACAGAAGCAACATTTACAGTAGTGCACCTACTGAACAAAGTCTTACTAAGGCTCAATACCGATAAAACTCCATATGAGCTATGGAGTGGGAAGAAGACGACAGCCAAGTATCTTAGAATCTTTGGCAGCCCATGTTTTATGAAGAACAAGGAGCAAAACTTGGGAAAATTTAACGCTAGGTTTGATGAAGACATCTTTGTGGGATACTCAGCAAAGACAAAAGGCTACAGAGTTTTTCTGCATAAGCTGGGAAAAGTGATCACGTCCAGTAATGTAAGAATAGATGAGAACTGGAAAAGAATACAGAATGGAGAAGCTGAGGACAATAAAGAAGATGACTTTAATGTAGATGAAGAATTAGACCAACCTAAAGAAAAGGAACAAGAAGTAAGTTTAGACTCAGAAAAGAGTAAGTCTGAAGATGAAGAAAGAGATCCTATTGCAACTAAGACTATGCAAGAAAGAAACCCAAAGAAAACATAGACCAGTGCTCATCAAGAAAATCAGATCATAGGTGACCCATCAGCAGGACTTACAACAAGAAGAATAATTTTGGGAGCCACTGTTTTACTCTCACAAGTTGAACCTAAATCTGTTGAAGAGGCTACACAAGATCTAACAAAATCTCTGTCCACAAAGCTGTTTGAAAAGCACAGAATGAGTCTGTCTATGCAAATGCCCCCTCAAGCCTGAAGTTCAGTTGAATCCTCCATCTCTGCTTTGCGAGTTTTTCAGATTTGTAATTGGTTGGCAAAGGGGGAGAGAAGCAACAATGCAGGGGGAGCTATTAAGAAAGGGGGAGTACATATTTAGGGGGAGTTGAAATTGCCGCATAATGGCTTTTGTTATGAGTATTGCCAACAATTACAAAGGGAAAGATTGTTGTTCCCAAAACTTTGTATGGGTTGTAATTGTTGTCAACTAGATTTAAGTATGCAAGAAAGTAAAGCTATATGAGGGGTAAGAAAGTAAAGCCACATAGAGGGGCAAGAAAGTAAAAGCCATATGGAGGGGCAAGAACATAAATCCGCTGCGTAAGCCCTATTAGGGTTTCATGGAAGAGAGTATATAAAGACCTTGGAAGACAAAACTAGGGAAAGGCCAACATAAGAGAGCATTCAGTAAACACAAGTGTGTAAGATCAGCCAAAAAGAGAGAGCACACGGAAAAACCCTACTCGACAGAACAGTGCACAGCAAAAAGAAGAGGTGTTGGATGGTAAAACACAAAGGAACGGCCAAATACAACAAACGACAAAACCAGCACAACAAAACCAGCACGGCAGAGCATTAATAGTGAAATAGAGGAACTAGACAAAATATGTGAGTGAATGGCAAAAGGTGGACGACAAAAGAGAAAACCCGAAAAATAGTGAAACGGCAAGAGAGTAGACACCACCGGGAGAGCAAAACTCGACACGGGTGGATGGCAGAACTGGGGCTTGATGGCAGAATGAAGAGTGGACAAAAAAAATTGTAAGAGAAAAAGCCACCACCTTAAGAGAGAAAGCCACCACCGTAAGAGAGAGACAGACCACCGGGAGAGCAAATGTGAAAAACAGATCACCAGAAGAGCTGATTTGGTATCGGTGAGGCTAGAGAATAACGAAGCGAGTGCAGATCTGAAACAGGAGACCAGCAAAGCTGAAATGGGAGACCAGCAAAGATGAAACGCAAGACCAGCAAAGCTGTGACGGGAGCGCAGCAGAAGCGTGGGTGTACATCAGGAGACGGCATGAGACCAGAACATGCGACGGCGTGACAAACTAGAAGTGCGAGGGCACGCCATGAAACAGTAAGACCGTGGAACCAAGAGACGGGTGAGACCGTAAGACGATGAAAGCAGGAGTTGTGTGAGACAACATAGAGAAGAAATTCGATGAAGCATCGAAAAGAACTCAACGTATTTCTAGATTTCTTCAAGAGAGGCTAGAGAGCGTTGTGGTGAACTTCTAAATGGCAGTGAAGTAGCCATTCAATTCAAAAGAGGCAAGACAAGCTAGAAGAAGGGTAAACACAATAAGTGACACTTTTTGTATTGTACTTACTTAGTATTTGCAATAGTGAAAAGAGCAGAGGATTAAGACATCCATTGTAACTGGTATTCTCAAGTATAGTGGATTGTCTCAGTAGAGGGAGAGTCCCTACCACCGTGGATGTACGTCACGTTGACGGAACCACATAAATCTCGTGTGTCCTTCCTTTTTTTTTACATTATGTGTTTTGAATTGAGTTGTGTGAACGCAGTAAAAGTATCAGCCAACCCATAACCTAATGAAGACGTAATAGGCAAGGTGTCTGAAAGGTGACTTTGGGGACTATTGTGATTAGTAGGTAGCAATAGATCTACTTTAGTCGAATTTGAGAAAGAGTTCGCTTTTAAGAAGAGGTTAAAGTTGTTCACATATCTGTGAATTGTGGTAATACTGATTCACCCCCCTCTCAGTATCACAAACTAGTAGATCCTAAGGTGAAGTCGGGAACTTCATAGACAAATTGAAGATTTTCTAAATCTTCTTCCTTTAAGGAAGTTTCTAGAAGATCTATCCCTTTTTTAGACATATTTTCAAGGATAATAATCCTTTCCCTTAAATCTTTTAGCTCTTTTTTCAGTTCTTTTATTTCTATTTTCAACTCTTGGATAAAAGGTCCTATTATAGAGGACTACCTTCCTTTGAATTTTGAATAATTTTGTCAAGGCTATAACCTTCTCTAGAAATAACTATTTCCTTTTCTTCTTGCTTATTCTTAATTGAATGCAAGTAATTTTGTAGCTATTTCCTTCTCTTATCTAAATCTTAGATTTTATCGATAAAATTCAAAATCATGTTTTCTTTATTTGTCTAATAAGTCTTTGCTTTTGTACAAAACTTCAAAGTTTAATTTTAAATCAAAATTTTTGAAGCATTCTTTTGAGTGATAATTAACCACTTCAATTTCCATATCTTCCCTATTTGAATCACTACTCAAGAAAATATGTAGTAATGACCTTTTAAGGCCTTTATCTATAGATAGTTCTTGGATGCTTTTCTATATATGACATTTAGTGGAATAATGTCCAATTTCTTCACACTTATAACAAACAAGTATCTTTTTCTTTTTTTACAAGTTTTTTAACCTATGGTTTTAACATTTACTTTTTCTTTTGCTTTTGATAAAAAGCTTCTAATGATTTTTAATAAAAGAAATATTTTTCTTTTTCTTTTGAACATATCTTATAGGTGGATAACCCATCTCTTCATAAAAAATATCCCAAGGCTTTCTTTTCTTAAGAATTTTTTTTTATAGTTGTCTATGTAACTTAATTTTATTACATAACTTTATTCCTTTTGCAACCACCTCAACTACTAATTCACTATAAGTATATTAATCATGTTCAATAATCCTGAAATAATAGGCTTTAAGCCTTGTTTTAACTACTTTTGCAAATAAATTAAATAACTCTAATATGCATTATTCTTTCTAGAAATCACTCTAGCCATCTTTTCTAATGAAGACTTTTGGAAAGAAAATGCTTGTACCACTTAAAGACGGCTAGATCGAGACATTTTAAATTTATTAATTATTCATATATTTTATCAAGTAGTAATGAAGCAATGCCAATAAAATAATTAGTTATAGAATAAAACAATGTATTAACACATTCAAATGGCCATATTTCTTCTTTTGTTTTAATAGTAGAGAGGTTTTGATTTTTGCTTCTTAGGATAAAGAAAAATCCCACCATCCTTTCAGTTGGCTAGTAAAGCAAACTGATAATCATTTTGCTATTTAATAGCTAGAATTACCATTTATTTAAAAGATTATTGCAAACATCATTATATAATGTGATAACGCTAATATTTGATGTTCAGAAATACTAGCCAAATTTCATTTAACTACATGGACCCATCATATTGTAAATAATTGTACTCACTTTATTCCTTTATTAAGAGATCAATAGATGTAGGTCTAGAATAGTATAATTTTGTTGGTACTTTCTTAAAAGTCATTTTATTAACTTGATAAAGTTCTTTGTTGATAAAGATATAACCTACTTGTTTTGATAAGAACATCACTTGTAATTTTTCTATGTTATTGTCATTATTTGATTTTGATTAAGTATTAATATGAACCTTAATCTGTGTTTCACACTACTATTCTTTTTTTATAACAACAGTTCTTTTATCTTTTAATACTAGGCTTTTAAGCCTCTTAATAATCTCATCTAAAACTTCAAACTTATCAACCCTTTCATCAGTCATTTTGTAATCAATTTTTTTTAAAAGATATTTGTTTAAATAAAACTTTGTTTTGAATCTCTAGTTTATTAGAGGTTTCAAGATAATGACTATCTACACTAATTCTCTAACTTTTTCTTCAATTCTAGTCAATTTTTTTCTAATTGACTAGAAACATAAGTTGGCATAATTGTTTCGTTGTATAACAGCACCAACATTTGATTCCAATTTATTGGTTTTTCCTTTATATGGTGAGGTTGTAACCTCCCATTCTCTAAGTTTAACAATCAAATTCAAAATAAGAGGGTTTGCTTATGTATTTTTGTAATCCTCTTTCCTATTTTTGTAAAATAGTTTTGATATGTATTTTCTAAAACAACACGTCTTTTCATCTATAAAATCAAGAAATTTTCATTTTTGAAGTTTATAAACCTTTTAAATAAAAATGAACACATTTGATGTCTTAAGTTCTCGAACCATGTTTTAATGTCTTTTAAACCAAGAATCTTGTTATTATTTTGAAAATGTCATATAAAACCATTTTCTTTTAACTCATTATTTGGAGAGTAAAACAACTCACTAACTTTTCTTTCTTCTTTTATTTCAATGGTTAACATATTGATACTTTTATCTTGATTCCTATTTTCCATGTTCGAAAATGATGGAGAGTGAAGAGAAGAATTACCAACCAGTTCATTAACCATTAAAGTCAAAATGAATGGAGGAAATTCAACCTTATATTTTAGGTAAATAACCTACTTTTTTATTCTTCTACTTTCTTTAAATTCTCTAGAGAATTATGAAGGAACTAAAGAGGTTAAATACCTTATTTTTTTTGTTCAAGTTTAACTAGACAAATCTATTATGTGAAAATATAATTTCCACATCACCATCATTGTATTCAATGACTTGTTTCAACTAGTTAGCCTATCTCTTAATAAGCTCAATGGTCTTTTCTAAAACCCATTTTCAAGTAATTTAACCTGATTCCAGTTGATAGTTTTAAGAACTATTATATTAATTTTAACCTTATTAGATAGGAATAAGGATGTAAGACCTTTATTGGTAGATAACCAATATGAGATTTTTTTTTAATCCTTGAAATAATGGTATTCATAACCTTATAATGGATCTTATAAATAAGGATCAAATTTTTTGATTTAGGCATTATCTCAAAACCTTTTGTTATGATATCAAGACATAATGCATGAATCAAATTTAGATCATTAGGATTATAGAAAAAATAAATTGATTCATAATTGAAATTTGATTCAAATATTCCTAATAAGGAATTATGGAACCTTTTATACCACTTGTCTCTAAGACAAAAGATAATAAACTTATTTAAACCTAATCTTATGGCTAGTTTAATTGCCACTTGTATCATTCCTAAATGTACGAATTTATATTTTTTTTTTGGCAAGAGCTAATAAGCTCTAGAAATAATAGGATAAAATCATTATAACCTTATGATATAGAAAGATCTTCTTCAATAGTTTTAACCACATAGTTTGCTTTAAGCAAGAACCCTTTCTTCTTATAAACTGAAGAAGAAGAAGATAGAGCAAGAAGATGCTATTTTTGTAAATAATTATTATTTATATTTTTATTAATAATAATAGTTTCATTTTTATTTCTAATATTATTACTACTACTGTTATTTTTATTACCATTAAATGATAAGTTATGGGATAGCTTATTCATTATGCATTGCTTATAAGTTTTTTAGTTGGTCAATGATTTATGCCAAACTCCTCAATGGCCACCTACTTAACATGACGATATCCTAACTATATGACCTTACTTTAAAACTTATAAGCAAAATATAATGCTAGTGTACCCTTCCTTTACCAAAAAATGGCTCTAATTTAAGCATATGTATCATAAAGACAAGATTGTTAAGATGCTTAAAGGCATAGGATTAAAAGATAAAGGAGTTGTTGTCATAGAAAAAGAAGGTCAATATAAAACACAAATTGAGGATCAAATCGATACTTAATCTAAATCAAATGATGACAGCAACATAGAAAAATTATAAAAGATGTTTTTATTAAAATAAGGAAGTTATACCTCTATCAACAAAGAATTTTATTCACTTAATAAGATGGCTTATAAGAAAACACCAACAAAATTATACTATCTTAGATTTACATTTGTTGATCTCTTAATAGAGGAATAGAGTGAGTACAATTATTTATAATATGATAAGTCTAGTGGAGTTTAATGGTATTTGCATGGTATGTCTAAACGTCAATTATTATTATTATTATTATGCTACATGATGATATTTGCAACAACCTCCAAAACGAAGGGTAATTCTAACCCTTAAACAGCAAAAATAATTGTCAGTGGCTTTACTGGTCAACTAAAAGGATAGTGGGATTTTTATTTATCCTAATAAGCAAAAAATTAGATTCTCTCTGCTATTAAGACAAAAGAAGGAATACAATTACTAACTATATTAATACACTAGTTTATACCATAATAAATCATTTTGTTAAAACTACCACATTATTACTTGATAAAATATATGAATAATTAATAAATTTAAAATGACTTAATTAAGCCTACTTTAAGTGATACGTGGATGTTTTCTATTCAAAAGTCTTCATTAAAGAAAATAACTAGCATGATTTCTAGAAAGAAAAATTCATTTCAAGGTTGCCTACCTTATTTGCAAAAAGAGTTAAAATAAAACTTAAAGTCTATCACTATGAGATCATTAAATATGATTAATATATTTATAGTGAATTAGTAGCTAAGGTGGTTGCAAAAGGAATAAAGTTATGTAACAAAATTAAGTTACATTGACAACTACAAAAAGAAAAATCTTAATGAAAGAAAGCCTTGGGAGATTTCTATAAACAAATGTGTTATCAACCCATAAGATATCCTTAAAAGAAAAAAGAAAAATATTCCTTTCATTAAAAGACCATTGGAAGCTTTTTATCAAAAGCAAAAGAAAAGGCATATGTTAAAACGACAAGTCAAATAACCTACAACAAAGAAAAAGATAATTGTCTATTATAAGTCTGAAAAAATTGAACATTATTCCAATAAATACCATATACAAAAAAAGATTCAAGAACTATATATAGATGAAGATCTTAAAGGGTCATTACTACATATCTTCTTGAGTAAGGACTCAAAGAAGGAAGATATGGAAATTTAAAGTGGTAGATTATCATTCAAAAGAAAGCTTTGATAATTCTGACTTAAAATCAAACTCTCAAGGAGAAAATAATTATTATAAAACTGTATGCAAAAGTAAGGGCTTATTAATCTTAACAAAAGAAGAAAACATGACTTTGGATTTTATTGATAAAATCCAAAATCTAGATGAAAAAAGGAATCAACTAGAAAATTACTTGCATTTGATTAAGCATGAACAAGAAGAAAAAAAAGGAAATAACTGATTCTAAGAAATAGCCTTGACATAGTTATTCAAATATTTAAAAGAAGGTAATCCTTTATAAAGGAACTTGTTGAGTCTATCTTTGATGGCTAATATTAGATTTGTTGTTAACATCTCACATTGTTGTTCATGTTGATTTGATGTTTTGAATGTCGTTGAGATGTATAGAAGTCATTGGGCAAAACTGGTGATAGCAAGTCAACCCTGAAGTCAATAAGTCAATATTGATTGTTGACCCTAAATTTTAAGAATCAAATCTGGCCGTTGATTGTAGAGTAACCTTTGGGAATCAATGTTAGTTGTTGATAAGTATGAAACCCTAATTTCAAGGCTCTATAAATAACTTCATGCACCTTGCAAGACAAATGTGTGTGGTACAAAATTTTAAAAAAGAACAGCAAACATAAAGGCAGCCATAAGGAGAGGTGAACGGCAAAGAGAGAGGTAGCCACCCAAGAGAGAGTGATCGGCCAAGGCAAAGAAGGCAGCTACCAAGGAGACAGCAATTGGCCAAAGAAGGTGCAACAACAGTTGGGCAAGAGAGTTGTAGCCAAGGAGAGGTGCAATCAACCAAGAGAGGTACAAGGGGCCAAGAGAGTTGTAGTTAAGGAGAGGTGCAACACCAAGGAGAGAAAAACATGCAATAGCCACACCAAGGAAAGAAAGATGTGTAGCAACCACACCAAACCAGAAAAAAAGGTGTACAGCAGCCACACCAAAGAAAGAAGATGGCAGCAGTTGGCCAAACCAAAGGGAGAAGGAGTTGCAGCAGCTACCCAAGGAATCCTGCAATTGCAGTAAAGAAACCAACAACTTATAGCAAGCAACACCAGTAGTAGCCTATAACACCAGTAGTAGCTCATAACACTAGCAGCAATCTGTAACACTAGTAGCAATTGCAGCATTAGCAACAATACCAACAAGAGCAGCAGTAATTGCAGCACTAGCAACAAGTAATAGCAGCAATACCAGCAAGTTCAGTAGCAATTATAGCATCATCAACAAGCAATAGCTACAAGAGCAGGCAGCAAACCAAGGAGAAACCAACAGCTTTTAGGCACAACTAGTAATAAGCAATAGTAACAAGGGCAAGCTGTAAATTAAAGAGAAACCAGCAACTAACAGGCATGATTGGCAGCAGCACATCTAGCAAATTGTAGCAGGTAGCAATAGTAGCAAGTGTAGGCACAACCAGCAAAGGTAGCAAGTGCAAGTATAACCAGCACGTGCAGCAAATGCAAGCATAACCAGTAAAGGCAACAAGTGTAGGCACAACTAGCAGCAATAGCAATGTGCAGAACTAGTAGCAGTGAATCATAACCAGCAAATTGCAGCAGGCACAACTAACAACAGGCAGTAAGTGCAGGCACAACTAGCAGCAGGCAATAAGTGCAGGCACAACTAGTAGTAGGTAGCAAGTGCAAGCACAACCAGTAAGTGTAGGCACGACCAGCAGTAAGTTCAACAGCTTGCAGCAGCAAAGAAGAAAATGTGTCCCGGTCGCAAGTTCAGTAACTTGCAACAACAGAGGAGAAAACATGTCCTGACAGCAAGTCCAACAGCTTGCAGTAGCAAAGGAGAGAATGTGCCCTGACAACTTGCAGCAGCAAAGAAAAAAACGTGCACAAGCAGTAGGGCAAGAAACCTACTAAGGTAATAAGTGAGGTAACTTGCCAAGGTAATAGGTAAGGAAACTTGCCAAGGCAGCAAGTGAGGTAGCACTGATAGTAGAGGAAGAAACCTACCAAGGTAGCAGGTAAGGTAGCAAAGGAAGAGAACCTACCAAGGCCGAAAGAGGTAGCACCGGCAACAAAGGTAGAGAACCTACCAAGGCAGCACCAGCAATAGGGGGAGAGAACCTGCAGTAGAGATAACTTACAACGAATATAACCTGTAAAAAAGAGACTAGCAAAAACTGAGCAAAGACCAGCAGTAAGGAAGAAGAAGATTCACGTTCTGCACTAGCAACCTATACACATTGAGTGATCTTTCTCAAGAAAGTGTTAGTCATAAACCTTTTGATAAACTTATTGAAAAAGGGTAAGATACCCTTAAAGTGATTAGGATATCGTCTCATCTAGTGATTGGGAGATCAAACCTTTGAGTGATCGAGAGTTCATTGTAAGTGGTTAAGGAGTGATCTTCCACACTATAACTATATCCTTTGATAACAATAGTGGATTGTGTGATTTAAGAGTGATCTTATCACATCATGGACACAGCTCACATATCATAGGTGAACCACATAAAAATCTTTTTGTGTTCTCTAGTGCTTGTGTTTGATTGATATCCGTATGACCACTCTCACATAAATAAGAAAGAGAAAACATTGGATCATCGACTTTAACAAGTCACAAAGGTTAATCCGAAAAGATTTGTAAAAAGCAAGCATCTCACACTAATTCACCCTCTTCCCCTCTCAATGTGAGACTTAAGAAGGTCCTCATCAAGTGATATCAGAACCGATTTCCTCTATTGATCCATTTTGCTTGCTTTGATCTGAAGTTATTTGTTGCTATTGTTTTATCTTTATTGATGATTGATATCATGGATAGGATGAATAGTATTAAATTCTTTGTTTGAAAAGGAGACACATAAGGCATTTCTCGCCTTTCCAACATATTCCAAAGTGATGGGGTGTAACATAGCTAAGCAAATCTGGGATAAATTGAAGAACATTTATAAAGGAGACAAGGTTGTAAAGGAAGCCAAGCTACAAATCTGGATGAGTAGATTTGTAGACATAAAGATGCAGAATGATGAATCTGTGGATGCCTTCTTCACAAGAGTCAACAAAATTATGTGCTTAATTAGAGGCTATGGAGAGGAGATCAACGATGCTACTGTGATAAGGAAAATACTTGAAACCTTACCGAAAGCTTACATTGCCAAAGTTTCCTCCATAAAAGATAAAGACTTGGATAGGCTACCTTTAGATGATTTGCACGATATATTGGTGACTTATGAAATGAGAATAGCCCCAAGGAAGAAAGAAAAAAAGTCTAAGGTGGATAAAGAGTTGGCCTTCAAGGCAATGAAGGACTTAAAGATTAAAGACCTAGAAGAAGAATCCGACAGCAAATCTGAAGAAGAAGATGATGGTACTGAACTAGATGATGTCATGGCATACAAGGGAAAATTACCCTTGAAGTGCTTTAGCTGTAAAGACATAGGGCATTTTGTTATGGATTACCCAAAGAGAAGAGAAGCAAACAGTAATGATGATGATGAGTCAGTCCCATTGAGGAGAACAAAGAAATCTAGCTATTCTAAAGCTGAAAATTATTTGAGAAAGCTGGATGAAAAAGATTTTGAAGAAGAAGTTGATGATGATTCCGATGATGATGCTGCAAGGAATGTGATGGTTACTAAAGTAAATGATGTTCTAAAATTTTCAAGTGATGAGGAATCAATAGAAGAGGAAGATGATGAGTTGGTTCAGCAACTTGAGAATGAACCGAGAGCTCGTTTGCCAAAAAATAGCAAGCTGGAAAAAGAGGTAAAGCATATCAAGAAGTTATATGAAAATTTTGCTATTGATGAATCTGATTTCCATGTGAAAGAAAAGGAGTTTGAAAGAAAAGAAAAGGAGTACTTAAAGAGAATTAAGGAGCTGATCATACTTGAAGTAGAGCAAGGCAAGATATACAAAGATCTTGGCACTAAGGTGATTGCACGAGAGCAAGAGGTACTGATTTTGCAAGCCAAGTTCCACAAGGCTAAGTTTGAACTGAGGAAGCATGAAGAAAGCTTTTATGCAAGCCATGAAAGTGAGAGGAGAGTCGTCTTTAGTGAATTCCATCAAGAAGGATGCTACCAAAAAATTAAATGAGTGTCTAAGCAAACAAAGACCTTATTCATGAGGAATAAAGGCCTTAGCTATATCAAAAAGCCAAATGAGAAGGTAGCAGAGAAGAAGAAAATTGTGTTTGTACCTAAAAGCAAGCATAATGACATTATGGAGAAGAGAAACCAACCCAAGCTAAAATGGGTTCGGAAAGATGTGGTGAAGACTCTCATCCAAAGGAGATAAGTTGTCAAAGATGAAAAGGAGGTTGCCACAACAATTGCTGAAGATAGGAGATATGAACTTGGTGAAATAAGAAAATTTAGATTTAAAGGATTTTGCTGGAGCTATGGTAAGTATGGACATAGGCTAATATCTACTGGAATGTGAGGCAAGAGTCAAGGGGGAGACTCTATCAAGAAAGGAAATAGTCTCAGGTGAAAAGAAGTCATATTCCACTAAGAAACAAATTTGATTTGTTGGGAGAAATTTGTGGAAGATGCGAAAGGGCTAGACACACTGCTGAGGATTGCTTGACACTACTGCCTGGTCAAAAAGTGCAAAGGAGAACAACTACACAAGCTCTTACATTTAGCCAAAGAAAAAGAAGAGGAAGAGAAATGACTATAGTTATGGAAGTAGCCTTCAAAGCTTCCAAAGAAAAGCTATAGATCCTGGACAGTGGTTGCTTTTCACACATAATAGGAGACTTCGAGATGTTGAAGGGAGTAGCAAAATATGATGGAGGGTCAGTCAAATTTGGTAATGATAGTGCCTTAAAGATTCAAGGTATCGGTGCTACTAAAATTGGTATATAAAAATTGAAATCAAAGAAAGTGCTTTATGTTGAAGGGCTAAAAACACAATCTCATCAGTGTTAGCTAGCTTTGTGATAATGGACATGAAGTTACTTTCAACAAGAGTGGCTACACAGTGAAAAGATTAAGAGATGGTGTTGTTCTTACTAAGGGTGAAAAAACAAATAGAAACTTATACCAAGTTTCCATAAGTAAAACCACATGCTACATGAGCACCAAAGATGAGAACTTGTTGTGGCATAGAAGATTAGGACATGTTGGACAAATGAGGCTGAATTTATGTGTTCAGTCACCCCTTAGAAGCTCAGGTATCCTCTAACCCCTCTCCCTTTTCCTCTTTTATTATTCTTTGGATTTGTTGTCAAAGGGGGAGATATTTTGCATAAATCCAAAAAAAGTATATATTGATTAAAAAGGGGAGAAAAAAAAAAAGGAGTTAAAGATTATTCCCAATTAAGGGAGATGCATGTTTTAAAGGGAGCTATGAATGTCTGTGAATGTCAAAGGTTGTTATATATGTATTGTTAGATTTAATGTGTTACCAACAAATCCAAAGGGGGAGATTATTGAGCCCATCTTTGATAGCTAATATTAGATTTGTTGTCAATAATATCTCACATTGTTGTTCATTTTGATTTGATGTTTTAAATGTTGTTGAGATGCATAGAAGTCATTGGGCAAAACTAGTGATGACAGGTCAACCTTGAAGTCAATGAGTCAATGTTGACCATTGACTCTAAATTTTAGGGGTCAAAGTTGATAGTTGAACTTTGACCAATGACCTTAAATTTTACGAATCAAATCTATCCGTTGATTGTAAGGTAACATTTGGGAATCAATGCTGGTTGTTGATGAGTGTGTGCTACAGAATTTTAAGAAAGAACGACAAACCTAAATGTAGCCATAAGGAGAGGTAAATAGTAAAAAAAGAGGCAACCACCCCAAAAGAGTGACTGGCCAAGGCAAAGAAGGTAGCCACCAAGGAGAGAGTAGCAAGCCAAAAAGGGTGCGACAACAACCGAGCAAGAGTGTTTGTAGCCAAGGAGAGATACAAGCAGCCAAGAGAGGTACAACACTAAAGAGAGGTGCAACCAGCCAAGAGAAGTACAACACCAAGTAGAGGTGCAGCCAGCTACGAGAGTTGTACCACCAAAGAGAGAAAAATGTGTAGTAGCCACACCAAAGAGAGAAAGACAAGCAGTAGCCACACTAAACTAGATGAGAAGGTGTGCAGCAGCCACACTAAACCAGAAGAAAGGGTGTGTAGCAGTCACACCAAATCAGAAAAGAAGGTGTGCAACAGCCACAACAAAGAAAGAAAAAGGCAACAACCAACCAAACCAAAGGGCCAAGGAGTTACAACAACACCCTAAAGAATCCTACAATTGCAATAAAGAAACCAGCAACCTGCAGTAGGCAACACCAGCAGCATATCTTGCATAACACTAATAGTAGCTTGTAACACTAACAACAATACCAGTAAGTGTAGCAACAAGCATAACCAGTAGGAACAATTACAACACCAGTAGCAAGCAATAGCAGTAAGAGTAGACAATATACCAAGGAGAAACCAGCAGCTTACAGGTACAACCAGCAATAAGCAATAGCAATAAGGGCAAGTAGCAAACTAAGGAGAAACCAGTAGCTAGTAGGCACGACTGGCAACAACACATCCAGCATATTGCAGCAAGCAACAATAGCAACAAGTGCAGGTACAACCAAAAAAGGCAATAAGTGCAGGCACAACCAGCACATGCTTCAAGTGCAAGCACAACCAGCAAAGGTAGCAAGTGTAGGCACAACCAGCAGCAATAGCAGCGTGTAGAACTGGCAGTAGGTGAATCATAACCAACAAATTGTAACAAGCAGCAAGTGTAGGCACAACCAGCAACAATAGCAGCATGCAGAACTGGTAACAGGTGAATCATAACCAACAAATTACAATAGGCAGCAAGTGTAGGCACAACCAGCAATAGGCAACAAGTGCAAGCACAACCAGTAGTAGGTAGCAAGTGCAGGTGCAACCAATAAGTGTAGGCATGACTAGCAGCAGGTCCAGCAACTTGTGCAACCATAAAGGAGAAAATGTGTCCCGACAACAAGTTCGGCAGCTTTCAATAACAGAGGAGAAAATGTGCACTAGCAATAAGGGAAAAAACTTGCCAGGGTAGCAAATGAGGTAGCACCGGCAGCAGAGGAAGAAACCTGTTATGGCAGTAAGTGAGGCAGTAGAGGAAGAGAACTTGCTAAGGCCGAAGGAGGTAGCACCGACAACAGGAGGAGAGAACTTGCCAAGGCAATAGAGGAGACAACACCAGTAAGTAGAGGAGAGATCCTATTGAGGCAGCAGGTGAGGTAACATCGACAGCAAAGGGAGATAACCTGCAATGGAGATAATTGGTAGTGGAGACAACTTACAGCAAAGATAACCTATAAAAAAGAGAACGACAAAGCCTGAGCAAAGACTACCAATAAGGAAGGAGAAGATCCGCATTCTGCACTAACAGCCTATGCACATTGAGTGATCTTCCTCAAGGAAGTGTTAGTCACAAACCTTATGATAAACTTGTTGAAAAAGGGTGGGATACCCTTAGAATAATTGAGAAATTAGTCTGTTGAGTGATTGGGAGATCGTCTCATCTAGTGATAGGGAGATCAAACGTTTGAGTGATCAGGAGATCATTATAAGTGGTTAAGGAGTGATCCTTCTACACCATAACTATATCCCTTGATAATAATAATGGATTACGTGATTTAGGAGTGATCCTATCACACTGTGGATGTAGCTCACACATTACAGGTGGACCACGTAAAAATCTCTTTGTGTTCTCTAGTGCTTTCGTTTGATTGATATTCATATGGCCACTCTCACATAAAGAAGAAAGATAAAATATTGGATCATCAAGTCTAACAAGTCACAGAGGTTAATTCAGAATTTGTAAAAAATGAGCATCTCACACTGATTCACTCCCTCCCCTTCTTAGTGTAAGACCTAAGAAGGTCCTCATTAGAACTTTTTATTCAAGAGTTAAAAATAGAAATAAAAGAGCTTAATAAAAAGCTAAAAGATTTAATGGAAAGAATTATTATCTTTAAAAATGCATCTAGAAAAGTGACAGACCATCTAGAAACTTCCTTAAATGAAGAAGATTTAGAAAATTTTTAGTTTTTAACATGATTTATAAGGTCATTACACATAAATGGCATGTGAAAATTATAATCATAGTTAGCAAAGAATACATATTTGTTGTTCCCACAGTCTTGTATAGGTTGTAATTGTTGTTAACTAGGTTTAAGTGTGCAAGAAAGTAAAGCCACATGGAAGGGCAAGAACGTAAATCCACCACGTAAGCCTTGGAGGGGCAAGAACATAAATTCACCGCGTAAGCCCTATTAGGGTTTCATGGAAAAGAGTATATAAAGACCTTGGAAGACAAAATTGGGAAAAGACCAATACAATTGAATACATAGCAAAACACAAAAGTGTGTGGACGACCAAATAAAGAAAATAGAAAAACACAACATATGGCCAAAGCACACCGATGGCAAGCGAATGGCAGAACAAGGGACAGCAAAATAGAAAAGAAACAATTGTCGTGAACAGTAACAGTTGAGTGAACAGTAGCTGTCGTCAAGTGAACAGTAGCTGTCATCGGAGATAGGAGAGAAAACGAACTTGTGGTCGGAAAAGAGGAGAGGTCGGCAAAAATAGAGAAAAGAGGAGACAGCTGAAGGGGCTGGTGACCGGATAGAAGATCGGAAGAGCAAAACGGCAAAACCGTTGGAAGAGAGAGAAAAATCATATACGGCCAAATCAGAGCAGACTAGTGGAAGGAGAGAGAAACCCGATGGCCAAAAATAGAAGGTCGACAGAATCGAGAGAGAGACAGATGAAGAGTGAGATCGTGAAATAGGAAATGAGTTGAGATGACTGGACGGTGAGAGAGAAAGCACAACACGGCAAGAGAGAGAAACGGGTTGACGGCAAAACAAAGTGGACGATTGATGGAAAACCAGGACGGCCGAAAATTAGAATTGGGGGCTAAACGAAGAACAACTGTCGAGAGAGAGAATAGGGACGACCAAAAAAGTGAGCAGAACAGCAAAAATAGACAATTGGCGGAAACCTAAGAATGGCCAAATCAGAGTTGATGGGAAGGCGAGAAAATGAAAACACAGCGAAAATCAGAGACGGCTGGACAGCAGAACAGAGGTGAACGACCAAAAAAGAGTGAACGGTTGGATGATAAGAGAGAGAAATCTGGCAGTAAAAGAGAGAAATTCGACGGTAAGAGAGAGAAATCCGACTGGATAGCAAGAAAGAGAAATGAACAGGTGAGGCGGGCCATGAAATAGTGAGATCGTGGGGCAAGGTGACGAGTGGGACCATGAGACAGTGAAAGCAGGAGTTGTGTGAAACAACGTAGAGAAGAAATTCAACGAAGCATCGGAAAGAACTCAACGTATTTCCAGATTTCTTCAAGAGAGGTTAGAGAGCGTTGTAGTGAACTTTTAAGCAGCAGTGGAGCAACCTTTCAATTCAATAGAGGCAAGACAAGCTAGAAGAAGGGTAGACATAGTAAGTGACACTCTTTGTATTGTACTTACTTAGTAATTTTAATAGTGAAAGGAGCAGAGGATTAAGACATCCATTGTAGCTAGAATTCTCAAGTATAGTGGATAGTCTCGGTAAGGGAGAGTCCCTACCACCGTGGATGTACGTCACGTTGACGGAACCACATAAATCTCGTGTGTCCTTAATTTGCTTTATGTTTTGTGTTTTGAATTGAGTTGTGAACACAGCTAAAGTATCAGCCAACCCATAACCTAACAAAGACCTAAATAAGAACATCCGAATTGTCTATTAGGCAAGGTGTCTAAAAGGTGACTTTGAGGACTATTGTGATTAGTAGGTAGCAATAGATCTACCTTAGTTGAGTCTGAGAAAGAGTTCGCTTTTAAGAAGAGGTTGAAGTTGTTCACTTACTTGCGAATTACGATTTGTGGTGATACTGATTCACCCCCCCTCTTAGTATTACAAACTACTAGATCCTAGGGAGAAGTTGGGAACTTCAATATTCTTTATTTTATTGATTCAAAAGTTAATATAAATTATATAAATTAAAGGTTAGTATCCTCAAGTATTTTTCAAATACTACTTAGGTGTTAAACACTGTAGATAAGAATAAGTTTGTTATTAAATACAAGCTATCTAATACAATCATATGTAACGAAAGAGTTTATTTATAATTCCTTTCATTCTCTTAAGATGTTATTCTGGAAAATTCATTTTTGCATATACTTTATCCATTTCAAAAAATTTATGAAGAAGGGATATATGCAAAAATAGATGGGCAACTTATTAGTTTCAAATTTATTACAATTCCTCAATATAAAGATATTAACTTAATCCAAAAGAGGATTAAAAGAAAAGAGAAGCTTTTAAATTCTCTTAATGAAGAAGTTGCTTATAAACACTTAAGGGAAAAAATTGAGTTACCAATTCAAAGGAAAATACAAGAAATACAATAGAAAATAACAAAAGTTGTATATGTTGAATTACCAACAACATTTTGAAATGGGAAAAAACACATGGTAATTTACCATATGAGCCCACATTCAAAGAAAGTTAGATGGCTTGATGAAGAACAAGGTATTGTTCAAGTGCAACAAAGCAAGTATTCCCAAGATCCTTTGCAAGGAATCAGTGGTCCAATGACTAGGACAAAGACAAAAAGGATAGAAAAAAGGCTTGATAAGGCTTAATCATAGAGCTGCATGACAAAGAGGGTGCTCTAGAAGATTCCAGGGTTGTTCTAAAAGTTTCCAATGCTATACTAAAGAAAATCACCTATCTTTATGTGCAAGATAATAGACAAGACTTAAAACTTAAAGAATAAAACTTGGAGCCCATGATATAAGTTTAAGCTACATGACCAAGCTAAAGAAAGGCTAAATTTGCATGCTAAATTGTATTGATGGACCTGATTTTGCTTTGGATTGCTAGATTTTAAGTTAAGATCAAATTATATGTAAAAAAGGCTTAACTTCTTGGGTTTATTTGGGCTTATAGGTTCGACTAAGTCTTAATACATTAGTTAAGGTTTTACCTTGACTTTTATGCCTAGTTATCATTAATTGTAATTTTTTTAAGGATTCCTAATCAAGGCAGATTTGTATTTCTTAGGATTCTTAATCAAGGTAGATTTGTATTCCTTAATTAGAGGGATCTCCTGTAATTAAGATTTTTCCTATATAGGTATGTTAAGAAACACCTTTTCCATATAAGATTGTAATATTTACATTCCTATATGAAGGCTACAACTATATAAAACAGAATCAATAAGATTGAGATATTTTTTAGCAAGTTTTGCTTTACTATTTTGTGTTTTTGGAAGAATACATTGTCTTGACTTATCAAAGGAGTGATCAACCTTTGTAGCATCTTAAGATTAAGGCTTTTAGGACTTAGTTTCCTTAAGGTTCTAATCTGATCAACCCAACTTGTTTCCTAACTTTTTAGGGTGTACATAACAAATTGATTCAAGGGTTTCTAGGGTAAGTCACCTAACGGGTTCTTTATCATAGCTACAAAGGCTTGACTTATAGCAATGGGGCCAATTCATATGGAAATTTGCAAAAATAAGATAAATTATCCCTTACAAAAGGGGGCTCTTAGAAAAAGTAAAAGCCTATAAAGTTGTCTAACCTTTTATGTTGAAAATGCAACCAAATTTGAACAAGGATATCTAAGACATGTTATTAATTATAAACCTTTAAATATGGTTTTAAGGTAGATTAAATATATAATCCTAATAAAAGAAACCTGTTTAACAAGATTTATGAAGAGATAGTCTCATTATTTAGGAATTTAACTATTAAATGCTCATATGAAAAGCTAATCAAGATCATTGACTTTTTTGTTGAATGGAGCTTAACAAATTGAAAGTATCAACTATGTATTAACAAGCTTGTTGCAATGAATCTAATAATTGGTGCATACATGAAAGTGAATTTCAAGATTATTTTGTGTAAAAAGGTCCTTAGAAGTAAAGGAGAAGCATTGCTTGATAAAAATAAAGAGACAATCATATTATTTAGGAATTTAGCTATTAAATACTTACATAAAAAGCTAGTTAAGTTCATTAATTCCTTTGTTTGATGGAATTCAATGGATTTAAAGTATCGATGGTGTATACTTATGCTTGTTGTAATGAAGCTAATGGTTAGTGTATACATAAAAGTTAATTTTAAGATCATTTTATGTAAAAGAGTCCTTTTAAGTAAAGGAGAAATGTTGCCTACTAGAAATGATGAGATAGTCTCATTGTTCAAGAATTTAGTTATTAAATACTTGCATAAATGTTGATTAAGATCATTGAGTCCTTTGTTTGATAGAATTTAATGGATTCAAAGTATTGATGGCATATAAACATGTTTGTCGCAATGAATCTAATGGTTAGTGTAGACATGGAAGTTAATTTCCAGATCATTTCAAGTAAAAAAATCCTTGGAAGCAAAGAAAGAGCATTATTAGCTAGAAATGAAAAGATAGTCTCATTATTTGGGAATTAAACTATTAAATACTTGCATCAAATGCTAATCATGATCTTTGACTTCTTTGTTTGATGAAATTCAATGGATTCAAGGCATCGATGGAGTATAGACAAGCTTGTTGTAATAAGTGTATTGGTCGATGTATACACAGAAGTTAATTTTGTATAAAACTGGCCTTGTAACCAAAGAAGGAGCATTGTTAATTGAAAATGAAGAGACCGTCTCATTATTCAAGAATTTTACCATTAAATACTTACATAAAAGCTAATCATAACCATTAACTCCTTTATTTGATGAAATTCAATGGATTTAATGTATTGATGGTGTATTGATATGTTTGTTACGATAAATATAATGGTTGGTATATAAACAAATGTTAATTTTAAGATCATTTTGTATAAAAGAGTCTTTGTAAATAAAGGAGGAAGGTCATTGGCTAGAAATGAAAAGATAATCTCATTATTTGGGAATTCAACAAATTCAAAGTATCGATAGTGTATAAACAAGCTTGTTGCAATGAATATAATTGTTGGTTTATAAACAAAAGTTAATGTCAAGATTTTCATGTTAAAAATTCCTTGTAAAAAGAGGAGAAGTATTGCTAGCTAGAATTGAAGGAACCATCTCATTATTTAGGAATTTAATTGTTGAATACTCATATGAAAAGCTCATCATGATCATTGACTCCATTGTTTGCAAGAATCCAATGGATTCATGGTACCAATTGTGTAGAGAAGAGCCTGTTGCAATTAATGTAATGCTAATTATTGACATATAAATTAATTTTAAGATCATTTTATGTTAATATGAACTTGCAAAGAAAAAAGGAGCTTAGTTAGCTAAAAATGAAGTGATAGTCTCCTTATTTTGGACTTGAACCATTCAATACTTGTAAGATTTGATGGAATTTAATGGATTTGAAGTATTAATGGTTATAACCATGCTTGTTGCATTACCTATAATAGTTTATGTATGTATAAAAGTTAATTTCATGTAAAAAAAAAGTCCTTGGATGTAAAGTTAATCAAGATTATTGACTCTTTTGTTTGATGAAATTCAATAAATTCAAAGTATTGATGGTGTATAGACATGGTTATTATAATGAATATAATGGTTGGTATATACAAAAGTTATTTTCAAGATCATTTGTGTAAGAGTCCTTATAACCAAAAAAGCTTAAAATAACTTGAAGTGACAATCTCATTATTGAGGAATTTATGCATGAAAAGCTTAAAATAACATGAAGGGTTAATATTGTAAAAGAAGAAGACATCATTAAATGGTATTGATTGTCAATGATTTATGCTTAAAGCTCAAAATGCCAAATCATGACTGAAGTTCTGGACTTCTCCCTACGATCTACTAGTTTGTGATACTAAGAGGGGGGTGAATCAGTATCACCACAATTTGCAATTCACAGGTAAGTGAACAACTTCAACCTCTTCTTAAAAGCAAACTCTTTCTTAGACTCGACTAAGGCTGTTGTTCCCACAGCCTTATATGGGTTGTAATTGTTGTTAACTAGGTTTACGTGTGCAAGTAAATTGAAGCCACATAGAAGGGCAAAAAGGTAAAACCACACAGAAGGGCAAGAAAGTAAATTCACTGCGTAAGCCCTATTAGGGTTTCATGGAGTAGAGTATATAATGGTCTTGGAAGACAAAGAACAGGGAGTCAGCAATATTGAGCATTCAGCAAAACCTAGACAACCGACCAACCAAAGAAAACACCAAACCCTACACAGAAGAACACCACTTACAAAAGAAAAGAGCAACCATTGCAGCCGTCGAGAAAAAGTGCAGCCGTCGACGGGAAGAGAGATTCAGCCGTCAAGTGAATAGTAACCATCACCGGAAGAAGAAGAGAAAACGGAAATTGACCAAAAAGAAGGAGACATCGAAAGTAGGGGCTGAACAAAGAACAACGAATAGAGGACGGCCAAATTGGAGTCGTTGTTGGGGGTAAGGAGAGAAACCTGTGAGGAATGGCACACCACTGGCACACCAGCGATCTGCGAGGAGACAACACGGTAGAGAGAGAAACAGACAGTCGGAAAAATAGAGAAACGGGTCGACGGGAGAGAAAACCGGTTACAGTTAGATGGGGCTGGACAGCAGGATGAAGAAAAGCAGACCGGCGGAAGAAGAAACTAGACAGCCATAAAAGAGAGAGATACTGACAGCAAAAAAGAACAACCGTCGAGAGAGAGAAAGAGGAGACGGCCAGAACCAAAGAGTCGATACGGCCAAAATCAGATCCAACTGGACGGTGAGATAGATCCGGTTGGATAGTGAGAGAGATTTGGCTGAATGAAGAGAGAGAAACCACTGGCAGAATTGAAGACGGATGAAGAGAGAGAAATCCGATGAAGAGAGAGAAATTCGGCTGGACAGCAAGAGAGAGAGAAACGGATAGGCGAGCCGTGAGACAGTGAGATCATGAGACAAAGAGACGAGTGAAACCGTAAGACGGTGAAAGCAGGAATTGTGTGAGACAACGTAGAGAAGGTATTCAGTGAAGCATTGAACTCAACGTATTTTTAGACTTCTTCAAGAGAGGTTAGAGAGTGTTGCGGTGAACTTCTAAGCGGCAGTGGAGTAGCCTTTCAATTCAACAGAGGCAAGACAAGCTAAAAGAAGGGTAGACACAGTAAGTGACACTCTTTGTATTGTACTTGCTTAGTAATTGCAATAGTGAAAGGAGCATAGAATCAAAGACATCCATTGTAACTTGTATTCACAAGTATAGTGGATAGTCTTGGTAGAGGGAGAGTCCCTACCACCGTGGATGTACGTCACATTGACGGAACCACGTAAATCTCATGTGTCCTTAATTTGCTTTACGTTATGTGCTTTGAATTGAGTTGTGAACGCAGCTAAAGTATCAGCCAACTCATAACCTAACGAAGACCTAAACAAGAACATCCGTATTGTTTATTAGGCAAGGTGTCTGAAAGGTGACTTTGGGGACTATTGTGATTAGTAGGTAGCAATAGATCTACCTTAGTCGAGTCTGAGAAGGAGTTTGCTTTTAAGAAGAGATTGAAGTTGTTCACTTACCTGTGAATTGCAAATTGTGGTGATACTGATTCACCCCCCTCTCAGTATCACAAACTAGTAGATCCTAGGGAGAAGTCGAGAACTTCAATTGGTATCAGAGCACTGGTTCACCAATTTAAAGCTTAACAGCTTGGTGTAGTTTGAAGGGATCTAGAAGTTTGACTTGTTCAGCATATTGAGAAATGGAAGTCGGTACCAACACCAGCACCACTTACAGCAAGAAGGTTCCAATCTTCAACGAAACCAACTACCATATATGGAGAGCAAGAATGCAAGTGGTATTTGCAACCATGGGCATGAACGTGGTGAAATGCATACAAGAGGGTTTTGTTGCTCCGGAAGAAGGTAAAGACCCAACCCCAGAGGAGTTAAGGCAATTTGAGATAAATGGGAAGGCCTCAAATGTCATCATTTCAGCATTGACAGATGCTGAGTATGCTAAAGTGATAGATTGCAAATCTGTTAAGGAGATATGGGACAAATTGCAGAAGGTCTATAAAGGTGATGGCAGAATGAAGGAGGCTAAGCTTCAAGTGTTCAAGGAAAGATATGAATCTCTCAGAATGCAAAAGAATGAGACAGTCCAAGAGTTCTTCACCAGGGTTAATGACACTGTAAACGACCTGAGAAGTCATGGGAAAAACAAGAAGGACTCATCGATTATGAAGAAAATTCTGAGAATTTTGCCTGAGAGGTTTGCCTCAAAGGTAGCAACCATAGAGAAGGGTAAAGATCTCAATTCTATGTCTCTGTATGATCTCCAGTGCAATCTCATTGCATATGAGATGAGGATAAAGTCAGCTGAAAGCTCTGCAACAACGAAGGTATCAAAGGAGGCAGCTTTCAAAGCTATGAAGCACTTGAAGATAAAAGAAGAGAAAGAATCATCCAGTGAGGAGGATGATCATAAGGATGAGGAAGAAAGTGAAGGTGAAGTATTGGCTTATTTCACTAGGAAATTCAAAAAGGGGTCTAAGAAGGGAAAAGGACAACTGGCCTTGAGATGTTATCATTGTGAGCAAACTAGACACTTTGCTTCTCAATGCAAAGTGAAACTTGATGATGAAGATGAGGATGGTGATGATGAGCAGAATTCAAGATGGAGAAGATTATCATTCAAATCAAAGAAGTCCAACAAGAAGACTGCCAACCCACAGAAGAAGAAGAGAGCCTCATTCAAGAGCTATGTGAGTCAAATAAAAGAAGTTGATGAGGAGGAAGATGAAGACTCATCAGATGAGCATGTCTTTATGGCATCAGCACAAGGTGGTAGCTCAACCTCTGAAGAGGAAGAGGAGGTTGATGAAGAAGAGCCAGATCTTGAAGCTAAGCTGGAAGCAGCTTCAAAGGAGATAATTAGAAGGGGCAGAACCATAAAAAGGTTGGAGGCTCACATAAAACAAGTTGAAGCAAAGTCTGAGGAAGCTGAAAGTCAAAAGGATGAAATAAGGACTGAACATATTGACTTGAAGAGAAGATTTGAAGAACAGATCAAAATATGTGTAGACCTTACTATAGAGTTTGGCTTAAGGACTTCAACAATTGAAGAAATGGAGATAGAGTTGTTGAGACTTCAGCAACAACTCAAAAAGAGTGAGAAGAACTTGCAGAAGTTTGAAGTGGTAGGAGAAACAAGCTTTTCAAAAGAAAAGAAGAATGAGACTTTGCCACAGAAGTTGAAAGAGAAGGCTGTGACTCAGGTGAAGATAATTGAAGAAGAGATGACAGTTATCAAACCAAAGCCAAGGCCAAAAATGATGGATGTGGTTAAAGAGCAGCAGCCTATAGCTGATACGTCTTAGAAAGAAAAGAAAGTCAGCCAGCAGAGGGCTACGGCTGAAAAGAAGAAGGAGAAGAAGGTGACTGAAATGAAAGTCACACAAGCAAAGAAGCCAGTTACTTTGCCTATACAGCAAGTGATGAATAGAAGAAGACGAGTTGTGATCAAACCCAAGAAGAGGTAGTTTCAAGGTCATTGCCTTTATTGTGGAGTTTGGGGTCATAAGGCGAGTAACTGCTGGTGGAGAAGGCCAGTATATGTCTCCAACTTGAGAAGATCCGATGCTGCATACAGGGGGAGACAGTACAAAATTCAGAAGAGAACACCTGTCGTGAGTTTTTGCACATACTGTAAAAGGCGAGGACACACTGATGAGGATTGTTGGTGGAAGCCCAAACTAGTAGTTTCAAAGAACAAGTTTGCTATATTGGTAGACTTGGAACAGTGTGAAAGGTACGGGTAGGATGGCCATAATGCCAAAAGATGCATGACACTTCTCCCTGAGCAAGAGAAGGCGCTTAATGGCACAATGAAAACAAGTGGTGCAGTCAAAGCTGAGAAAAAGGAGAAAGCTATCTTCCAAACAGTTCAAAAGAAGGAATATAGAGCAAAAAGGGAGGTGGCTAATATAGCTGAAATTGCACTGAAGGCTGATTGCAAGGATAAGCAGTGGATCCTTGATAGTGGATGCACTTCGCACACAACGGGAGACAAGAGTAAATTATCAAAGCTAAACAAATCAAGAGAAGGTAGAGTCAAGTTTGGCAATGATGATTCACTCAACATCAATGGTCAGAGGTCAGTGAATATTGGAAAAGGAAAGTTGAAAGATGTTCTGCATGTTGAAGGACTCAGATATAATCTAGCATCTGTCAGCCAACTATGCAACGACGACCACAAAGTGATATTCACAAAACAGGTTACCAAGTAAAGAGTAAAGAAGGCAATACTGTTGCAGCCGGGAAGAGAACAGCTGAAAATTTGTATGTGATTGATGAGGACAAGATGAACATTTGTTTACTTACAAAAGAAGAAGAAAATAAACTATGGCATAGGAGGCTGGGACACTTATCACAGAAGAACATGAGGAAGCTGACCACTACTCATGCAATTAGAGAGATTCCCGATCTCAGGAGAGAGAGAGAGAGTATGTTTGCTCAGCATGCTCTAAAGGAAAACATGCCAAAAAGCAGTACAAGACTAAAGAGTTCAATTCTGAAGTAGTGCTTGACATTGTGCATACTGATTTGTGTGGACCGATGAGGACAAAAGGGTTGAAAGGTGAGAGGTACTTCATTTTGTTTGTTGATGATTATTCGAGAAGGACCTGCCTCATGCACCTCAAACATAAGTCAAAAGTTTTGAATTGCTTCAAGAGATACAGAAGATTGGCTGAAAATGAGAGTGGAAGGAAGATCAAAGTATTGAGGTCAAATCAAAGTACTAAATTTACAAATGAAGCTTTTGAAGATTACCTTGAGAAGCATGGTATTCATCATCAGATGGCAGCAGCAAGAACACCTCAACAGAACGGGGTGGTAGAGAGGAAGAATAGAGCTGTGGTTGAAATGGCAAGAACTCTACTGCTGGAATCCAAGCTTCACACAAGATTTTGGACAGAAGCAACATTTACAGCTGTACATCTACTAAACAGAGTATTACTAAGGCCTAATACTGATAAGACTGCATATGAGCTATGGAGTGGAAAGAAGACAATAGCCCAAGTATCTCAAGGAACAAAACTTGGGAAAATTCAACACTAGGTCTGATGAAGGCATCTTTGTGGGATACTCAGAAAAGACAAAAGGTTACAGAGTTTTCTTGCATAAGCTGGGAAAAGTGATCACTTTTAGTGATGTGAGAATAGATGAGAACTGGAAAACAATGCAGAATGGAGAAGTTGAGGACAATGAAGAAGATGAGTTCAATATAGATGAAGAATCAGACCAACCTGAAGAAAAGGAACAAGAAGTAAGTTCAGACTTGGAGAAGAGTGAGTCTGAAGATAAAGAAAGAGATCCTCTTACAACTAAGACGGTGCAAGGAAGAAGGACAAAGAAAACATGGACCAGTGCTTATCAAGGAGATCAAATCATAGGTGACCCATTAGCAGGAGTTACAACAAGAAGAAGAATTGTGGAAGCTACTGCTTTACTCTCACAAGTTGAACCTAAATCTGTTAAAGAGGCTATTCAAGACAAAGCTTGGGTCAAAGCTATCAATGAGGAGCTGGATCAAATTGAGAAGAATGATACATGGGAGCTGGTTCCAAGACCCACTAATAAGAATGTCATAGGAACAAAATGGGTGTTTAGGAATAAACACAATGAAGATGGCAAGGTGGTGAGGAACAAGGCCAGGTTGGTTTGCAAAGGTTACACTCAGATAGAAGGAGTAAATGTTGAAACTTTTGCACTAGTAGTAAGGTTAGAAACTATCAGAATGTTCTTAGCTTTGGCAGCATACAAGAGGTATAAAGTCTATCAGATGGATGTGAAATCCGCCTTTCTGAATGGGCTCCTAAAAGAAGAAGTGTATATTGAACAACTCGATGGAGTATAAATCAGTGAGGATGAGACACATATGTGTAAGCAGAAGAAAGCCTTGTATGGTCTTAAGCAAGCTCCAAGAGCATGGTATAGTAGGCTGGATGCGCACTTGAGAAGATTGAACTTCAGAAGAGGAATGGTTGATAATAACCTGTATGTGTTCAACTCAGAGAAAGGCCAACTGATAACCATAGTATATGTAGATGACATCATCTTTGGAGGGGATCACTCTGAGCTATGCCAAGATTTTGCACAGAAGATGAGTGAGGAATTTGAGATGTCATTGATTAGAGAAATGACGTACTTTCTTGGATTACAGATAAAGCAATGTGAAGAAGGTATCTTTATTTCTCAGACAAAATATGCCAAAGAGATGCTAAAAAGGTTTGGCATAGAGGACAGTAGACCTATTAGTACCCCTATGACAGTGGGCTGCAAGTTAACAAAAGATCAGGAAGGAAGGAGTACAAGTCTTACAGAGTACAGGAAGATGATAGGGAGCCTTTTGTACCTTACCGCATCAAGGCCTGATCTTATGCAAGTTGTGTGCGCTGCCAGCAGATTCTAAGCTGATCCTAAGGAGTCTCATGTACTGGCAGTGAAAAGAATCCTAAGGTACCTCAAATGAACACTAGAAATGGGTTTGTGGTATCCAGCCATGGATTCTGTTAAACTACAAGCATACACTGATATAGACTGGGCAGGAAGTATAAATGATAGAAAATCAACTAGCGGCTGCAGCTTCTACTTGGGTTCAAAGTGTGTTGCATGGTTAAGTAGAAAGCAAAACATTGTTGCTTTGAGCACAACTGAGGCTGAGTATATGGTTGCTTGTGTAGCATGTGCTTAGGTGATATGGATGCAAAGACAATTGGCAGACTTGAGTGTTGAAGTGAAGTTACCAGTAAGTGTATTTTGTGATAATCAAAGTGCTATTGATCTCAACAAGAATCCGGTTCAACATTCAAGGAGCAAGCATATTGACATTTGGTATCACTTCATTAAAGATCAAGTGGAACAAGGTACAATTTAGTTGGAGTATGTTGGCACTAAAGATCAAATTTCAGATATTCTAACTAAACTTCTGTCCACAGAGCTGTTTAAAAAGTACAGATTAAGTCTATCTATGCAAATGCCTCCTCAAGCCTGAAAATCAGGTGAATCCTCCATCTCTACTTTGTGAGTTTTTCAGATTTGTAATTGGTTGGCAAAGGGGGAGAGAAGCAACAATGCAGGGGGAGTGCATATTTAGGGGGAGTTGAAACTGTTGCATAGTGGCTTTTATTATGAGTGTTGCCAACAATTACAAAGGGGGAGATTGTTGTTCCCACAGCCTTGTATGGGTTGTAATTGTTGTCAACTAGGTTTACGTGTGCAAGTAAATTGAAGCCACATGGAAGGGCAAAAAGGTAAAACCACACGGAAGGGCAAGAAAGTAAATTCACTGCGTAAGCCCTATTAGGGTTTCATGGAGTAGAGTATATAATGGTCTTGGAAGACAAAGAATAGGGAGTCGGCAATATTAAGCATTCAGCAAAACCTAGACAACCGACCAACCAAAGAGAACACCAAACCCTACACAAAAGAACACCACTTGCAAAAGAAAAGAGCAACCATCGTAGCCATCGAGAAAAAGTGCAGTCGTCATGAACAGTGCAATTGTTGTGAACAGTACAGCCGTCGATGGGAAGAGAGAGATTCAGTCGTCGAGTGAACAGTAACAGTCGCTGGAAGAAGAAGAAAAAACGGAAATTGACCAAAAAAAAGGAGACACCGAAAGTAGGGGCTGAATGAAGAACAGCGAACAGAGGACGGCCAAATTGGAGCCATCGTCGGGGGGAAAAAGAGAAACTCGTGAGGAATGGCACATCACTGGCACACCAACGATCTGCGAGGAGACAACATGGTAGAGAGAGAAACAGACGGTCAGAAAAACAGAGAAATGGGTTGACAGGAGAGAAAACCGGTTACGGCTATATGGGGTTGGACGGCAAGACAAAGAAAAGCAGACTGGCGAAAGAAGAAACTAGACGGCCATAGAAGAGAGAGATACCGACGGCAACAAAGAACAACCGTCGAGAGAGAGAAAGAGGAGACGACCAGAACAGAGGAGTCGATACAGCCAAAATCAGATCCAACTAGACGGTGAGATAGATCCGGCTGGACAGTGAGAGAGATCCGGCTAAATGAAGAGAGAAAAACCACCAGCAGAATCGAAGACGGACGAAGAGAGAGAAATTCGGTGAATAGAGAGAAATTCGGCGGGAAGAGAGAGAAATCCTGCTGGATAGCAAGAGAGAGAGAAACGGACAGGCGAGACGTGAGACAGTGAGATCGTGAGACAAGGAGACGGGTGAGACCGTAAGACGGTGAAAGTAGGAATTGTGTGAGACAACGTAGAGAAGGAATTCGGCGAAGCATTGAACTCAATGTATTTCCAGACTTCTTCAAGAGAGGTTAGAGAGCGTTGCAGTGAACTTCTAAGCGGCAGTGGAGCAGCCTTTCAATTCAACAGAGGCAAGACAAGTTAGAAGAAGGGTAGACACAGTAAGTGACACTCTTTGTATTGTACTTGCTTAGTAATTGCAATAGTGAAAGGAGTAGAGAATTAAAGATATCCATTGTAACCTGTATTCATAAGTATAATGGATAGTCTCGGTAGAGGAAGAGTCCCTACCGCCGTGGATGTACGTCACGTTGACAGAACCATGTAAATCTCGTGTGTCCTTAATTTACTTTACATTCTGTGCTTTGAATTGAATTGTGAACGCAGCTAAAGTATCAGCCAACCCATCTATTGCTACCTACTAATCAAAATAGTCCCCAAAGTCACCTTTCAGACACCTTGCCTAATAAACAATACAGATGTTCTTGTTTAGGTCTTCGTTAGGTTATGGGTTGGCTGATACTTTAGTTGCATTCACAATTCAATTCAAAACACAATGGATGTCTTAATTCTTTGCTCCTTTCATATTGCAATTACTAAGCAAGTACAATACAAAGAGTGTCACTTACTGTGTCTATCCTTCTTCTAGCTTGTCTTGCCTCTGTTGAATTGAAAGGTTGCTCCACTGCCGCTTAGAAGTTCACCACAACACTCTCTAACCTCTCTTGAAGAAATTTGGAAATATGTTGAGTTCTTTCTGATGCTTCATCGAATTCCTTCTGTAGGTTGTCTTACAGCTCACCTCACTTTTCTGGTTTGCTGTTCCACATCTCACGGCCTGCCTCACATTTCTGGTTTGGTGTTTCACGTCTCACCCACGTTCTGGTCTCATGTTTCGCTCTCCTAATTATCTTTCACATTTTGCTCTCTCGGTTGTCTTTGTTGTCCACACCTCTGTTCTGGTCGTCTTTGATTTTTCTCTTTTGCAACCCCTGTTCTACCGTCCAGCCCTGATCTAATTTTGGCTGTATCATCTCTTTTCTGTTCACCCACTTAGTTGTCATGGATTTCCTCCCTTTTCTGCTGGTGGTCTGCTTTTCTTCATCTTGCTGTCTAGCCCCTGTTCTTCATCTTCCTCCCTTTTTTTCTTTGGCCGTATGTCGTTTTCTCTCTTTTAGCTGGTCACTTTATTTGGCCGTTTCGGGTTTTCTCTTTTTCGCCGTCCAGTCTATTTGGCCGTTCTAGGTTTTCTCTCTTTCAGCTGGTTATCTGTTTTTCCCGTCCACCCTTCTTCGGCCGTTCCCCGGTTTTCTCTCCTTTCACCGTCCAACCGGATCTCTCTCACTGTCCACCCCTACTTCGGTCGTATCTATTCTGTTTTTCTTTTTGGCAATTCCTTTTTCTCTCCTTCCCCGGTGGTTAGTTTTTGGCCTTGTCGGGTTTTTCCTCTTCTTCGCCGTCACTCTTGATTTTTTCGTTTGCCTCTTTGCCGTCCACCTCGATTTTGGCCGGATCGGGTTTTTCTCTCCTTCCCTTGTTCTGTCGTCCCCCTTTTTTTCGGCCATTCTTTTGTTTCTGCCGGTTGTCTATTTTTGCCGTTCTACTCTCCTAGTGGTGTATTTGCCATTTTGCTCACTCTTCGACTGTCTCCTATTTTCTCTTTGCCAATGGTATGTATTTCTTGTCCGTTTTGCTCAATTGCCAACTTGTCTTCATTTGTCTTCCAATGGCCTTTATATACTCCTCCATGTAACCCTAACAAGGCTTACTTGTGGCAAATTTACTGTCTTGCCCTTTCATGTGGCTTTCACCTTTTTGCCCCTCTATGTGGCTTTTACCTTCTTGCCCTTCCATGTGGTTTTACTTTCTTGCACACATTTAAACCTAGTTGACAACAATTACAACCCATACAAGGCTATGGGAACAACAATCTCCCCCTTTGTAATTGTTGGCAACACTCATAACAAAAGCCACTATGCAGCAGTTTCAACTCCCCCTTTCTTAACAGCTCCCCCTACATTATTGCTTCTCTCTCCCTTTACCAACCAATTACAAATCTGAAAAACTCACAAAGTAGAGATGGAGGATTCACCTGAACTTCAGGCTTGAGGAGGCATTTGGACAGATAGACTCAATCTGTGCTTTTCAAACAACTCTGTGGACAGAGGTTTAGTTAGAATATCTGAAATTTGATCTTTAGTGCCAACATACTCCAACTAAATTGTACCATGTTCCACTTGATCTTTGATGAAGTGATACCGGATGTCAATATGCTTGCTCCATGAATGTTGAACTGGATTCTTGCTAAGATCAATAGCACTTTGATTATCACACAGTACACTCACTGGTAACTTCACTTCAACACCCAAGTCTGCCAATTGTCTTAGCATCCATATCACCTGTGTAGATGCTGCACAAGCAGCCATATACTCAGTCTTAGTTGTGCTCAAAGCAACATTATTTTGCTTTTTACTTAACAATGCAACACACTTTGAACCAAAGTAGAAGCTGCAACCGCTGGTTGATTTTCTATCATCTATACTTCTTGCCCAGTCTGCATCAGTGTGTGCTTGTAGTTTAACAGAATCCATGGCTAGATACACAAACCCATTTCTAGTGTTCCTTTGAGGTACCTGCGGATTCTTTTCACTACTAACACATGAAACTCTTTACGATCAACTTGGCATCTGCTGGCAGCACACACAGCTTGCATAAGATCAGGCCTTGATGCTGTAAGGTACAAAAGGCTCCCTATCATCTTCCTGTACTCTGTAGGGCTTGTACTCATTTCCTCCTGATCTTTTGTTAACTTGTAGCCCACTATCATAGGGGTACTGACAGGTCTGCTCTCCTTCATACCAAACCTTTTTAATATCTCTTTGGCATATTTCATCTGAGAAATAAAGATACCTTTTTCACACTACTTTATCTATAATCCAAGAAAGTACGTCATTTCTCCAATCAATGACATCTCAAATTCCTCACTCATCTTCTGTGCAAAATCTTGGCATAGCTTAGAGTGATCCCCTCCAAAGATGATGTCATCTATATATACTATGGTTATCAGTTGGCCTTTCTCTGAGTTGAACACATACAGGTTATTATCAACTGTTCCTCTTTTGAAGTTCAACCTTCTCAAGTACGCACCCAGCCTATTGTACCATGCTCTTGGAGCTTACTTAAGACCATACAAGACTTTCTTCAGCTTGCACACATGTGTCTCATCCTCACCGATTTGTACTCCATCGGGTTGTTCAATATACACTTCTTCTTTCAGGAGCCCATTCAGAAAGGCGGATTTCACATCCATCTAATAGACTTTATACTTCTTGTGTATTGCCAAAGCTAAGAACATTCTGATAGTTTCTAACCTTGCTACTGGTGCAAAAGTTTCATCAACATCTACCCCTTCTATCTGAGTGTAGCCTTTGCAAACCAGCCTAGCCTTGTTCCTCACCACTACCTTGTCATCTTCATTATGTTTATTCCTAAACACCCATTTTGTTCCTATGACATTCTTATTAGTGGGTCTTAGAACCAACTCCCATGTATCATTCTTCTCAATTTGATCCAACTCCTTATTGATAGCTTTGACCCAGGCTTTGTCTTAAATAGCCTCTTTAACAAATTTAGGTTCAACTTGTGAGAGTAAAGTAGTAGCTTCCACAATTCTTCTTCTTGTTGTAACTCTTGTTGATGGGTCACCTATGATCTGATCTCCTTGATGAGCACTGATTCATGTTTTCTTTGTCCTTCTTCCTTGCACTGTCTTAGTTGCAAGAGGATCTCTTTCTTCATCTTCACACTCACTCTTCTCCGAGTTTGAACTTACTTCTTGTTCCTTTTCTTCAGGTTCGTCTGATTCTTCATCTACATTGAAGTCATCTTCTTCATTGTCCTCAGCTTCTCCATTCTGCATTGTTTTCCAGTTCTCATCTATTCTCACATCACTAGAAGTGATCACTTTTCCCAGCTTATGTAGGAAAACTCTATAACCTTTTGTCTTTGTTTAGTATCCCACAAAGATGCCTTCATCAGACTTAGTGTTGAATTTTCCCAAGTTTTGCTCCTTGTTCTTCACAAAACGTGGGCTGCCAAAGATTCTAAGATACTTGGCTGTCGTCTTCTTCCCACTCTATAGCTCATATGGAGTCTTATCGGTATTGGGCCTTAGTAAGACTCTGTTCAGTAAGTGCATTGCTGTAAATGTTGCTTCTGTCCAAAATCTTGTGTGAAGCTTGGATTCCAGCAGTAGAGTTCTTGCCATTTCAACCATAGCTCTATTTTTCCTCTCTACCACCCTGTTCTGTTGAGATGTTCTTACTACTGCCATTTGGTGACGAATTTCATGCTTCTCAAGGTAATCTTCAAAAGCTTTATTTGTAAATTTAATGCCTTGATCTGACCTCAATACTTTGATCTTCCTTCCATTCTCATTTTCAACCAATCTTCTATATCTCTTGAAGAAATTCAGAACTTTTGACTTGTGTTTAAGGTGCATGATGTAGGTCCTTCTCGAATAATCATCAACAAACAAGATGAAGTACCTCTCACCATTCAACCCTTTTGTTCTCATCGGCCCACACAAATCAGTATGCACAATGTCAAACACTGCTTCAAAACTGAACTCTTTGGTCTTATACTGATTTCTGGCATGTTTTTCTTTAGAGCATGCTAAGCAAACATACTCTCTCTCTCTCTCTCTTCTGAGGTCGGGAATGTCTCTGATTACATGAGTAGTGGTCAGCTTCCTCATGTTCTTCTGTGATAAATGTCCCAGCCTACTATGTCAGAGTTGATTTTCTTCTTCTTTGGTGAGTAAACAGCTGCTTATCTTGTCCTTATCAATCACATATAAATTTCCAGCTGTTCTCTTCCTGGCTGCAACAGTATTGCCTTCTTTACTCTTTACTTAGCAACCTGTTTTTGTGAATATCACGTTGTGGTCGTCGTTGCATAGTTGGCTGATAGATGCTAGATTATATCTAAGTCCTTAAACATGCAGAACATCTTTCAGCTTTCCTTTTCCAATATTCATTGACCCCTAACCACTGATGTTGATAATTTCCAATATCATCATTGCCAAACTTGACTTTGCTTTCTCCTGATTTGTTTAGCTTTGATAATTTACTCTTGTCTCCCGTCATGTGCAAAATGCATCCACTATCAAGGATCCATTGCTTATCCTTGCAATCAGCCTTTAGTGCAATTTCAACTATATTAGCCACCTCCCTTTTTGCTCTATATTCCTTCTTTTAAACTGGCTGGAAGATAGCTTTCTTCTTTCTCTCAGCTTTGACTGCACTGCTTGTTTTCACTATGCCATTGAGTGCCTTCTCTTGCTCAAGGAGAAGTGTCATGTATCTCTTGGCATTATGGTCATCCTGTCTGCAACTTTCACACTGTTCCAAGTTTGCTAATATAGCAAACTTATTCTTTAAAGCTACTAGTTTGAGCTTCCACCAATAATCCTTGTCAGTGTGTCCTTGCCTTTTACAGTATGTATAAGAACTCACGACAGGTGTTCTCCTCTCAGTTTTGTATTGTCTCCCCCTGTATGCAGCATCATATCTTTCAAGTTGGAGACATGTACTGGCCTTCTCCACCAGCAGTTACTCGCCTTATGACCCCAAACTCCACAATAAAGGCAATGACCTTGAAACTGCCTCTTCTTGGGTCTGATCACAGCTTGTCTTCTTCTGTTCATCACTTGCTATGTAGGCATAGTAGCTGGCTTCTTTGCTTGTGTGACTTTCATTTCAATCACCTTCTTCTCCTTCTTCTGTTCAGCCGTAGCCCTTTATTGGCCGACTTTCTTTTCTTCCTTCTTGTTTGCCACCCTAGGTTGCTTCTTCAAATCTTCTTTATTCTCAGTTATCTTTTTCTGAGTCACAACCTTCTCTTTCAACTTCTGTGGCACATTCTTATTTTCTTTAGCCAATGCAGCCTTAGATTGCCGCACTTTCTCTACATTCTTCTCTCCTTTTGCAAAAATTGTTTCTCCTATCATTTCAAGCTTCTGCAAGTTCTCTTTGCTACTTTTGAGTTGTTGTTGAAGTCTCAGCAACTCTTTCTCCATTTCTTCAATTTTTGAAGCCCTTGAGCCAAGCTCTACTATAAGGTCTTCACATATTTTGATCTGTTCCTCAAATCTTCTCTTCAAGTTAATATGCTCAGCCCTTATTTCATCCTTTTAACTTTTAGCTTTCTCAAACTTTGCTTCAACTTGTTTTCTATGGGCCTCCAACCTTCTTATGGTTCGGCCCCTTTTGATTATCTCCTTTGAAGCTGCTTCCAGCTCAGCTTCAAGATCTGGCTCTTCTTCATCAACCTCCTCTTCCTCTTCAAAGGTTGAGCTACCACTTTGTGCTGATGCCATAAAGACATGCTCATCTGATGAGTCTTCATCTTCCTCCTCATCAACTTCTTTTGTTTGACTCACATAACTCTTGAATGAGCCTCTCTTCTTCCTCTGTGGGTTAGCAATCTTCTTACTAGACTTCTTTGATTTGAATGATAACCTTCTCCATCTTAAATTTTGCTCATCATCACCATCCTCATCTTTATCATCATCATCCTCACTGGATGATTCTTCCTCTTTTTTTATCTTCAAGTGCTTCATAGCTTTAAAAACTGCCTCCTTTGATACCTTTATTGTTGCAAAGACATAGAATTGAGATCTCTACTCTCCTCTATGGCTGCTACCTTTGAGGCAAACCTCTCAGGCAGAATTCTCAGAATTTTCTTCACAATTGATGAGTCCTTCTTGTTCTTCCCATGACTTCTCGGGTCATTTACAGCGTCAATAACTCTAGCGAAGAACTCTTGAACTGTCTCATTCTTTTGCATTATGAGAGATTCATATCTCTCCTTGAACACTTAAAACTTAGCCTCCTTCATTTTGCCATCACCTTCATAGACTTTATACAATCTGGCCCATATCTCCTTGGCAGATTTGCAGTCCATAACTTTAGCATACTCAGCATCTGTCAATGCTGAAATGCTGACGTTTGAGGCCTTCCCATTTATCTCAAACTACCTGAACTCCTCTGAGGTTGGGTCTTTACCTTCTTCCGGAGCCACAAAACCCTCCTGTACGCATTTCACCACGTTCATGCCCATGGTTGCAAATACCACTTGCATTCTTGCTTTCCACATATGGTAGTTGGTTCCGTTGAAGATTGGAACCTTCTTGCTGTAAGTAGTGCTAGTGCTGGTATTAGTTTTCATTTCTCAATATGCTGAACAAGTCAAACTTCTAGATCCCTTCAAACTAGTACACCAAGCAGTTAAGCTTCAAATTGGTGAACCTGAGCTTTGATACCAATTGAAGTTCCCAACTTTTCCCTAGGATCTACTAGTTTGTGATACTGAGAGGAGGGGTGAATCAGTATCACCACAATTAGCAATTTGCAGGTAAGTGAACAACTTCAACCTCTTCTTAAAAGCGAACTCTTTCTCAGACTCAACTAACGTAGATCTATTGCTACCTACTAATCACAATAGTGCCCAAAGTCACCTTTCACACACCTTGCCTAATAGACAATTTAAATGTTCTTGTTTAGGTCTTCGTTAGGTTATGGGTTGGCTGATACTTTATCTGCATTCACAATTCAATTCAAAACACAAAATGTAAAGCAAATTAAGGACACACGAGATTTACGTGGTTCCGTCAACGTGATGTACATCCACGGTGGTAGGGAATCTCCCTTACCAAGACTATCCACTATACTTGAGAATTCCAGTTACAATAGATGTCTTAATCCTTTACTCCTTTCACTATTGCAATTACTAAACAAGTACAATACAAAGAGTGTCACTTACTGTATCTACCCTTCTTCTAACTTGTCTTGCCTCTGTTGAATTGAAAGGCTGTTCCACTGTCGCTTAGAAGTTCACCACAACGCTCCCTAACCTCTCTTGAAGAAATGTGGAAATACGTTGAGTTCTTTCCAATGCTTCGCCGAATTCCTTCTCTAGATTGTCTCACACAGCTCCTACTTTCACCATCTCACAATCTCACCCGTCTCCTTGTCTCACGACTCGCCTCACATTTTTGGTTTGTCATTCCATGTCTCACGGCCTATCTCACATTTCTAGTTTGGCGTTTCACGTCTCATGCATGTTCTGGTCTCACGTTTTGCTCTCCCAGTTGCCTTTGTCGTCCACACCTCTGTTCTAGCCATCTTTGATTTTTCTCTTTTGCAACCCCTGTTCTACCATCCAGCCCTGATCTGTTCACCCACTTGGCCGTCACAGATTTCCTCCCTTTTCTGTTGGTGGTCTGCTTTTCTTCGTCCTGCCGTTTAGCCCCTGTTCTGTCGTCACTCTTCTTTGGCCGTATGTCATTTTCTCTCTTTCAGCCAGTCACTTATTTGGCCGTTCCGGGTTTTCTCTCCATCATCGTCTAGTCTATTTGGTCGTTCCGGGTTATCTCTCTTTCAGCTGGTTGTCTATTTTTCCCATCCACCCTTCTTCGACCGTTCCCCGGTTTTCTCTCCTTTCACCGTCCAGCCGGATCTCTCTCACCGTCCACCCCTACTTCGATTGTATCTGTTCTGTTTTTCTTTTTGGCCGTTCCTTTTTCTCTCCTTCCCCAATGGTCTGTTTTTGGCCTTGTCAGGTTTTTCCTCTCCTTTGCCGTGACTCTTGATTTTGCCATTTACCACTTTGTCGTCCACCCCGATTTTGGCCGTATTGGGTTTCTCTCTTTCCCCTGTTCTGCTGTCCCCCTCTTTTTCGATCATTCTTATGTTTCTGCCGGTTGTCTATTTTTGCCGTTCTGCTCTCCCGATGGTGTATTTGCCGTTTTGCTCACTTTCGGCCGTCTCCTATTTTCTCTTTGTCGACGGTATGTATTTCTTGTTTGTTTTGCTCAATTGTCAACTTGTCTTCATTTGTTGTCTTCCAATGGCCTTTATATACTCCTTTATGAAATCCTAATAGGGCTTACTTGCGACGAATTTACTGTCTTGCCCTTTTATGTGGCTTTTATGTTCTTGCCCCTCCATGTGGCTTTTACCTTCTTGCCCTTCCATGTGGCTTTACTTTCTTGCACATTTAAAACCTAGTTGACAACAATTACAACCCATACAAGGCTGTGAGAACAACAATGTCTAACATAATCAAATCAAGGCAATAAGGCCTAAGGTGTCCATTATGAAATTTAATAGATACATTACCTTATCAAAAAATAACTTTGATACTAATATTTTATAAAGCACATAACATTATCTAATATAAAATACAAAATAATCTATTACAAAACACACAAATTTAACAAAATAATATTAAAGTAATTACTTTAAGATGTAAATAGTGGAACAACAAAAGAAAACTTACAGAGAGAGAGCTTGTTGTTCCCATAGCCTTATATGGGTTGTAATTGTTGCCAACCAGACTTAAGTGTGCAAGTAGAAGTGAGTCATATCTCAGGAATTACAAGATAAGACTAGAATGTCAAATAACCTCGTAAAGTGATCTCCTTGGAGTGAACTTGTAGAGGGAGTTTAGCATTGCTTGAGTCTTAGTGTGACAGTATGACAGGGTTGTAAACGGATAATAAGTTCATAAGAAGTTAAATCTGCCAGTCCATCAGCCTGTCCTGAGACTAAGTCCAAGAGCGATTCCATAGGAGCGGAATAATTCCAGAGTTACGGACAGACAGGGAGTCCAAAAGAAGGGAAGGTTATGGAATTTTAACTTAGCATTTCTAGAAGATAAGCAGTTATGAGGGCAGTTTCTTCTGTACATTTTTAACTGTTCATGGACAATCCTAGTCATTCATTCAAGCATTCAAAGGATGATATTTCAATAGAAAGAAAAGGGCAAGAAAGGAAGTCCACCGTAGCTACAGTAAACCCTACTAGGGTTTTCATAGAAGGGAGTATATAAATCAAGACTAATCTCTTTTGAAAACAGGGGAAGAGAGTGAAACGGGTGAGACCAGACCTGGAAACGGTGAGACGTGAGACGTGAGACCAGACCTGGAACGTGAGACGTCAGACCAGACCTGGAAACCATGAAACGTGAGAGCAGACTAGAGACATGAGTCCAGCGAAGCATGAAACGGGTGAGACTAGACCTGGAACGTGAAATGGGTGGGACTAAACCTGGAACATGAAATGGGTGAGACCAGACCTGGAAACTGTGAGACGTGAGAGCAGATCAGAGACGTGAGTCCAGCAAAGTGTGAAACGGGTGAGACCAGACCTAGAAATGATGAGATGTGAGACCAAACCTAAGACAATGAGACCAGGAAATGGGTGAGACCGTTAGATGGTGAGACCAAGAGTCGGGTGAGACAAGTACGATAAGTGAGACGGGAAAAACACTTGGTAAGGTTAAAAAGAAACAAATTTCCAAATTTCATCAAAAGAGGTTAGAGAGCATTTTGGTGATCTTCTAAGTGGCAGTGAAGCAGCCTATTCAAATCAAACAGAGGCAAGACAAGTTAGAAGAAGAGTAGACACAACAGGTGACACTCTTTGTATTGTATTTGCTTTGTATTTGCAATAATAAAATGAGCAAAAGATTAAGCCATGTATTGTAACTACATTGGAATCATAGGGAATACCATACTGGTATTCTCAAGTATAGTGGATTGTCTCAGTAGAGGAAGAATCTCTACCACTGTGGAGTACATCACATTGATGGAACCACGTAAATCTCTTGTGTCCTTGCTTTGAATTTACATTCTATATTTTGAATTGAGTTGTGAACATAGCTAAAGAATCATCAAACCTATTACCTAAAAGAAGACCTAATCAAGAACAACCAATCCGTTTAATAAGCAAGGTGTCTGAAAGGTAACTTTGGGGACTATTGTGATTAGTAGGTAATAATAGATCTACCTTAGTTGAATATGAGAAAGAGTTCATTCCTAAGAACAGTTTAAAGTTGTTGAATCTGAGAAAGAGTTCATTCTTGAGAAGAGTTTAAAGTTGTTCACCCACCTACATGTTGACAAATCTAAATTATTAAAGCAGTAGAGTACTTTGGCTTAAAATTATCAGAGTTTTCAAGGGTGTGATACTAATTCACCATCCTCTCAGTATCACAGACTAATAGATCTTAGGGTAAAGTTGGGAACTTCAATTGGTATCAAAGCCCAGTTCACCAGTTTGATGCTTAACAGCTTGGTGTACTAGTTTGAAGGGTTTTTGAAGTTTTAACTTGTTTAGCATACTGATAAATAGATGTCAGCACCAGCATTTCTTACAGCAAGAAGGTTCCAATCTTCTTCTCATTGTTCTAGGGCTAAAACTTGTCTAATTTTGAATTTCACATAAGTCTAATCTTTAGCACCTTTATGATAATTGGCTTCTCTTTCTATAGGTTCAATAAGTATATATCTTGTTTCAATCAAATTTGGTTGATAATAGTAACAATCTTTTAAAGTAGTATAAAGATACATGTTATCTTTTAGATAAAATCCTGCCACCTTTTAAGATTTAATTTATGCATAGCTTTTTTCAATTACACACATAAAGTCTATAACTTTGGGATAAAAGGATATGTTAAACTTGGATCGAACACACTTATAAGTTTCATTAGATAATTTATCAGTCTTCTTTTCTTTTGAGTTAAAAGAGTTAATCACATTTTTTGGCTGTGAAATAACCATCTTGAAAAAGGATATAGGCCTTTGTATCATAGGCTCCTTATTGATGGGTTTAATCCTTGCAAAAATTCCTAAGTTAGGAATTTTCGAAAGGGATTTGAAGATTCCTTTATAAATTCAATTTCAAAATCAAATATAGATAAAATGTCTTTCCATTTAGCAAATATATGTTTTGAAGCTATATTTCCATCATCTTTAGCATGAATATTTTTTTGCAGCCTTACAATCAATTCTAACAAGAAATTTTTAATTTAGTAAATCACTTTCAAATTTTTAAATACATAAAGTTATAAAGAGACTTTCTTTTTTAATTTTAGAGTAATTAACTCTATCTCTTTTTCATATTCCAAAAGCAAACCATATCAAGCTTTCTTTATTATTTAATCATTGTTTTAATATTCCTCCATAAAAGTTTTTTACATACATCAATTTCATCTATTTTGAATGCATTGGGATGGGGAATTATTAAATAGGGGACCTCTTTAGCTTCTTGCTTAATTTTCATAATTGCTTGCATATGTTCTTTATCCATTTTAGAGAATTCTTTTTTAACCTTTCAAAAAATGGTTTATCATCAAATGCTAAATTTTTATAAAAATCAACAATATAATTCAACTTTTCAAAAATCTTTGCAATTGATTTTTGTTGTTCCCACAGCCTTGTATGGGTTGTAATTGTTATCAACTAGACTTAAGTGTGCAAGCAGAAGTAGGTTATATCTCAGGAATTACAAGATAAGACTAGAATGTCAAATAACCTCGTAAAGTGATCTCGTTGGAGTGAACTTGTAGAGGGAGTTTAGCATTGCTTGAGTCTTAATGTGACAGTGTGACAGGGGTTGTATACGGATAATAAGTTCATAAGAAGTTAAATCTACCAGTCCATTAGCCTGTCCTGAGACTAAGTCTAGGAGCGATTCCGGAGGAGCGGAATAATTCCAAAGTTATGGACAGACAAGGAGTCTAGAAAAAGGGAAGGTTATGGAATTTTAACTTAGCATTTCTGGAAGATGGGCATTTACGGGGGCAGTTTCTTCTGTACATTTTTAATTGTTCATGGACAATCCTGGCCGTTCATTCAAGCATTCAAAGGATGAGATTTTAGTAGAAAGAAAAGGGCAAGAAAGGAAGTCCACTGCAGCTACAGTAAACCCTACTAGGGAGTATATAAACCAAGACTTATCTCTTTTGGATATGACGGGAAGTGAGTGAAACAGGTAAGACCAGACCTGGAAACCATGAGACGTGAGAGCAGACTAGAGACATGAGTCCAGCGAAGCGTGAAACGAGCGAGACCAAACCTGGAAACCATGAGACGTGAGAGCAAACCAGAGACATGAGTCCAGTGAAGCGTGAAACAGGTGAGACTAAACCTGGAAACCATGAGACGTGATAGCAGACCTGAGACGTGAGTCTAGCAAAGCATGAAACGGGTGAGACCAAACCTGGAACTTGAAACGGGTGAGACTAGACCTAGAAACCGTAAGACATGAGAGCAGACCAGAGAAGTGAGTCCAGCAAAGCGTGAAATGGGTAAGACTAAACCTGGAATGCGAAACGGGTGAGACCATACCTGGAACGTGAAATGGGTGAGACCAAACCTGGAAACTATGAGACGTGAGACCAGACCAAAAACGTGAGACGTGAGACTAGATCTGGAATGTGAGACATGAGACCAGACCAAACCTAGAAACCGTGAGATGTGAGAGCAGATTAGAAATGTGAGACGTGAGACCAGACCTAGAACGTGAGACATGAGAGCAGACCAGAAATAGTGAAACCTGAGACCAGACCAGAGACAGTGAAACCAGGAAACGGGTGAGACCGTGAGACGGTGAGACAAGTGAGATAAGTGAGACGGGAAAAACACACAGTAAGTTAAAAAGAAACAAATTTCCAAATTTCTTCAAGAGAGGTTAGAGAGCATTCTGGTGACCTTCCAAGCAGTAGTGAAGCAACCTATTCAAATCAAACAGAGGCAAGACAAGCTAGAAGAAAAGTAGACACAACAGGTGACACTCCTTGTATTGTGTTTGCTTTGAATTTACATTCTGTGTTTTGAATTGAGTTGTGAACATAGCTAAAGAATCATCACAACTATAACCTAAAAGAAGACCTAATCAAGAACAACCAATCCATTTAATAGGTAAGGTGTCTGAAAGGTAACTTTGGGGACTACTGTGATTAGTAGGTAACAATAGATCTACCTTTGCTGAATCTGAGAAAGAGTTACATTCTTGAGAAGTGTTTAAAGTTGCTGAATCTGAGAAAGAGTTCATTCTTGAGAAGAGTTTAAAGTTGTTCACCCACCTGCATGTTGACAAGAGCTAAATTATTAAAGTAGTAGAGTGCTTCGGCTTAAAATTATCAGAGTTTTCAAGGGTGTGATACTGATTCACCCCCCCTTTTAGTATCACAAACTAGTAGATCTTAGGGTGAAGTTGGGAACTTCAATTGGTATCAAAGCTTGGTTCACCAGTTTGAAGCTTAACAGCTTGGTGTACTAGTTTGATGGGTTTCTGAAGTTTTAACTTGTTTAGCATATTGACAAATAGATGCCAACACTGGCACTACTTACAGCAAGAAGGTTCCAATCTTCAATGGAACCTACTACCATATGTGGAGAGCGAGAATGCAGGTGGTATTTGCAACCATGGGCAAGGACGTCGTCAAATTTGTACATGAGGGTTTTGTGCCTCCAAAAGAAGGTAAAGATCCAACCTTAGAGTAATTAAGGCAGTTTGAGATAAATGGGAAGGCCTCAAATGTCATCATTTCAGCATTGACAGATGCTGAATATGCTAAAGTTATGGACTGCAAATCTGCTAAGGAGATATGGGACAAATTGCAGAAGGTCTATGAAGGTGATGGCAGAAAGAAGGAGGCCAAGCTTTAAGTTTTCAAGGAGAAATATGAATCTCTCAGAATGCAGAAAAATAATATGGTCCAAGAGTTCTTCACCAGGGTTATTGATGCTGTGAACAACCTTAGAAGTCATAGGAAGAACAACAAGGACTCATCTATTGTGAAGAAAATTCCGAGAATTCTGCCTAAGAGGTTTGCCTCAAAGGTGGCAGCCATAGAGGAGAATAGAGATCTCAATTCTATGTCACCGCACGATCTCCAGTGCAATCTCATTGCATATAAGATGAGAATAAAGTCAACTAAAAGCTCCTCAACATCAAAACTATCAAAAGAGACAACTTTTAAAGCTATGAGACACTTGAAGATAAGAGAAGAGCAAGAATCATCCAGTGAGGATGATGATGATAAGGAAGAAAGTGAAGGTGAAGTGTTGGCTTACTTCATAAGGAAATTCAAAAAGGGGTATAAGAAGGTAAAGGACAGTTGTCCTTGAGATGTTATCGTTGTGGGCAGACTAGACACTTTGCTTCTTAGTGCAAAGTGAAACTTGATGATGAAGATGAGGATAGTGATGATGAGCAGAATTCAAAATGGAAAAGACAATCATCCAAATCAAAGAAGTCCAGCAAGAAGACCGCCAACTCATAGAAGAAAAAGAGAGGCTCATTCAAGAGTTATGTGAGCCAGACAAAAGAAGTTGATAAGGAGGAAGATGAAGAATCATCAGATGAGCAGGCCTTTATGGCATCAGCTTAATGTGGTAGTTCAACCTCTGAAGAAGAAGAGGAGGTTGATGAAGAAGAACCAGATCTTAAAGCTGAGTTAGAAGCAGCTTCAAAGGAGATAATCAGAAGGGGCAGAACCATAAGAAGGTTAGAGGCTCATATAAAACAAGTTGAAGCAAAGATTGAGGAAGCAGAAAGTTAAAAAGATGAAATAAGGGCTGAACATATTGACTTAAAGAGAAGATTTAAAGAACAAATCAAAATATGTGAAGACCTTACTATGGAGCTTGACTCAAGGACTTCAACAATTGAGGAAATGAAGATAGAGTTACTGAGACTTCAGCAACAACTCAAAAAGAGTGAAGAGAACTTACAGAAGCTTGAAGTGGTAGAAGAAACAAGCTTTGCAAGAGAAAAGAAGAATGAAAAGAAAGTGCAGCAATTTGAGGCTGCATTGCCTAAAGATAATGAGACTTTGCCACATAATTTGAAAGAGATGACTGTGACTCAGGAGAAAATAGCTGAAGAAAAGAAGACAATTATCATACCAAAGTCAGGGCCAAAAATGATGCATGTGGTTAAAGAGCAGCAGCCCATAGCCGCTAAGTCTCAGAAAGAAAAGACCGATTAGCTAGGAACAGTAAAGGCTAAAAATAAAGAAGATTTGAAGAAGCAACCTAGGGTTGCAAACAAAAATGAACAAAAGAAAGTCAGCCAGCAAAGGGCTATGGTTGAACAGAAGAAGGAGAAGAAGGTGACTAAAATGAAAGCTATACAAGCAAAAAAGCCAGCAACCTTGCCTGCATAGCAAGTAATGAACAAAAGAAAATAAGCTGTGATTAGACCCAAGAAAAGGCAGTTTCAAGGTCACTGCCTTTATTGTGAAGTTTGGGGTCATAAGGCAAGTAAATACTGGTGGAGAAGACTAGTATATGTCTCCAATTTGAGAAGATCCGATGCTACATACAAGGGGAGACAATACAAAATTAAGAGGAGAACACCTGTCGTGAGTTCTTGCACATACTATAAAAAGCAAGGACACACTAACAAGGATTGTTGGCGGAAGCCAAAACCAGTAGTTTCAAAAAACAAGTTTGCTATATTAGCAGACTTGAAACAGTGTGAAAGGTGCGGGTAGGATGGCTATAATGCCAAAAGATGCATGACACTTCTCCTTAAGCAAAAGAAGGCACTCAGTGGCATAGTGAAAATAACTGGTACAGGAAAAGCTGAGAAAAAGGATAAAGCTATCTTTAAGCTAGTTCAAAAGAAGGAATATAAAGCTAAAAGGGAGGTGGCTAATATAGCTGAAATTGCACTAAAGGCTAACTATAAGGATAAGCAGTGGATCCTTAATAGTGGATGCATTTCACACATGACAGGAGACAAGAGTAAATTATCAAAGCTGAACAAGTCAAAAAAAGGTAGTGTCAAGTTTGGCAATGATGATTCACTCAACATCAGTGGTCAGGGGTCAATAAATATTGGAAAAGGAAAGCTAAAAGATGTTCTGCACGTTGAAGGACTCAGATATAATCTAGCATCTATCAGCGAACTATACAATAAAGACTATAAAGTGATATTCACAAAAACAGGTTGCCAAGTAAAGAGTAAAGAAGGCAATACTGTTACAGCCGGGAAGAAAACAGCTAGAAATTTATATGTGATTGATGAGGACAAGACAAACAGCTATTTACTTACAAAAGAAGAAGAAAATCAACACTGGTATAAGAGGCTGGGACATTTAACACAGAAGAACATGAGGAAGCTAACCACTACTCATGCAATCAGAGACATTCCAAACCTCAAGAGAGAGAGGGAGTATGTCTGCTCAGCATGCTTTAAAGGAAAACATGTCAAAAAGCAGTATAAGACCAAAGAGTTCAGTTCTGAAGCAGTGCCTGATATTCTACGTACTGATTTGTCTGGGCTGATGAGAACAAAAGGGTTGAATGGTGAGAGGTACTTCATCTTGTTTGTTAATGATTATTCCAGAAGGACTTGCATCATGCACCTCAAACACAAGTCAAAAGTTTTGAAATGCTTCAAGAGATATAGAAGATTGGTTAAAAATGAGAGTAGAAAGAAGATCAAAGTATTGAGGTCAAATCAAGGCACTGAATTCATAAATGAAGCTTTTGAAGATTACCTTGAAAAGCATAGAATTCATCATCAAATGGCAGCAGCAAGAACACCTTAACAAAATGGGTTGGTAGAGAGGAAAAATAGAGCTATGGTTGAAATGGCAAGAACTCTATTGTTGGAATCCAAGTTTCACATAAGATTTTAGACAGAAGCAACATTTACAGCCGTGCACTTACTGAACAGAGTTTTACTAAGGCCTAATACTGATAAGACTCCATATGAGCTATGGAGTGGGAAGAAGACAACAGCCAAGTATCTTAGTGAAGTTCCCGACTTCTCCCTAGGATCTACTAGTTTGTGATACTGAGAGGGGGGTGAATCAGTATCACCACAATTCGCAATTTGCAGGTAAGTGAACAACTTTAACCTCTTCTTAAAAGCGAACTCTTTCTCAAACTCGACTAAGGTAGATCTATTGCTACCTACTAATCACAATAGTCCCCAAAGTCACCTTTTAAACACCTTGCCTAATAGACAATTTAGATGTTCTTGTTTAGGTCTTCATTAGGTTATGGGTTGGTTGATACTTTAGCTGCATTCACAACTTAATTCAAAACACAAAACGTAAAGCAAATTAAGGACACACGAGATTTACGTGGTTTCGTCAACATGACGTACATCCACGATGGTAGGGACTCTCCCTTACCGAGACTATCCACTATACTTGAGAATTCCAGTTACAATGGATGTTTTAATCCTATGCTCCTTTCACTATTGAAATTACTAAGCAAGTACAATACAAAGAGTGTCACTTACTGTGTCTACCCTTCTTCTAGCTTGTCTTGCCTCTGTTGAATTGAAAGGCTGTTCCACTGCCGCTTAGAAATTCACCGCAAAGCTCTCTAACCTCTCTTGAAGAAATTTAGAAATACGTTGAGTTCTTTCAATGCTTCACCGAATTCCTTCTCTACGTTGTTTTACACAGCTCCTGCTTTCACCGTCTCACTGTCTTACCTGTCTCCTGGTCTCACGCCGATGCACGTTCTAGTTTTCTTCTCTTTCAAGGGTGATGCGTTTCTGGTTTTTGCTCTTACCTCACGGTTCAGGTTTTCTTCTAGCTGATGGTCTCACGTCTCACGCCTCACCTGTCCGTTTCTCTCTCTATCTTGCTCGCCGGATTTCTGTCTCTTCATCCACCCGTTTCAACTCGGATCTAGTCTCACCTGTTCCCGATCTGGTCTCGTCTCACCCTTTCCATTTTGGATCTGGTCTCCCCTGTTCCCAATCTGGTCTCGCCTTACCCGTTCTAGCTCTGATCTAGTCTCTCTGTTTTGTCATCGACCTGTTTCTCTCTCTTGTCATGTCGTGCTTTCTCTCTCACCGTCCAGCCGTGTCGACCCGTTGCCTATTTCACGATCTCACTCTTCGCCGAGTACTATGTTTTTCCAAATGTTGCGTTTTTGGGTGCTGTGTTTTACTGGGTACTATTTGGCCGTCTGCTCTCTCTTCTCCTTGAACGTTCTCTTTTGTTTTTGGCCAGCACACACTTTCAATGCTTTAGGGTCTTGTGTTTCTCTCTTTTGGTCAGTCGAATGGATGCTCTAGGGTTGCTATCCGTTTTGCTCAATTGTCGACCTCTCCTATCTCCGACAACGACTACATTTTCTCTCTCCTTCCCGTCGACGACTACTTTCTCTTCTTTGGGTGTATTTTGGGCGTATCGGTGGTGTGCTGGTTTTCTCTTTTTTGGTCGTCTTCTCCCTTTCGCCCGACGACGGCTATAATTTTCTTTTTCTCTTCTTTTTCCATCGATGACTATTGTTCACTCGACGGCTTCTTTCAACAGCTGCTTTTTTTCTATTTTTTCGTCCCCTGTTCTGCCGTTCTCTTGCCGTCAATGTGCTTTGGTCGTATGTTGTGTTTTTCTCTCTTTGCCGTGCCACACACTTGCTGTCCAGCCAAGTTCTTGGTTTATATAACCATTATGAAAACCCTAATAGGGCTTAGTTGCAGTGAATTTACTTTCTTGCCCTTCTATGTGGCTTTTACTTTCTTACCCCTCTATGTGGCTTTACTTTCTTGCACACTTAAACCTAGTTGACAACAATTACAACCTATACAAGGCTGTGGGAACAACACTTAGAATCTTTAGCAGCCCAAGTTTTGTGAAGAATAAGGAGCAAAGCTTGGGAAAATTCCATGCTAGGTCAGATGAAGGCATCTTTGTGGAATACTCAACAAAAACAAAAGGCTACAGAGTTTTTCTGTATAAACTGGGAAAAGTGGTCACTTCTAGTGATGTGAGAATCGATAAAAACTAGAAAACAATGCATAATGGAGAAGCTGAGGACAGTGAATAAGATGACTTCAAGATAGATGAAGAATTAGACCAACATGAAGAAAAGGGAGAAGAAGTTTAGACTCAGAGAAGAGTGAGTCTAAAGATGAAAAAAGAGATTCTCTTGCAAGTAAGACTGTGCAAGAGAGAAAGACAAAGAAAATGTGGACCAGTGCTCATCAAGGAAATCAGATCATAAGTGACCCATCAGCAGGAGTTACAACAAGAAGAAGAATTGTGGGAACTATTGCTTTACTCTCACAAGTTGAACCTAAATCTGTTAAAGAGGCTACACAAGACAAAGCCTAGGTCAATGCTATCAATGAAGAGCTGGATCAAATCGAGAATGATACATAGGAGCTAGTTCCAAGACCCACTAGCAAGACTGTCATAGGAACAAAATGGGTGTTTAAAAATAAACACAATGAAGATGGCAAGGTGGTAAGGAACAAGACAAGGCTAGTTTGCAAAGGCTACATTCAGATAGAAGGAGTAGATGTTGATGAAACTTTTGCACCAGTAGCAAGGTTAGAAACTATTAGAATGTTCTTAGCTTTGGCAATATATAAGAGGTATAAAGTTTATCAGATGGATGTGAAATCAGCCTTTCTAAATGGGCTCCTAAAAGAAAAAGTGTATATTGAACAACCCGATGGAGTACAAATTAGTGAGGATGAGACACACATGTGCAAGTTGAAGAAAGCCTTGTATGGCCTTAAACAAGCCCCAAGAGCATGGTATAGTAGGCTGGATGCGTATTTGAGAAGGTTGAACTTCAGAAAAGGAACAGTTGATAATAACCTATATATGTTCAACTCAAAGAAAGGCCAACTGATAACCATAGTATATGTAGATGACATCATCTTTGGAGGGGATCACTCTGAGCTATACCAAGAATTTGCATAGAAGATGAGTGAGGAATTTGAGATGTCATTGATTGGAGAAATGACTTACTTTCATGGATTACAAATAAAACAATGTGAAGAAGGTATTTTTTTTTGTCAGACAAAATATGCCAAAGAGATGCTAAAAAAGTTTGGCATAGAGGATAATAGACCTATCAGTACCCCTATAACAGTAGGTTGCAAGTTAACAAAAGATCAGGAAGGAAGGAGTACAAGCCCTACAGAATACAGGAAGATGATAGAGAGCCTTCTGTACCTTACAGCATCAAGGCCTGATCTCATACAAGCTGTGTGCATTGCTAGCAAATTTCAAGCTGATCCTGAGGAATCTCATGTGTTGGTCGTGAAAAGAATTCTAAGATACCTTAAAGGAACACTGGAAATGGTTTTGTGGTATCCTACCATGGATTCTGTAAAACTATGAGCATACACTGATGCAAACTGGGCAAGAAGCACAGATGAAAGAAAATCAACTAGTGGCTGCAGCTTCTACTTGGGTTCAAAATGTGTTGCATGGTTAAGTAGAAAGCAAAACAGTGTTGCTTTGAGCACAGGTGAGGCTAAGTATATGGCTACTTGTGCAGCATGTACTCAAGTGATATGGATGCAAAGACAATTGACAAATTTGGGTGTTGAAGTGAAGTTACCAGTAAGTGTACTTTGTGATATTCAAAGTGCAATTGATCTCAGCAATAATCCAGTTCAACATTCAAGGAGCGAGCATATTGACATCTGGTATCACTTTATCAAGGATTAAGTGGAACAAGGTACAATTCAGTTAGAGTATGTTGGCAATAAAGATCAAATTTCAGATATTCTAACTAAACCTTAGTCTACAAAGCTATTTGAAAAGCACAGAATGAGTCTATCTATGCAAATTCCTCCTCAAACCTGAAGCTCAGGTGAATCCTCCACTCTACTTTACAGGTTTTTTAGTTTGTAATTGGTTGGCAAAGGGGGAGAGAAGCAATAGTGCAGGGGGAGCTGTTAAGGAAGGGGGAGTGCATATTTAGGGGGAGTTATAATTCATCTGCTTCTGGATTATTACTCTAAGAAGATTATGAAGGATTGCTGCATAATGGTTTTTGTTGTGAGCGTTGCCAATAATTACAAAGGGGGAAATTGTTGTTCCAACAGCCTTGTATGGGTGTAATTGTTGTAAACCAGACTTAAGTGTGCAAGCAGAAGTAGGTCATATCTCAAGAATTACAGGATAAGACTAGAATGTCAAATAACCTCATAAGTGATCTCCTTGGAGTGAACTTGTAGAGGGAGTTTAGCATTGCTTGAGTCTTAGTGAGACAGTATGACAGGGTTGTATACGGATAATAAGTTCATAAGAAGTTAAATCTGCTAGTCCGTCAATCTGTCCTGAGACTAAGTCCAAGAGCGATTCCAGAAGAGCAGAATAATTCTAGGGTTATGGACAGACAGGGAGTCTGGAAGAAGGGAAGGTTATGGAATTTTAATTTAGCATTTCTGGAAGATAGGCATTTTACAGGGGTAGTTTCTTCTGTACATTTTTAACTATTCATGGACAATCCTGACCATTCATTCAAGCATTCAAAGGATGAGATTTCAATAGAAAGAAAATGGCAAGAAAGGAAGTCCACCACAGCTATAGTAAATCCTATTAGGGTTTTCATAAAAGGGAGTATATAAACCAAGACTTATCTCTTTTGAAAACAAGGGAAGAGAGTGAAACGGGTGAGACCAGACCTGGAAACGATGAGACATGAGACCAAACCAGAAATGTGAGACGTGAGACGTGAGACCAGACCTGAAAACCGTGAGATGTGAGAGCAGACCAGAGATGTGAGTCCAGCGAAGCGTGAAACGAGTGAGACCAGACTTAGAACGTGAAATGAGTGAAACCAGACTTAAAAACCATGAGACGTGAGAGCAGATCAGAGACGTGAGTCCAACGAAGCGTGAAACGGGTGAGACCAGACTTGGAAACGGTGAGACGTGAGACCAAACCTGAGACAACGAGACCAGGAAACAGGTGAGACCATGAGACAGTGAGACCAAGAGTTGGGTGAGACAAGTGAGATAAGTGAGACGGGAAAAACACTTGGTAAAGTTAAAAAGAAACAAATTTTCAGATTTCTTCAAGAGAGGTTAGAGAGCATTCTGGTGATCTTCCAAGTAGTAATGAAGCAGTCTATTCAAATCAAACAAAGGTAAGACAAGTTAGAAGAAGAGTACACACAGCAAGTGACACTCTCTGTACTGTGTTTGCTTTATATTTGTAATAGTGAAAGGAGCAAAAGATTAAGACATCCATTGTAACTACATTGGAATCATAGGGTATACCATACTGGTATTCTCAAGTATAATGGATTGTCTCAGTAGAGGAAGAATCTCTACCATCATGGAGTACGTCACATTGATGGAACCACGTAAATCTCTTGTGTCCTTGCTTTGAATTTACATTCTGTGTTTTGAATTGAGTTGTGAACACAAGTAAAGAATCATCAAACCTACAACCTAAAAGATGACCTAATCAAGAACAACCAATCCGTTTAATAAGCAAGGTGTCTGAAAGGTAACTTTGGGGACTATTGTGATTAGTAGGTAACAATAGATCTACCTTAGTTGAATCTGAGAAAGAGTTCATTCCTGAGAAGAGTTTAAAGTTGCTGAATCTGAGAAAGAGTTTATTCCTGAGAAGAGTTTAAAGTTGTTCACCCACCTGCATATTGACAAGAGCTAAATTATTAAAGCAATAGAGTACTTTGGCTTAAAATTATCAGAGTTTTCAAGGGTGTGATACTGATTCACCCCCCCTCTTAGTATCACAGACTAGTAGATCTTAGGGTGAAGTTGGGAACTTTAGAGCTCTCATTGGATTGCAAGCTTGCACGGCCCTTACTTAGTATATAGGAAGAAGGAAAGGAACAAAAGGGAGTCTTACAAGCTAGAGATATCTAAACTAAAGATAGCATATCTTTAACTCTCACTAGAGGACTTATTTATACATGAAGTTTGTTATAACAAACAAAGTGGGTGCTATCATGTCTTATGTTATAGTCCAATTTTTGTTTGTTTTTTTAAAGTACTTTTATCAAAGTGACTTTAATAAATTAGCTTTATTGATTAACCCTTTATTAGCTATATTTATCATTATAGCATATATGGATCTAGGGAATCTTCTATAATGTCCTCCTCTTGATTCTTGTCCCCTACTTGGCTACTCTCAACTTGATTATCCTTATTTGATTAAAATAAATTAGACAACATTTTTCTTAACTTTTCTTTTAAGACTGACTTTATTAAGGTTTTAAGAATTTGTTTAAGGGTTTTTTTTAGCAAAAGGTGCTAGTCGAAGTTCTGTGACCCCTTTTTATAGTGTAAACATCATCCTTGAAAAACTAAAATTTCTCCCACAAATGAATACTCACATGCTTGCTAACTATGGTACATGAAGAATATTTTCTCCAAGGATAATAGTTTGTTTTTTCATGACTTAATAATCCAATTTTTCAATCTATGGGACATGGTGCCATGTGGTAAATATTAATATCCTATCTTTAATCTCAAAATGTTTCTTAAAGAATTGTTCATAAATATTTTTTACTTTTAACAAGATGGAGATCAGGTGTAAACTCCACTATATAAACCATGTTTTAAACTAGTCAGAGAATTTAATCAAATTATATGGTAGATGAATTTGAATAAACCAAATAGATTTCTTTTATCTATTTTCATAAAATAAAGCTCTTCCATAGGCTTCAATATAGTAAAAATAATCTAATGTTTTAACCTTCCACCATTCTTTCAACTCTTTACAAGTTAATAAGTCTCCTTGTCATTGTTCTGGGCTAAAACTTGTCTAATTTTGAATTTCACATAAGTCTAATCTTTAGCACCTTTATGATAATTGGCTTCTCTTTCTATAGGTTCAATAAGTATATATCTTGTTTCAATCAAATTTGGTTGATAATATTAACAATCTTTTAAAGTAGTATAAAGATACATGTTATCTTTTAGATAAAATCCTTCCACCTTTTAAGATTTAATTTATGCATAGCTTTTTTCAATTGCACACATAAAGTCTATAACTTTGGGATAAAAGGATATGTTAAACTTGGATCGAACACACTTATAAGTTTCATCAAATAATTTATCAGTCTTCTTTTCTTTTGAGTTAAAAGAGTTAATCACATTTTTTGGCTGTGAAATAACCATCTTGAAAAAGGATATAGGCCTCTGTATCATAGGCTCCTTATTGATGGGTTTAATCCTTGCAATTTTGGAAAGGAATTTGAAGATTCCTTTATAAATTCAATTTCAAAATCAAATATAGATAAAATGTCTTTCCATTTAGCAAATATATGTTTTGAAGCTATATTTCCAACGTCTTTGGCATGAATTTTTTTTGCAACTTTACAATCAATTCTAACAAGAAATTTTTAATTTAGTAAATCACTTTCAAATTTTTAAATACATAAAATTATAAAGAGACTTTCTTTTTTAATTTTAAAGTAATTAACTCTAACTCTTTTTCATATTCCAAAAGCAAACCATATCAAGCTTTCTTTATTATTTAATCATTGTTTTAATATTCCTCCACAAAAGTTTTTTAGATACATCAATTTCATCTATTTTGAATGCATTGGGATAGGGAATTATTAAATAGGGGAGCTCTTTAGCTTTTTGCTTAATTTTCATAATTGCTTGCATATGTTCTTTTATCCATTTTAGAGAATTCTTTTTTAACCTTTCAAAAAATAGTTTATCATCAAATGCTAAATTTTTATAAAAATAAAAAATATAATTCAACTTTTCAAAAATCTTTGCAATTGATTTTTGTTGTTCCCATAGTCTTGTATGGGTTGTAATTGTTGTCAACTACACTCAAGTGTGCAAGCAAAAGTGGGTTATATCTCAGGAATTACAGGATAAGACTAGAATGTCAAATAACCTCGTAAAGTGATTTCCTTGGAGTGAACTTGTAGAGGGAGTTTAGCATTGCTTGAGTCTTAGTGTGATAGTGTGACAGGGTTGTATATGGATAATAAGTTCATAAGAAGTTAAATCTACCAGTTCGTTAGCCTGTCCTGAGACTAAGTCCAGGAGCAATTTCGAAGGAGCGGAATAATTCCAGAGTTATAGACAAACAGGGAGTCCGGAAAAAAGGAAGGTTATGGAATTTTAACTATTCATGGACAGTTTCTTTTGTGCATTTTTAACTATTCATGGACAATCCTGGCCGTTCATTCAAGCATTCAAAGGATGATATTTCAATAGAAAGAAAAGGGCAAGAAAGGAAGTCCACCTTAGCTACAGTTCCCTATTAGGGTTTTCATAGAAGGGAGTATATAAACCAAGACTTATCTCTTTTGGATATGATGGGAAGTGAGTGAAACAGGTAAGACCAGACCTGGAAACCGTGAGACGTGAGAGCAGACCAAATACATGAGTCCAGCGAAGCATGAAACGGGTGAGACTAGACCTAGAAACCGTGAGACGTGAGAGCAGACCAGAGACATAAGTCCAGCGAAGTGTGAAACGGGTGAGACCAGACCTGGAAACCATGAGATGTGAGTCCAGCGAAGCATGAAACGAGTGAGACCAAACCTAGAACGTGAAACGGGTGAGACCAGACCATAAACGTGAGATGTGAGACCAGACCCGGAACGTGAGACGTGAGACCAGACCTAGAAACTGTGTGACGTCAGAGCAGATCAGAAATGTGATACATGAGTCCAGACCTAGAACGTGAGACGTGAGAGCAGACCAGAAACGGTGAAACGTGAGACCAAACCAGAGACAGTGAGACCAGGAAACGGGTGAGACCGTGAGACAATGAGACCAAGAGTTGGGTGAGATAAGTGAGACGGGAAAAACACTCAGTAAAGTTAAAAAGAAACAAATTTCCAGATTTCTTCAAGAGAGGTTAGAGAGCATTCTGGTGATCTTCCAAGTGGCAGTGAAGCAACCTATTCAAATCAAACAGAGGTAAGACAAGCTAGAAGAAGAGTAGACACAATAGGTGACACTCTTTGTATTGTGTTTGCTTTGAATTTACATTCTGTGTTTTGAATTGAGTTATGAATACAGCTAAAGAATCATCAAACCTATAACCTAAAAGAAGACCTAATCAAGAACAACCAATCTGTTTAATAGGTAAGGTGTCTGAAAGGTAACTTTGGGGACTATTGTGATTAGTAAGTAACAATAGATCTACCTTTGCTGAATCTGAGGAAGAGTTCATTCTTGAGAAGAGTTTAAAGTTGTTGAATCTGAAAAAGAGTTCATTCATGAGAAGAGTTTAAAGTTGTTCACCCACCTACATGTTGACAAGAGCTAAATTATTAAAGTAGTAGAGTGCTTTGGCTTAAAATGATCAGAGTTTTCAAGAGTGTGATACTAATTCACCCCCCCTCTCAGTATCACAGACTAGTAGATCCTAGGGTGAAGTTAGGAACTTCAATTAGTGTCAGAGACTGGTTCACCAGTTTGAAGCTTAACAGCTTAGTGTACTAGTTTGAAAGGTTTTTGAAGTTTTAGCTTGTTCAGCATACTGAGAAATGGATGCCAATACCAACATCAGCACTACTTATAGCAAGAAGGTTCTAATCTTCAATGGAACCAACTACCATATGTGGAGAGCGAGAATGTAGGTGGTATTTGCAACCATGGGCATAGACGCGGTGAAATCTGTACAAGAGGGTTTTGTGCCTCTAAAAGAAGGTAAAGGTCCAACCCTATAGGAATGAAAGCAGTTTGAGATAAATGGGAAGGCCTTAAACATCATCATTTCAGCATTGACCGATGCTAAATATGCTAAAGTTATGGACTGTAAATCAGCTAAGGAGATATGGGACAGATTGCAGAAGGTCTATGAAGGTGATGGCAGAATGAAGGAGGCCAAGCTTCAAGTTTTCAAGGAGAGATATGAATCTCTCAGAATGCAGAAAAATGAGACAGTCCATGAGTTCTTCACTTATTGATACTGTGAATGACCTTTGAAGTCATAGGAAGAACAAGAAGGACTCATCTATTGTGAAAAAAATTCTGAGAATTCTGCCTAAGAGCTTTGCCTCAAAGGTGGCGGCAATAGAGGAGAGTAGAGATCTCAATTCTATGTCACCGCATAATCTCCAGTGCAATTTCATTGCATATGAGATGAGAATAAAGTCAACTGAAAGCTCCTCAACATCAAAACTATCAAAGGAGGCAGCTTTTAAAGCTATAAGACACTTGAAGATAAGAGAAGAAGAAGAATCATCCAGTAAAGATGATGATGATAAGGAAGAAAGTGAAGGTGAAGTGTTGGCTTACTTCATAAGGAAATTTAAAAAGGGGTATAAGAAGGTAAAGGGCAGTTGTCCTTGAGATGTTATTATTGTAGGCAGACTAGACACTTTGCTTCTCAGTGCAAAGTGAAACTTGATGATGAAGATGAGGATGGTGGTGATGAGCAGAATTCAAAATGGAGAAGACAATCATCCAAATCAAAGAAGTCCAGCAAGAAGACCGCCAACCTACAAAAGAATAAGAGAGGCTCATTCAAGAGTTATATGAGCCAAACAAAAGAAGCTGATGAGGAGGAAAATGTAGACTCATCAGATGAGCATGCCTTTATGGCATCAGCTTAATATGGTAGTTCAACCTCTGAAGAGGAAGAGGAGGTTAATGAAGAAGAACTAGATCTTGAAGTTGAGTTAGAAGCAGCTTCAAAGGAGATAATCAAAAGGGGTAGAACTATAAGAAGGTTGGAGGCTTATATAAAATAAGTTGAAGCAAAGATTGAGGAAGCAAAAAGTCAAAAAGATGAAATAAGGGCTGAACATATTGACTTGAAGAGAAGATTTGAAGAACAAATCAAAATATGTGAAGACCTTACTATGAAGCTTGGCTTAAGGACTTCAACAATTAAAGAGTGAAGAGAACTTGCAAAAGATTGAAGTGGTAGAAGAAACAAGCTCTGCAAGAGAAAAGAAAAATGAAGAGAAAATGCAGCAATCTAAGGCTGCATTGCCTAAAGATAATGAGACTTTGCCACAGAATTTGAAAGAGAAGGCTGTGACTCAGGAGAAAATAGCTAAAGAAAAGAAGACAGTTATCATACCAAAATCAAGGCCAAAAATGATGCATGTCGTTAAAGAGTAGTAGCCCATAGCTGCTAAGTCTTAAAAAGAAAAGACTAATCAGCCAGGAACAGTGAAGGCTAAAAATAAAGAAGATTTGAAGAAGCAACCTAAGGTTGCAAACAAAAATAAACAAAAGAAAGTTAGCCAGCAAAGGGCTACGATTGAACAGAAGAAGGAGAAGAAGGTGACTGAAATGAAAGCTATACAAGCAATTGATTTTTGAAACCTTGCCTACACAACAAGTAATGAACAAAAGAAAACAAGCTATGATTAGACCTAAGAAGAGGTAGTTTCAAGGTCACTACCTTTATTGTGAAGTTTAAGGTCATAAGGCAAATAAATGCTGGTGGAGAAAACCAATATATGTCTTCAATTTGAGAAGATCCAATGCTACATACAGGGGGAGACAATACAAAATTCAAAGGAGAATACTTGTCATGAGTTCTTGCACATACTATAAAAAGCAAGGACACACTGACAAAGATTGTTGGTGGAAGCCAAAACCAGTGGTTTCAAAAAACAAGTTTGTTATATTGGCAAACTTGGAATAGTGTGAAAGGTGCAGGCAGGATGGCCATAATGCCAAGAGATGCATGACACTTCTCCCTGAGCAAGAAAAGGCACTCAGTGGCACAGTGAAAATAACTGGTACAGGTAAAGTTGAGAAAAAGGAGAAAGTTATCTTCAAGTCAATTCAAAAGAAAGAATATAATGCTAAAAGGGAGGTGGCTAATATAGCTGAAATTGCACTAAAGGTTGACTACAAGGATAAGCAGTGGATCCTTGATAGTGGATGCACTTCACACATGATAGGAGACAAGAGTAAATTATCAAAGCTAAACAAGTCAAGAGAAGGCAGAGTCAAGTTTGGCAATGATAATTCACTCAACATCAGTGATCAGGGGTCAGTAAATATTGAAAAAGGAAAGCTGAAAGATGTTCTGCACGTTAAAGGACTTAGATATAGTCTAGCATCTATCAGCCAACTATGCAATGAAGACCATAAAGAGATATTCACAAAAACAAGTTGCTAAGTAAAGAGTAAAGAAGGGAATACTGTTGCAGCTGGGAAGAGAACAGCTGGAAATTCATATGTCATTGATGAAGACAAGACAAACAACTGTTTACTTATAAAAGAAAAAGAAAATCAACTCTAGCATAGGAGGCTGGGACACTTAACACAGAAGAACATGAGGAAGCTAACCACTACTCATGCAATCAGAGACATTCCAAACCTCAAGAGAGAGAGGGAGTATGTCTGCTCAGCATGCTTTAAAGGAAAACATGTCAAAAAGCAGTATAAGACCAAAGAGTTCAGTTCTGAAGCAGTGCCTGATATTCTACATACTGATTTGTCTGGGCTGATGAGAACAAAAGGGTTGAATGGTGAGAGGTACTTCATCTTGTTTGTTAATGATTATTCCAGAAGGACTTGCATCATGCACCTCAAACACAAGTCAAAAGTTTTGAAATGCTTCAAGAGATATAGAAGATTGGTTAAAAATGAGAGTGGAAAGAAGATCAAAGTATTGAGGTCAAATCAAGGCACTAAATTCATAAATGGAATTCACCATCAGATGGCAGCAGCAAGAACACCTCAACGGAACGAGGTGGTAGAGAGGAAAAATAGAGCTATGGTTGAAATGGCAAGAACTCTATTGCTCGAATCCAAGTTTCACACAAGATTTTGGACAGAAGCAACATTTACAGTTGTGCACCTATTGAACAGAGTTTTACTAAGGCCCAATATTGATAAGACTCCATATGAGCTATGGAGTGAGAAGAAGACAACAGCCAAGTATCTTAAAATCTTTGGCAGCCCATGTTTTATGAAGAATAAGGAGCAAAGATTGGGAAAATTCCATGCTAGGTCAAATGAAGGCATCTTTGTGGGATACTTAACAAAGATAAAAAGCTACAGAGTTTTTCTGCATAACCTAAGAAAAGTGGTCACTTCTAGTGATGTGAGAATAAATGAAAACTGGAAAACAATGCATAATGAAGAAGCTAAGGACAGTGAAGAAGATGACTTCAAGATAGATGAAGAATCAGACCAACATGAAGAAAAGGGAAAAGAAGTTTAGACTCAGAGAAGAGTGAGTCTGAAGATGAAGAAAGAGATTCTCTTGCAACTAAGACTGGGCAAGAGAGAAAGACAAAGAAAACATGGACCAGTGCTCATCAAGGGAATCAGATCATAGGTGACCCATTAACAGGAGTTACAACAAGAAGAAGAATTGTGGGAGCTACTACTTTACTCTCACAAGTTGAACCTAAATCTGTTGAAGAGGCTGCATAAGACAAAGCCTGGGTCAACGATATCAATAAGGAGCTGGATCAAATCGAGAAGAATGATACATGGGAGCTGGTTCCAAAACCCACTAACAAGAATGTCATAGAAACAAAATGGGTGTTTAGAAATAAACACAATGAAGATGGCAAGGTGGTGAGGAACAAGGCTAGGCTGGTTTGTAAAGGCTACACTCAGATAGAAGGAGTATATGTTGATGAAACTTTTGCACTAGTAGCAAGGTTAGAAACTATTAGAATGTTCTTAGCTTTGGCAGCACATATGAGGTATAAAGTTTATCAGATGGATGTGAAATTAGTCTTTCTAAATGGGCTCCTGAAAGAAAAAGTGTATATTGAACAACCCAATGGAGTACAAATCAATGAGGATGAGACACATGTGTGCAAGTTGAAGAAAGCCTTGTATGGCCTTAAACAAGCCCCAAGAGCATGGTACAGCAGGCTAGATGCATATTTGAGAAGGTTGAACTTTAGAAGAGGAACAGTTGATAATAACCTATATGTGTTCAACACAAAGAAAGGCCAACTGATAACCATATTATATGTAGATGACATCATCTTTGGAGGGGATCACTCTGAGCTATGCCAAGAATTTGCACAGAAGATGAGTGAGGAATTTGAGATGTCATTGATTGGAGAAATGACTTACTTTCTTGGATTATAGATAAAATAGTGTGAAGAAGGTATTTTTGTTTGTCAAACAAAATATGCCAAAGAGATGCTGAAAAAGTTTGGCATGGAGGATAGTAGACCTGTCAGTACCCCTATGACAATGGGCTGTAAGTTAACAAAAGATCGGGAAGGAAAGAGTAAAAGCCCTACAGAATACAAGAAAATGATAAAGAGCCTTCTGTACCTTATAGCATTAAGGCCTGATCTTATGCAAGCTATTTGCATTGCTAGCAAATTCCAAGCTGATCCTAAGGAATCTCATGGGTTGGCAGTGAAAAGAATCCTAAAATACCTCAAAGGGACACTGGAAATGGGTTTGTGGTATCTGGCCATGGATTCTATAAAACTACGAGCATACACTAATGCAGACTGGGCAGGAAGTACAGATGACAGAAAATCGACCAGCGACTGTAGCTTCTACTTAGGTTCAAAGTATGTTGCATGGTTAAGTAGAAAGCAAAACAGTGTTGCTTTGAGCACAACTAAGGCTGAGTATATGGCTACTTGTGCAGCATTCAGGTGATGTGGATGTAAAGATAATTGGTAGATTTGGGTATTGAAGTAAAGTTACCAGTAAGTGTACTTTGTGACAATCAAAGTGCAATTGATCTCAGCAAGAATCCAGTTCAACATTCAAGGAGCAAGCATATTGACATCTAGTATCACTTTATCAAGGATCAAGTGGAATAGGGTACAATTCAGTTGGAGTATGTTGGCACTAAAGATCAAATTTCAAATATTCTAACTAAACCTCTATCCACAGAGCTATTTAAAAAGCACAAAATGAGTTTGTCTGTGCAAATGCCTCCTCAAGCCTGAAGCTCAAGTGAATCCTCTATCTCTACTTTGCAAGTTTTTCAGTTTGTAATTGGTTGGCAAAGTGGGAGAAGAACAACAGTACAAGGGGAGCTGTTAAGGAAAGGGGAGTGCATATTTAGGGGGAGTTGTAATTCATCTGCTTTGGATTATTACTTTAAGAAGATTATGAAGGATTGTTACATAATGGTTTTTGTTGTGAGCATTACCAATAATTACAAAAGGGGAGATTGTTGTTCCCACAACCTTGTATGGGTTGTAATTGTTGTCAACCAGACTTAAGTGTGCAAGCAGAAGTGGGTTATATCTTAGGAATTATAGGATAAGACTAGAATGTCAAATAACCTCGTAAAGTGATCTCCTTGGAATGAACTTGTAGAGGGAGTTTAGCATTGCTTAAGTCTTAGTGTGACAGTGTAACAAGGTTGTATACGGATAATAAGTTCATAAGAAGTTAAATCTACCAGTCTGTTAGCCTGTCCTGAGACTAATTCCAGGAGTGATTCTAAAGAAGCGGAATAATTCTAGGGTTACGGACAGACAGGGAGTCCAAAAGAAGGGAAGGTTATGGAATTTTAACTTAGCATTTTTGGAAGATAGGCAGTTATGGTGGTAGTTTCTTCTGTACATTTTTAACTATTCATGGACAATCCTAGCCATTCATTCAAGCATTCAAAGGATGAGATTTTAGTAGAAAGAAAAGGGCAAGAAAGGAAGTCCACAGCAACTACAGTAAACCTTACTAGGGTTTTCATAGAAGGGAGTATATAAACCAGACTTATCTCTTTTGGATATGATGGGAAGTGAGTGAAATAGGTGAGACCAGACCTGGAAACTGTGAGACGTGAGAGCACAGCAGAGACATGAGTCCAGCGAAGCGTGAAATGCGTCAGACCAGACCTGGAACGTGAAACAGGTAAGACCAAACCTAGAACGTGAAACGGGTGTGACCAGACCTGGAAACCGTTAGACGTGAGACCAGACCTAGAAACTGTGAGACGTGAGACCAAACCTGAAAACTGTGAGATGTGAGAGCAGACCAGAAACAGTGAAACATAAGACCAGACCAAAGACAATGAGACTAGGAAACGGGTAAGACTGTGAGACGGTGAGACCAAGAGTTGAGTGAGATAAGTGAGACGGGAAAAACACTCGGTAAAGTTAAAAAGAAACAAATTTCTAGAGTTCTTTAAGAGAGGTTAGAGAGCATTCTGGTGATCTTCCAAGCGGCAGTGAAGCAGCCTATTCAAATCAAACAGAGGCAAGACAAGTTAGAAGAAGAGTAGACACAGCAGATGACTCTCTTTGTATTATGTTTGCTTTAAATTTGCATTCTATGTTTTGAATTGAGTTGTGAACACAGCTAAAGAATCATCAAACCTATAACCTAAAAGAAAACCTAATCAAGAACAACTAATCTGTTTAATAGGCAAGGTGTCTAAAAGGTAACTTTGGGGACTATTGTGATTAGTAGGTAACAATAGATCTACCTTAGTTGAATTTGAAAAAGAGTTCATTCCTAAGAAGAGTCTAAAGTTGCTGAATCTGATAAAGAGTTCATTCCTGAGAAGCATTTAAAGTTGTTCACCCACCTGCATGTTGACAAGAGCTAAATTATTAAAGCAGTACAGTGCTTTGGCTTAAAATTATCAAAGTTTTCAAGGGTGTGATACTGATTCACCCCCCTCTCAATATCACAGACTAGTAGATCCTAGGGTGAAGTTGGGAACTTCAATTTTTATCTTTAATTTCATTAAGAAATTTGGCAATAAATTCAAATGTTGTATCTATGGGGACTATATTTCCATCTTTTATAAAGTGACTAAGAAATTTAACATTGGTTTGGAATAACTTCATTTTCTTTGCAAAAGCAACCAGCCCTACCCTTTACATAACATTCAAAAAAATTCTTAAATGTTTATAATATTATTTAATAATGTTAGAAAATACTAACACATCATCAATGTAAACAATAATAAATGGTAAATAAACATTGAAGATTTCATTCATTATTTTTTTGAAATTCAAATAAGGCATTTATTAGTCCAAATGACTTTACATTCCATTCATAATGTCTAAATAGGATTGTAAATGTCATTTTATATATATATCTTTTTCATGAATTTGCATTTGTCAATAACTAGATTTAATATCAAATTTTGAAAAAAATTTAACATTATAATGCCTATTTAACAAATCTCTTTTATTAGGTATTGGATGCCTAATCCATCTTAAGACCTCCATTTAATGGTTTGTAATTTATAACCAACCTAGGAATACTTTTTTTTAATTTTGCTATATTTTCTACATAAAATGCAAAACAACTCTAAGGGCTTATACTTATTCTAATTAACTCATTTTTAACAATTCTTCTATTTTTTTTTATATTTCCATTTACTTATGTCTCATGGTAATAACTCTTATTTTAGTGAAAATTTTTCTTTAAAAGTCAATTCATAAGACGACTGAATAATGTGTTTTTTTTCTCTGTTTGAAAAAGTAACAAGAACATTTGCATAAATCATTAACTCTATTTCCTTTTGTATTTCTTGTATTTTCTTCTAATTAACAAGATTATCAAACTTTTACTTTAAATATTTGTAAGAAATTTCATTATTTGGAGAACCAATATTGAGGTATTAACACAAATCTAAAGCTAATAAGCTTTCCACTATTTTTTGCATATATTCCCTTATTATTTATTTCATTAATGGGATATAACATATGAAAGAATGAATTTCCTAATATAAAATCTTATGATAGGTTCTTAACCATTACAAAAGAAATTTCTAAATATATTCCTTCACTACAAGTAGCTACTTGTGATAATTTGTATCTAATAACAAGCCTCTTTTTATCAATAATGTTTAACACCTTAGTGAGTTCTGCAAAGTATTTTGAAAGAAATAATCCTTGATTAATATAATTCATATATGCACTTAAATTAATAAATTCTATAACAGAAAATACATATTCCCTTTTTACAATAACTAATATTTTGATGCACCATCTATGGGTAATAACTTTCTCAATAAGATTAATAAATTAAAAATTAACATGTCTTCTTCTTTTATAGAAATATCTTCAAATGCTTCTTCCTTTTTGGTAAACATTGTTTCAAGGATAATAATTCAATCTCTTAGTTATCTTACTTTCATATTGAGTTCACTAATCTTTACTTTAATGTCTTAAATCAAATGTTCCTTTTATTTGTCTTTTGTATTAATAGCTTTAACTTATTGTATTAAAGCTTTTAGGCTATAACCTTCATCTAGAACAATGTTTTTAGAAGTATTTGTCATATTGAATTTTTCTACCTTTTCTTCTTTGGCTAAGTGTAAATAATTTTCTAGTTGCTCTCTTTTTTATATTAGATCTAAAATTTTGTCAATAAGATCTAGTATCATACCATCTTCTTTAGTTAAGACTAATAAGACATTACTTTTACAAAGAGCTTTATAATGGTTACTTGACCTTGACAGCATGAGTCAAAATCAAAATTATAATTAAAAGAATTGTCTTCTTATATAACATATAATTCTAAATCATCTTGATCTAAATCACTTTCTAATAAAAGGATATTCATTAATAATCTTTTAAAATCTTTATCTATTGATAATTCTTGAATTTTTTTATTTTATTTTACAATTATTAGTGCAATGTCCTATCTTTTTACATGTGTAACAAATAATAATTTTCTTTTTCTTAGCCTTAGGTTTTCTTTTTTTCTTTTCCTTTTATATAAGAAGATGGATTTCTTTTTTTATTCTTCTTTTTATAAGAGGTCTAAAAGCCTTCCTTTTGGATATTTTAAGATATATTATGTGTGGATAACCTATTTGTTTATAAAAATTTCCTAAGGCTCTCTTTCCTTGCATTTTTTCATTTTGTAATCATTTCTGTAACTTAATTTCATTATAGAGTTTAACTCCTTCTACAACAATTTTAACTCCTAATTTTTCATAAGTGTGTATACTATAATTAATTATTTCAAAATGATAGGTTTTAAGTATAATTTTTACTTTTTCAACAAATAAAGTAGAAAGTAGTAATATAATTTCTTTTTTTTTCCAAAACTCACTTTTAACTATCTTCCCTTGTAAAGACTTTTGAGAAAAATATATCTCTATATCACTTAAAGACAAATTTGGACATCTTAAATATATAAGTTGCTCCTATGTTTGTCTAATAACAAAGGGGTTGTTTCAATAAAATGATTTATAATTGTATATACAAGTATATTAACATAATCAAATATTTGTATTCCTTCCTCAATTTTTATTATTATAAAAATTTGATTTTTAGCAACAATTATTAGATAAAAATCCAACCAACCTCTAAGCTATTTTGTAAACTTACTTATTATTTTAGCAATTTAATGGTCAATATTACTCTTTGTTTTGTAGTTATTTCATACATTATCATATAATGAAGTAGCATTAATATTTAATGTTCTAACATCTCATCTAAATTTCACTCAATCAACCTTATTTCATCATATTGAGCATAATTATACTTAAATTGTTCTTCTAACAAGAGATCAATAAGAGTTGGTCTTGGATAATACATTTTAGTAAAAGCCTTATTAAAAGTTATTTTATTTAACAGGCAAGGTCCTTTCATATAAGAAAGTCTTTCTGCATATTTTATTCTAGTAAGAACATATTTTGAAGTTATTTTATATAATCTTCTTCACCTTCAAATTTAATTTGTTCCCCTTTTTCCAAAATAAAGGCATTTTCATCTCTTAATCCCAGGCCTTCAAGCCTTTTAATTATTTCATCAATTAATTATACTTTTTTTGTTCCCTTGCTTGGTATATTATATTCAATGCCTTGAGATGATAGAGGTTTAAATAAAACTCTCTTTTTTATTTTAGGTCTAGTCATAGGTTTAGAAATATAATGCCTTTTTTTGAGATGCTTCTTCCATTTTCTCTTCCATTCAATTTAGTTGTTTTTCTATTGATTAAAGATAAAGATCTATATAATTATTTTATTGAATAGCCAAATCTAGTATTGATTATGTTATATATGGTAAAACTATAACCTCTTCCCCTTTTAAGTTTAAGGATAGACTTAATTTAAAAAGGTGAACACTATTAGCCCTTTTTTCTCATTTAGTTATATACTTTTGATAAGAGTTTTCTAAAACCATACATTCCTCAAGAATATTGAATTTTGGAAATTTTCTTTTGCAATTTATAAACTTTCACCATATATTCAAATAGATTAATAATTCTCATTTCTTTAATATATCTTTTATATCTTTGATGTCATAAATCTTGTCGACTTTTATTAAAAATCATAAAAAAACTATTTTCTTTTTATTTCATTTTCAAAAGAATAAAATAATTCTCTAGGTTTTTCTTTTATCTCAAAAGAGATAGTTAGGACAAAATAGTTTTATCCTTATCTTTATATCTCATATTAGATAAATTAAAGGATTTAGACTTATAAGCCTTTAGCAAAATTTTCTTCTTCTAAGGGTTCATTAGCTATAAAGACTAAGGTTAATGTAGGAAAATTCACCTTATATTAAGGTTCACTACTTGTTCTTTCAATCTCTTAATCCCTTATTATGACCCTTATTGATTCAAAAGCCACTATGAATTATATTAATAAAGAATTAACACCTTTTAAATACTTTTCAAAAACAACTAAGTGTTAAACATAACAGATAAAAGTAAGTTTGTTATAAGATACGACCTATCTAAAGCAATTATCTGTAATTAAAAGATATGTTTGTAAATTCCTTTTGTTATGGCAAAAAATCTATCTCAAGTTATTATTCTTAAAAATCTATTTTGGCATATGTTATATCCTATCCAAAAGAGTTTTAAGGAATATATGTTAAAATTGAAGGGAAACTTATAAGTTTCAAATTTGTATCAACACCCAACAAAAAGAAATTGATTTAATCCAAAAAAGGATTATGAGAAAAGAAAATTTTTTAAATTCATTAAGTGATAAGATTACTCATAAGCATTTTATCAAAAAAAAAAAATTAAGTCTCTCGTAATTTAGAAAAGGATATAGGAATTATAGAAAGAAATAACATTAATAATATGTGCCAAAATTTCTATTACCTTCTGGGATAAAAAGAAGCATATTATTAATTTACCTTATGAGCTAACTTTTGAAGAGAGTCAAATACCTATGAAGGGTAGGCCAATTACTATAGGGCCTAAGCATATGGAAATATGTAAAAATAAATTTGATGATTTATTAAAAGAAAGGCTTATTAGAAAAAGTAATATTCCTTGGAGTTGCCCTATATTTTATGTAGAAAATGCAACTAAATTAGAACAAGGAGTTCTAAAGTTAATCATTAATTACAAATCTTTTAAATAATGTTTTAAGATGGAATTGATATCTTATACCTAATATATAAGATATTTACTAAATAAGCCTTATGAAGTCGAGATTTTTTGAAAGTTTGATATCAAATTTGGTTATTGACAAATCCAAATAAGTGAAGAAGATAAATAAAACAGCATTCACAGTGTCATTTAGGTATTTAGTCTTAAAAATACTCCATCAAATTTTAAAAAATTATGAATGAAATCTTTAATGCTTATTTAGCATTTATTATTATTTATATTGATGATGTGTAAGTATTTTCTAACACCCTTGAACAACATTGTAAGCATCTTGGCATTTTCTTATTTATTATAAGAAAAGCAAGTCTTGCTACTTTAGCAAGAAAGATGAGGTTATTCCAAACTAAGGCATAGTTTCTTAGTTACTTCATAGAAAATGAGAAACTTATTCTTATAAATAAGGCAATCGAGTTTGCTCTTAAATTTCCTAATGAAATTACGAATAAACAACAATTGTGAAGGTTTTTAAGAAGTCTAAATTATATCGCAAACTTCTACATATACCTAGTTTGTCATAGTAAACCACTATTTGAAATATTCAAACAAGATCCTTCTAAATGGACTTGAATCCATACTTAAGCTATACAAATAATAAAAAGAAAAGTTAAAGAAATTCCTCGTTTAGCTATTCCTCATCCTAATACATTTAACAATGTAAAAACTAATGCTTCTAACAAAGGATATAAAGGAATTCTTAAACAATAAATTGATGGCCAAGAAAACTTAATATGCCTTACCTTTAGAATATGACAAAAAGCACAAGAAAACTACTCTACAATTAAAAAGGAGATTATTTCTATAGTTTTATGTGTACGAAAATTTGAAAATGATTTGATAAATCAAAAATTTCTTATTAGAATTGATTATAACACTGCAAAAGAAGTTTTAACTATAGATGTTAAAATTTTAGCCTTAAAACAAAATTTACTAGATGGCAAGGAATATTATCTATATTTGATTTTGATTTTAATTTTGAGTTTATAAAAGGAACATTTAATTCTCTTCTAAACTTCCTAACTCATTAATTTTTATCCTCTAATGAATCTTATCAAGTAAATAAAATGGCCTTTAATAAGACACCAACAAGATTATATTATCCTAAACTAGCATTAGTTGACCTCTTAACAAAGGAAAAAAAAAAGAGTATAATTATGTTCAATATGATGGTACTTGTTTGGTTAAGTGATATCTAAATGGTATGGTTGAAAATTAGATTATAGTTTTGTTGCACCATATGATGATGTTTGTAATAGTAGCCCAAACAAATAGTAATTTTGACCCTCAAATTACAAAGATAATCACCAGTGGTTTTATATGTCTATGTAAAGGTTGGCGAGATTTTTACTTTTTTAAAGAAGCAAAGTTACATATATTTTTGCAATAAAAACAAAAGAAGGAATACAATTATCAAGCTGTGTGAATACATTGGTTTATACAATAACCAATTATTTTATTCGCAGTTACAATGAATATAATATTTGGTATAGATACAATAGTTAATTTCAAAATCATTTAATGTTAAATGAGTCCTTGTAATGCTAAGATCCTTGTTAGCATGTAATGGAGACATAGTCTTATTACCCAGGAATTGAACCGTTCAATACATAGAAAAAAAAAAGCTAATAAAGATGAATGACATCTTTATTTGATGAAATTCAATGGATTGAAAGTACCAAAGTGTGGAGATATGCTTGTTGCAATGAGTATAATGCTTGTTATATAGATAAAAGTTAATCTCAAGATTATTTTATGTGAATGAGTTATTGCAATGAATAGATCCTTGATAGCAAGTAACTAAGAGAGAGTCTTATTATTCAAGAATTGAACCACTCAATACTTTTAAGAAAAGTTAATCACAATTAATGACACTTTTATTCGATGGAATTTAATAGATTTAGAGTATCAAAGATGTACAAACATGCTTGTTGCAAAGTATGAAATTTAATGGATTCAAGACACCATTAAATAAGTCGTTATAATTGAAGAAATAGCCTCATCAGTAAGAAATAAAGAAAGGGTTTTATTATTTAGGAATCAAACGATTCAATTCTTGTAAGAAAAATTAATCCAGATAAATGACTTCTTTTTTTGATAAAATTAAATGGCTTTAAGGTATCAAAGTTGTAGATGTTTTTGTTAAAGTACAAATAATATTAAGTATAGACGTTAAAGTTAATTTTACGATCATTTTTGTGCAAATAAGTCCTTAAATTAGCTAAAAATAAAGAAATAGTCTCATTACTTAGAAATTGAACCATTAAACGCTCATAAGAAAAGTTAATTAAAATAAATGACTTCTTTGTTTGATGGAATTCAATGTATTCAAAATACCAATAGTGTATAGAAATGCCTATTGCAATGAATATAATAGTTAATGTAAATGTAAAGTTAATTTCAAAATCATTTTGTGTAAATGAGTCCTTGCAACAAAAAGTGGAGCCTCATTTGTAAGAAATAAAAAGATAGTCTCATTATTCAAGAATTAAACCGTTAAATACTTTTATGAAAAAATAACAAAATCAATGACTCCTTGGTTTAATGGAATTCAATGGTTTAGGACACCATTACAAAAGTCATTGCAACCAAAGGAGCCTCACCAACAAGAAATGAAGAAAGGGTCTCATTATGTAGGAATTGAACCATTTAATTTTTATAGGGAAAGCTAATCAAGATTAATGATTGCGTTGTCTTAATGAAATTTAATGGATTTAAAGTGCCAAAAGGTATAAATATTCTTGTTATAATGAATATAATATTAGGTTTAAATACAAAAATTAATATCAAGATTATTTTATGTAAATGAATACTTACAATAATAGAAAGAGCCTTAATTGCAAGAAATGAAATGACTATCTCATTATTCAGAAATTGAACCATTAAATAATTGTAAGAAAAGCTAACAATGATTAATAACTTCTTTATTTGATAAAATTCAATGAATTTAAGGCACTATTCAAAGAGTCATTACAATCAAAGAAGGTGGCTTGTTAATAATAAATGAAAAGAGGTCCTAATTATTTAGGAATTTAACCATTTAATTCCTTTAAGAAAAAACTAATTAAGATTAATGACTTTTTTTTATGAAATTTAATGAATTCAAGTGTCAAAGGAGCAAATGTTCTTCTTGCAATGAAAGTAATATTACATGTAGACATAATAGTTAATTTTAAGATGATTTTATGTAAATGAGTCTAATGGAACCAAATATAAAGCCTTGTTAGCTAGAAATGTAAAGACAATCTTATCATTTAAGAATTAAAACACTCAATACTTATAAGAAAAATTAATCAAAATCAATCACTACTTTGTTTGATAAAATTTAATAGATTTAAAGTACCAATGGTGTTTAGAAATACTTGTTACAGTGAAATAATCATTGTGGATGTTTTAATGTAGCATAATTGTTTTCAATTAAACATGAGAAATCAAGAAATTTTGAAATAAAAGGATAAGTCAATCCTTTATTGATTGCACTCTTATTAGTGTTTGTGGATAAGGGATCCAATTCTTTATTCTTTTAGGTTGAGGAACTAAATGCCTTGTTACTAATGAAATGACCATCTTTGAAGGTGACAAATTTCTATATTAGAGGTTCTTACTCATTGCTGATTTCCTAACAAAAATTCACAAATTAGGAAATTTAGAAAAAAGTTAGACATTCCCTTTATAAACTTAATATCAAAATCAAAAATAGATAGTATCCCCTCACATTTGGCAAATATTTGTTTTAAGGCTAAATTCTTAACATCTTTCGTTAAAATTTTTTTTGCAACATTGCAATTAATTCTAATAAGAAATTTTTAATTTATTAAATTATTTTCAAATTTTTGCACATAAAATACTATTAAGAGAATATGCTTTTTGATTGTGGAATAATTAACTATTGCTCATTGCCATATTCTAAAGGTGAAATGTGTCAAGCTTTCTTTACCATAAATTTTTTATTTAAGAATTCCTTTATACCCTTCATTTAATGCATTTGTTTCAACAATTTAAATGCAAGGGATTTCTTTAACTTTCATTTTTATTATTTGTACTACTTATGTATAAGCTTCAATCCATTCTAATGGATGTTTCTTCAATCTTTTAAATAGTGGTTTAGCATGATAGGCTAGATCTTTTGTAAAAGTTTGGAATATAATTCAAACTTCTTAAAATCTTTTATAATTATTGTTTGTTCTTAATTTCATCAAGAATTTAGAAGTAAACTCGATTGCCTTATCTATAGGAATTATTTTTCTATTTTTTATAAGGTGATTGAAGTTTCCAACTTCACTCTAGGATCTACTAGTCTGTGATACTGAGAGGGGGGGTGAATCAGTATCATACCCCTTAAAAACACACTCTGATAATTTAAGCCAAAGTATTCTACTTATTTAATACTCTAGCTCTCATCAATACACAGGTATGTGAACAATTTCAAACTCTTCTCAAAAGCGAACTCTTTCTCAGATTTGACTAAGGTAGATCTATTGTTACCTACTAATCACAATAGTTTCCAAAGTCACCTTTCAGACACCTTGCCTATTAAACAGATTGGATGTTCTTGATTAGGTCTTCTTTAGGTTATAGGTTCGATGATATTTTAACTGTGTTCACAACTCAATTCAAAACACAAAACGTAAATTCAAAGAAAGGACACAAGAGATTTACGTGGTTCCGTTAATGTGACGTATGTCTACGGTGGTAAGGATTCTTCCTCTACCAAAACAATCCACTATACTTGAGAATACCAATGTGGTACTCCCTATGTCCGTAATGTAGTTATAATGGATGTCTTAATCCTCTGCTCCTTTCATTATTGCAAATACAAAGCAAGTACAATATAAAGAGTGTCACTTACTGTGTCTACTCTTCTTCTAGCTTGTCTTGCCCCTGTTGAATTGAATAAGCTGCTTCATTGCCACCTAGAAATTCACCACAACACTCTCTAACCTCTCTTGAAGAAATCTAGAAATAGGTTGAGTTCTTTCCAATGCTTCATCGAATTCCTTCTCTAGGTTGTTTCACATAACTCCTGCTTTCACCGTCTCATAGTCTTACCCGTCTCCTGATCTCATGGTCTCACTGTCTCACGGCCTACCTCACGTTTCTGGTTTGGTGTTTCACATATCACACACGTTTCTGGTTTGCACACTTTGCTGGTCTCATGCCTCACGCACGTTTCTGGTTTGCCCACTTTGCTAGTTTCACACTTCACGCAGCCGTCCGCTTCACGGTTTTGCTGCACTCCCCCATTCGTTTCACGCCTCACGGGTTTGCTTTCACCTTCACACACTTTCCAGGGGTTTGTTGTTTCGGTCAAATGTTTCACACCTTCGAGATACTCTCGTCTGTTTCACACCTTCGAGATGCTTGGTTTGCTCTCCCAGTGGTCTTCTCTTCCACGGTTTCTCATCTTTTCCCTTACGGATGGTGCATCATCTCCTCTCACCAATGGTGCGCAGTCTCTTCTCTTACCATGAGTCGCACGGTTTCCTTCCAGCTAGTGGTGTCCTCTCTCTTGTCGTTGGTCACACAGTTTTCCTTCAGCCAGCCAAGGTCTCCCTTGCCGTCCAAGGTCTCTTTGTTGTGTTCTCTCCTTGCTGTCCAGCCAGTGGTTTCTCTCTTGTTGTAGGGTTTTGTCTCACCAAGGTCTCTCTTGCCGTTGGTGTGCTTTGGCCGTATACCCTTGTTTTGCCGTCCACTCTTGTTTGGCCGTGTAGGGTTTTCTCTCTTTCAATCGGTGGTGTGTTTTACCGTGCTCACTTGGTTAGCCAAATAAGGTTTTGTCGGTCACACCCTTTTTCCGTGTAGGTTGTTTGGGCGTGTACCCTCTTTGCCGTCCACACCTATTTGGCCATTCACCTCTTTGCAACACACCTATTTGGCTGTGTTCACTTGTTTTCTCTCTTTCAAGGTTGGGTTTTGCCGTTTAGGGTCTTCTCTTTTTCAACCGATGGTGTGTGTTGCCGTGTAGGGTTTTCTCTCTTACAAAGTTGTGTTTTTTGCCGTTTGCACTTGTTTTGTCGAGAGTTCTAGTGTTTTGCCATCCACTCCCCTTATGTCTTCCAAGGTCTTGGTTTATATACTTTCTTCCATGAAAACCCTAGTAAGGCTTACTATATTGTGATTTACTTTCTTGCCCCTCCATGTGACTTTACTTTCTTGCCCCTCCATGTAGCTTCAAATTACTTGCACACTTAAATCTAGTTGACAACAATTACAACTTATACAAGGCTGTGGGAACAACAAACTCTCCCTTTGTAATTGTTGGCAACACTCATAACAAAAGTCATTATGCAACAATTACAACTTCCCCTAAATATGCACTCCCCTTTTCTTAACAGCTCCCCCTGCACTGTTGCTTCTCTCCCACTTTGCCAACCAATTACAAAAAAAACTCGCAAAGTAGAGATGGAGGATTCACCTAAACTTCAGACTTGAAAAGGTATTTGCACAGGCAGACTCATTCTGTGCTTTTCAAACAACTCTGTGGACAGAGGTTTAGTTAGAATATCTGAAATTTGATCTTTAATGCCAACATACTCCAATTGAATAATTTATAATATCAATGATGTGTAGGCATGCTCATCATAATGAATAAAATGGTTAATGTATGCACAAAAGTTAATTTCAAGATCATCTCATGTAAAAGAATACTTGTAACTAAAAGATGAGCATTATTAACTAGAAATGAAGTGATAATTATATTTTTTAAGAATTCAATGATTAAATACTCATATGACAAGCTAATCATGATCATTGGCTCGTTTGATTTATAAAATGCATTAAATTCATAGTATTGATGGTGTATAAATATATTTGTTACAATTAATATAAAGGTTGATGTATAAACAAAACTTAATTTTAAGATCATTTCTTGTAAAAAAAAATCCTTGTAACCAAAGGAAGAGCATTATTAGCTAGAAATGAAAAGACAATTTCATTATTTAGAAATTCAACCATTAAATACTCACATGAAAAGCTAATTAAGATCATTGACTCCTTTATTTGATGCAATTCAATAGATTCAAAGTTTTAATGGTGTATAGACATGCTTATTGCACTTAATATAATAGTTAGTGTATACACAAAAGTTAATTTTAATATCATTTTATGTAAAAAAAAGGGGATTATTATCCTTGAAGATATGAATATTCAAAAACCAAAAAACCTTAAAGGATGAAGGAATAGAAAATCTTCAATTTATTAATCTTATAGCTAAAGTTATTGTCTATAAGTGGCATACAAAAGTGCTATTATTTTTAACTAAGAATATATATTCTTTATTACGATCCTTATTGATTCAAAAGACACTATGAATTGTATTAATGAAGGATCAGCACCTTTTAAATACTTTTCAAAAACAACTAAGTGTTAAACATAATAGATAAAAGTAAGTTTGTTATAAGCTACAAGCTATCTGAAACAATTATCAGCAATCAAAGAATATGTTTGTAAATTCCTTTTGTTATAGTAAAAAATCTATCTCAGGTTATTATTCTTAAAAATCTATTTTTGCATATGCTATATCCTATCTAGAAGATTTTTAAGGAATATATGTTGAAATTGAAAGGAAACTTATAAGTTTCAAATTTGCTACCCAACACAAAGAAATTTATTTAATCCAGAAGAGGATTATGAGAAAAGAAAAATTTTTAAATTCATTAAGTGATAAGATTGCTCATAAGCATTTGATAAAAAAAATTCAGTCTCTTGTAATTTAGAAAAGGATATAGGAATTATAGAAAGAAATAACATTAAAAATATGTGCTAAAATCTCTACTACCTTTTGGGATAAAAAGAAGCATATTGTTAATTTACCTTATAAACCAACTTTTGAATATAGTCAAATACTCAAGGGTAGGCCAATTGCTATAAGGCCTAAGCATATGGAAATATGTAAAAATAAATTTAATGATTTATTAAAATAAGGGCTTATTAGAAAAAGTAGTAGTACTTGGAGTTGCCCTACATTTTATGTAGAAAATGCAACTAAATTAGAATAAGGAGTTCTAAAGTTAGTCATTAATTACAAATCTTTTAAATAATTTTTTAAGAAGGAATTGATATCTTATACCTAATATAAGACATTTACTAAATAGGCTTTATCAAGCCAAAATTTCTTGAAAGTTTGATATCAAATTTGGTTATTGACAAATCCAAATAAGTGAGGAAGATGAATAAAACAACATTCACAATGTCATTTAGGTATTATGAGTGGAATATATTGTTATTTACTCTTTAAAATACTTTATCAAAATTTCAAAAAATTATGAATGAAATATTTAATGCTTATTTAGCATTTACTATTATTTATATTGATGATGTGTTAGTATTTTTTAATACCCTTGAATAACACTTTAAGCATCTTGGCATTTTCTTATTTATTATAAGAAAAGAAAGTCTTACTGCTTCAATAAGAAAGATGAAGTTATTCTAAACTAAGATACAGTTTCTTAGTTACTTCATAGAAAATGAGAAACTAAGATACTATTTATTTGTTTTACTTTGAAACATGTCGGCACATATTCTACTATGAAATAAAGTAATTTGTTTTAATAGAAAAACTTACAACTATTACATCGAAAAATTACTCAACTAGTTCCAACAAATGGATAATTTATAATTGTTAGACAATTGCAGGTACATCTAATCCTCTCAAGAGTATTTTGATCTAAGTGAATGATATGAGACTAAATTAATAAGGAGTAGAACGACCTCCATATTTTATTGGTAAAAAGAGATGTAAAAGAAGGGATAAAAGAATGGTGCATTATGGAGTGGCGAGTGAGTGACAATCTCATGGATTTTATTAGCCTATCTGGCATGGAGATCCTATCAAGACTTTCTTTTGCCTTCCTTTCCTTCAGTGTACGTACCTCAAACGGTATAAACGTTGGTATTGAAACAAATACTGTCAACTTCCAGTCCTGAAATGAAATTCTGGTAAGTATTTAGCTATACTATGCTGGATTTAGTGAGAACTTATTGTATCATTTATGTGGATGGGCATGTGAAATTGATGCGGGCTGTCACCTCAAATTTTGCTTCTTCGCTTGATTGATTTTACCGACTAAAGAATACATGGAGAATAATGTATGAATGTCACCATGTTCAGAACCACATTTCCCAGTTGTTGAATCATTTCGATGATAAACAAAATGATGAATTCACTTTACGTACGATCTGACTCAATGTGAATATTATACATTTCAATATTTTTTTTTGAAAGAAAGTTTTATCTTTTTTAGAGAAGGTAATGAACTGTAATAAAGAAATGTAAACAAAACGTCTTTACACCATTGTTTAGGTCTTCCGCAGCAACTCAAGAAACCTGGAAGGACGTTTCTTTGTATGTGAGTACGCAATCAAATGCCCTGCCACTGCCCCCGTCCCTGCGAACACGGCTAAACCGAAAAACCAAAAAAAAATTCAGCACTTGCGCCACTTGCTTATATTTCTTAAAAACAATGGGAGAGAAGGATCCACTTCTTTGGGCGGCGTTTGGATTGGTGGGTCAATGGATCCTCCACTTCAGGCTGAAGAATGTATCCTATCTCAATTTTCTTTGCTTCTTTTTTCTTTTTTAAAACAGTAGTTTGCGCGTAATTTCACAGAAATAATAGTGGGTAAGCTGACGAAGTCGTCGCCAAAGAAATAATAGTGGCAGTTTTCGGAGATAATCTTCCAGTCATCATTGTGTAGACTGACTTGCAGTCAACGTTGACGCCAATAAAATGCCAAGTTGCCAATAGCTGTTGGGGAGGCTGACGTATCACATGGGTTCAAGAAAATTACGGGCCTGTTTATGGTCTTATGCTTTATTGGCGTGTAAAAAGAATATAATCATTAAAAAATATTTTTTACTTGTTATTTTACAGAAATAATTGATGACAGATGACAAGTTTCTTGTACCATCAAGAAATGTAAGCGAAAAAATAAAAAAAAAAAACTAAAAATAGTAATCTGGGTGAGGAACTGGAGAAAAATAACAAAAAATTACTAACAAAATCAACCTTGCGCCCTTTGCTTATCTTTCTTAAAAACAAACGGGAGAGAAGGATCCACTTCATTGGACGGCGTTTGGATTGGTGGGTCAATGGATCCACTTCAGACTGAAGAATGTATCCTATCTCAATTTTCTTTGCTTCTGACTATTATTATTGGTGGTTCTTTTTTTCTTTTTTAAAACAGTAGTTTGCGCCTAATTTCACAGAAATAATAGTGGATAGATGACGAAGTCGTCGCCAAAGAGAAGTCAAGTAAAAACTAAAAAAAAAGGGGAGAAACTTAAAAAAAATAATTTTTTTTTTATTGAAAGATTCTATTGGCAGTTTTCGGAGAGCGGTAGTCTTCCAGTCATTGTCTAGACTGACTTGCCGCCAACGTTGAGGCCCCCTTATTTGTAAATAAAATGCCAAGTTGCCAATAGCTGTTGAGGGAGGCTAACGTATCACATGGGTTCACGAAAGAATGTAATCATTAAAAAATATTTTTATTTGTCATTTTGCAAAAATAATTACTAGCAGGCGATAAGTTCTTGTACCATCAAAAAAAAGTAAATAGAAAAACGAAAGAAAAAGCCAAAAATAGTAATCTAGATGAAGTAAAGATGCGAAGGGTAATTTAAATCCACTGGTAAATGGTGATCGTCTTACAATGACAACAGTAAGTGTTATTGTCTAGATTGACGCAAGTAATTACGTCTCCATAGTCCTTACGATGCTTTTTTTTTTTTTTTGGCAAAAATAGAAGATGCTAATGACAATTTACTACATAAGCGTATTTGTCATTTTGCAGAAATAATTGCTGGCAAACGACAAGTTCTTATAACCATCAAGAAAAGTAAGTAGAAAAACAAAAGAAAAGGCCAAAAATAGTAATGTGGGTAAGGAACTGGAGAAAAATGAAAGATGTGAAAGGCAATTTAAATACACTGGTAAATAGTAATCGTGTTCCAATGACAAATTTAAAATTTTAAAATTAATTTTTTAAAAATTATAAAAATATTATTATTAATTATTTTTTTAAATAAAATAACGTAATATAATATATATTAATATTTTTATTAAATATTTAAATTAATTTTTATATACCTTTTTAATCATTGAAATAATTTTTACTTTTTATATGTAGTCGTTAGAAATATTTTTATGCGTAATTTAACAGAAATAACAACGCCTAGTTGACAAAATCGTCCGAGTTTGAAAAAATGTCAAATAACAAATATTAAAAAAAAAAAAGAGGAAACTTGTGGTCCGAGTTAAGACAAAAATGAAAAATAAAATGAAGACATGGGGAAGCTGCGATGGTCGAAGATTAAATACAACGTATTATTTTTAAAAAAATCGAACGAATTATTAAAATAAAATTATTAAAATTTAATAAAAAATTAATAAAATATATTTTTTTATTCTTTCAAACTTAAAAATATATATTTTTTTATTTTTAAATTTTATCTTTAAATTTTTATCAATTTCTACCCTATTACAGTAGAATCTAACTTAGTTACCACTATAATTTATGTGTGGAGTCTTTTTGATATGCATGACTCTCTCAGAGTGCCTATAAATTGCAGCAATCAATTCTCACTCTGCCGAATAACCAGCAGATCAGCTAAAAACAACATGAAGTCGCCTTTGCTTCTCTCCATGTCCATTGTCTTAACCTTCATGCTCTTCTTTTTTTCGTTTCTTCACAATGTTTCAGTTACTTCGGCCCCCTCTTCTCTGAGTCATCCCTTCTGCCAGGGTCACGACCGCCTTGCCCTTCTGCAGTTCAAACAAAGCTTCCTAATAAGCAGCTCTGCCTCTGGCAATCCTTCCGCGTATCCAAAGATCGAATCTTGGAATCTCCAAAGCGGAAATGGTGATTGCTGCGCCTGGCATGGTGTCGAGTGCGATAATAGCACCGGTCATGTGATCGGTTTGGACCTTAGTAGCAGCCTTCTCCATGGTTCCATCAACTCCAACAATAGCCTCTTCCTTCTTGCTCACCTCCGTAGGCTTAATCTTGCTGACAATGATTTTAATCGGTCAAAAATACCATCAAGTTTAGGCCATCTTTCCAATCTAATCTATCTTAACCTTTCCTTTTCTGCATTTTCTGGCCCCATCCCATCAGATATTTCAAAATTGTCAAGGTTGGTTTCTCTTGATCTATCCCTTGATGTCCCTTCCGCTGGTCAATTAGTGCTTAAGAAACCGGATTTTCGAATGTTATTGCAGAACTTGACTAGCCTAGAAGTTCTTCATCTCGATGGCATATACATACCATCCACGGTGCCCGTCTCCTTGGCCAACTTCTCCTCTTTAACATCACTTCGTTTAACAGGTTGTCAGTTGTACGGTGAATTTCCTCCGGCTGTTTTCCAACTACCAAATCTACAATTTCTTGTTGTGAGAGATAATGATTTGAGTGGTTATTTACCTGAATTTAACTCAACTAGTCTGCTTTTAAAATTAGATCTTTCTAACACAAATTTTAAAGGAGAGCTACCAACCTCATTTGGAAATCTTCGTTTTTTACAATATTTTGATACTGAATTAAGTAATTTTTCAGGAAAAATTCCCACTTCATTTGAAAATCTCACTGAACTTATTATCTTGGGCCTTGAGGGACATCCTTTTGAGGTTCATAATGTTTCTTCCCTATCATGGCTTGGTAAGCAGAACAGACTCATTTATTTAGGTTTTAGGAATGTTATACTTAATAACGAGATTCCTCCTTATATTGCCAATCTTACTCAACTTAAAAAATTATATCTACCTGATTGCCAAATATTTGGCCAAATCTCATCTTGGCTTTTAAATATGACTCAGCTATCTTATATGTCTCTTAATAACAATGAATTGCAAGGAGAGATTCCGTATTCAATCTCTCATTTGTCCCAACTAAGGTCTTTAAGTTTAGGATACAACATGTTACAAGGACCCATTCCAGACTCAATCTTCCAACTAGGTAGTCTTCAACGTCTTGATCTTATTGCTAATAACTTGAGTGGCATAATAGAATTGGACCCATTTTTGAAGTTTGAAAACTTGACTTACCTAGACTTGTCATACAACACATTGTCATTTTCCGCAAAGTCCAACCTTAACACTACTCGTCAAAAGTTTGTTATTTTGGGACTTCGATCGTGCAATTTAGGTCACTTTCCACTCTTCTTGCGTGATCAAGATCGCTTGGAGGAACTGATCTTAGCTGACAACAAAATCAAAGGCAAAATACCTAGATGGATATGGAACATCAGTCAGCACACTCTAGAACTTTTGGACCTTTCAGCAAACTTCCTCACAGGCTTTGAAGACCCTGCAAGTGCTTTTACATGGCCTCAACTTCGAGCTCTAGACCTCCGGTCTAACATGTTGCAAGGTTCACTTCCAATACCACCGTCAACAATCGAGGGGTACTTGGTCTCCGAAAATAATTTTACGGGTGAAATTCCATCTCAATTTTGTAGACTCAATTATCTTGACTACCTTGATTTATCCAACAACAATCTCAGTGGCATGCTTCCTAAATGTGTGGAGAGTTTAAGTGCCACGCTTGAAGTACTGTTTCTTGATGGCAATAATTTTCACGGTAGAATTCCTCCCATGGATCCAAATGCCTGCAACTTGAAGGCGCTTAGTCTGGGACGCAATCAATTAGAAGGGCAGATACCAAGATCATTGGCAAATTGCAAAAGGCTAGAGATTATAGATCTCGGGAACAACCAAATAAGCGATACTTTCCCCATTTGGTTGGCAGTGCTTCAGCGGTTGAAAGTTCTTGTTCTCCGGTCCAATCGATTCAATGGCAAACTCGGTGGTCCAGAATCGGAATCCAGTTTCCCCATGTTGCGCATAGTTGATCTCTCTCTGAATAATTTTTCAGGTCAATTGCCAACGCACCTTTTTTCGACTTGGAATGCAATGAAGATAGTGAATGCAAGTCAATTAGCTTACATGCATACATCCTGGTCGCTGTCATTGGGAGGCTTACTCTACGTTTACGAAGACTTTTCATACGAAATTTCCCTAAATAACAAAGGAAGGAAAATGCAATATGACAAGATTTTAGAGTTCTTCGTCGCCATGGACCTCTCGGGTAATCGATTTACAGGGGAGATTCCAACATCTATTGGGAACCTTTACGGGCTTCATATGCTGAATCTTTCTAACAATGTTCTCAACGGCAGCATTCCGACTTTCTTAGGGAATCTTAAGCAGCTTGAGTCGTTAGACCTTTCTCGGAACAAACTCACAGGGGAGATTCCTCAGCAACTAGTGCAACTGAGCTTCCTTTCTGCCTTCAACGTGTCTGAAAACAACCTGACGGGACCTATACCGCAAGGGAAGCAGTTTGACACATTTGAAAATAGTTCGTATGAGGGAAACTCTGGCTTATGCGGGAACCGTTTGTCAAGGAAATGCGGAAATTCGGAGGCTTTGCCGCCGATGACTTCAAGGGCAGAAGAAAAAGAAGAGAAGAGATCTTCATTTGAGTTTGGATGGAGGCCAGTTGTGATTGGGTATGCCGGCGGGCTCTTGGTTGGATTGATGGTCGGGCACGTCGTGTTTTCGTGGAAATATGAATGGTTTATGAGAACTTTCAGGATCAGCCCACAAAGACAGACGAGGAGAAAGAGGAGGAGAAATGGATTCCTTTCAAGAAATTAATCCCCACCGTTGTTTTCATCATGTGTTAATACAGCTTCTTGACCGTCTTCAAAATAAGTTTCAAGGTGTGATGAAACTAAAACTTAATTACTCCGTGGGTCAAAGTGTTCGCGAACTTTTTTTTATACGAAGTCAAAAGAATATGTGAAATTTAGCACTTTAAAGTTTTAATTTTCTTTCTCTTCTAATATTTAATAGTTAATTTCTAATTATTTACATATTAAAAAATTATCATTTTTATAATTCTAAAATAAAAAGAATAATTAACTCTATTATAAAATTTAATAAAAAGATTAAATAAAAACAAGTTAATATTAGTAGTAATTACTAGTGTCATGAAACGATCAGCATTCCACGACCTATTTGTAATATAACTCCACGCGAAGATTTTTTTTTCACTTTTTTTTTTCTTTTAATATAACTCGTCCATAATTTTATATTATGTAATAAATAAAGTTTATTTAAAATAAAAAGATAATAAAATAATTTTATATAATTTATAAAATTATAAATAAATAATATTTAAAAAATCAATATAATAAATACCTTGAGAAGATTTTTGTTTTTGTTTTCCTTCATATAAACTTTTTTTAAAAAAAAATATTTTACAAATATGTTAATTATGAATTGATATCAAAAGTTATTTATTGATATATTTGTTCACTTCTTTTATAAATAAAATTGAATATTTGTGAATGAACTCGTGGAGTTCGAACCAAAACTATACCACAAGTGGGCGGAGGGTTGGTCCCTTTAGGTAGAGGCAATGTATGTAATGTCTGTCTTGGCAATTGCCGCCTCCTGCTCTGCAGTAACCTTCTTGCACAACAGACTCTTTCCCAATTTTAATTTCCCAACTGTCAGTTCTAGTACCCATTGACGATAACGAAAGTGAACCAACGAGCATTGTTGACCCATGGTTTGTCCTTAACGATCATTGTCGCGTCATTCCGTTGGCTCATCACCGCTTCTCGCCGAGCTATTGTCTCAAGCTCAATGGGCTTCCATGTCTGGCTGTCATGAGTTTCCAATTCTGCATCCTCTTAAAAATCAGTTAAGCGATTGAACAAGAATAGAAAGGGAGTGTTAGACAGTGACGCATGGGATCAATGGTCAAGGAAAAGTAGCAGCTACTGGGAGATACTGTTAGTTACCGTCATTAGCATGCCATTAGTAATAAGTGAAACGGTGCCTTATGGAGTGAAAATAAGAGAGAAACGTATATCCATGTATATAAAATGAACTGGTCTATGTACTATAGGCATAACAAAATTGTAACCAACTTATTTTCTCTCTACCTTTGATTTCTTCCCTCCCTTTCTCTCTCTTCCTCTTCCTCTGCCCTAATTTTCCACTTAAATTTGTGGATGCTTTATTGTGATTTGCAAATCCTGCTATGTGAACACTCCAATTCACTTAAACCCAACATTACTTGCTCCAATTTACCTAAACCCTAACAAAGTGGTATCGAAGCATTTTGAGCTAAGGAAACTAGTGAGCAAACTAGCAAGAAAATGAAAATTGTTGTAAACACTGAATTATTTATGATCAAGGAAAAAGAAGAATCAATCAAGAGATTAAAAAAGCAGTTCACCTATTTGTGCGAAGATAATGTAGCTTTATAATTACTAATGGAGCTTCTGTTCTAGAAAGTCACCTCTATAATGGAACAAGATAAATTTGGGAAACCTTTTTTCAATAATTCTATGCATAGATTGGTAGGGTATATTGGAATTCCACTTGATCAGTTAGGCCTCCTTCCATTACCTAAGAAATTTCTAGGTAAAGGAAGTGGGAATAAAGGTGGAAAGAATGAACTAGTAATTGGAGGGTCCATCTTAAATCCTAAGGTTACTCTTCCTTACTTTGAAAGAGTAAACTTTGAAGATTAGGTCATGAAGTGTAATCCGTATTTTATGATTACAATGTGATTAATAAGAATAAGGTGGAGTTGGCTGCCATATATTTGAGTGAACAAATTGAGATTTGGCTTAAAGGGTGGCTAACAGAACAAGAAGAGGTGAAATGGGAAAAATTTATGGATGACTTGTCAGCTTGGTTTGGTACTAATAAATACTTAAAAGTGATTCAGGAATTTAATAAATTGACTCAAATAGGATCATTAAGGGAGTACCAAATAGGTTCAGGAAGTTGAAAGCCCTAATGAAAGATACCAACCCTTCCTTTACTAAAGAGTGCTTCATTTCTAACTATATTAGTGGGTTGAGTAATCCCATTAAGGATGCCATGAAGATGTAGGAGCCAACATCCTTAAGTCACTTATATGGGCTTTTAAGGTTATAGGAGAAGGTTGTGCAAAGTTTAAGGAAAGTTAGCAAACTAACTCAAATGAGGGTTACATAGGAAAATCAAGGTAACTTAGTAGGAAGGAGTTCTAATTAATTGGGGAAAAGGAAACGAGGAGGGTATAGCAACTTAGCAAATGTGGGCAACCTAAATAAGACTCAAGAACTTCCTATTAGGAGTGTAATTTTAAACAGTTGGGAGAAAAACCATAGAGAAGGCATAAATAGATGGAGGAAAAATAGTTCTTGTTGGAGGTATGACAAAATATACTTTCTGGGCCACTATTGTAATAGGAAATCCCTAATAAGTGCCCTAGAAGGAAATAGGGAAGAGAAAGACAGATGGAATGACGATGTGGGTGATGAATTTCATGACTTAAAGCTAGAACAAATGGTAAAATCACAAGGGTTTGTATCTACATATGCACTAATAGGGTCCAAAAGCCTAAGGAACAAAAGTTTAACGATGTTAATAGATTTGGGTAATACACTTAGGTTTCTCAACACCTCTTTAGTAAAGTGTTTACCTTGCTCTTTGATACCCACACATTCCTTACTAATCATAGTGGGAGATGGTCACAAAGTTATTAGTAAAGAGTAAGTAACTTTGACTGAAATATATAAGGCCATAACTTTAAGGTAAATCTTAGGATCATGAATCTAGGATCCCTTGATATAATTTTAAAGGTGGATTAGTTTAGGCAATTTAGCCTTATAATGCTAAGAACTATAAGTTATCCTTTATGAAAAATGAGAGTACTGTGAAAATATAGGGAACTACTAAAAGACAAGGGACTACTCTTAGATTATTAACAAGTCTTCACTTATAACAATTATTTAAGAAGAAGGAAAATCTGGATCAAGCTTATTAGTGTAGGGTGACTACATTAAATCAACCTTAACTAAAAAATAGAAAGCTTCTTTACAAATAGATATTCCTAATGAATTATAGTTAGTCATTGAGGAATATTAAGATGTATTTGAAAAACCAAAGGAACTTTCCCTTAGAAGACTTCAAGATCATGGCATATCTCTTAACCTTGGGGCACAACCTATGAACTTGAGACCTTATAGATGCCCTTATTACCAAAAAGTTAAGATAAAAAAGGCTAGTCATTAAGATGTTAGATTCTTCTATCATACAGACCAATAGTAGCCCATTTGCTTTTCTTATGCTTTTGATGAAGAAGAAGGATGAGACTTAAAGGTTATGGTGGACTATAGGGAACTCAACTCCCTTACTGTCAAGGATAAGTTTCCTATTCTCATTATTGATGAAATACTAGATGAATTACAAGGAGCCAAAATTTTCTAAACAAGATCTTAAGGCAGGGTACCATCAAATTAAGGTACAGGATGAGGACATCTATCAAGCTGCTTTCAAAACCTACTATGGAAACTATGAGTTCATGGTGATACCTTTTATGTTGACCAATGCACTTTCCACTTTTTAAGCTCTCATAAACCAAGTGTTTGCACCTTTCCTGAGGAAATGTATAATAGTATTTTCTAATGATATTATAATGTATAATAGATCCCTCAAAAAGCATGCTAGACATCTAGCAATAACCCTCAAGGTCCTAAGAGCAAAAAGGTTGTATGCTAAGAAATCTTAGTGTTCTTTTGGTCAATTCCAAATTGAGTATTTAGGTCATATCATTTTTTGTCAAGGAGTGGTAGCTAAACTTAACAAGGTGGAAGCAATATTAAGGTAGTTTATTCCTAGATCACTTAAGGCGCTTAAAGGTTTTTTAAAACTCATTGGTTACTATAGAAAGTTTGTAATGAATTATATAGTTCTAAGTAAATCCTTAATTGACTTCTCAAAGAGAAACAACTTTGAGTGAAATGAGACAATTGAGGAGTCCTTTAACACACTTAAGGAAGTTATGGTTAATGCACTTATGCTAACATTGCTAGATTTCTCTCAATCCTTCACTATTAAAACTATTGCAAGTGAGGTAGGTTGAAGTTCTCGACTTCACTCTAGGATCTACTAGTTTGTGATACTGAGAGGGGGGGTGAATCAGTATCACCACAATTCGCTGATATATAAACAACTTTAACCTCTTTTTAAAAGCAAACTCTTTCTCAGATTCGACTAAGGTAGATCTATTGCTACTCACTAATCACAATAGTCCCTAAAGTCACCTTTTAGACACCTTGCCTATTAGGTCTTCGTTAGGTTATGGGTTGGCTGATACTTTTGTTACGTTCACACAACTCAATTCAAAACATAGAACGTAAAACAAAGTAAGGATACACGAGATTTACATGGTTCCGTTAACGTGACGTACATCCATGGTGGTAGGGACTCTCCCTCTACCGAGACAATCCACTATACTTAAGAATACCAATTATAATGGATGTCTTAATCCTTTACTCCTTTCACTATTGCAAATACTAAGCAAGTACAATACAAAGAGTGTCACTTACTGTGTCTACCCTTCTTCTAACTTGTCTTGCCTCTGTTGAATTGAAAAGACTGCTTCACTGTCGCTTTGAAGTTCACCACAACGCTCTCTAACCTCTCTTAAAAAAATCTGGAAATACATTGAGTTCTTTCAATGCTTCATCGAATTCCTTCTCTAGGTTGTCTCATACAGCTCTTGCTTTCACCGTCTCATGGCTCGCCTCACATTTCTAGTTTGCCATTCCATGTCTCACGGCCTGCCTTGCGTTTCTAGTTTGGCACTTCATGTCTCACACACGTTTCTGGTTTGCACGCTTTGCTGGTTTCACGACTCACGTACGTTTCTGGTTTGCATGCCTTGCTGGTCACACGACTCATGTACGTTTCTGGTTTGCCCTTGTCTATTTCACACCTCCGAGCAGCTTGGTTTGCTCTCCCGGTGGTCTCCTCTTTCACAGTTTCTCCTCTCTTCCCTTACGGATGGTGTGCTGTCTCCTCTCTTACCAATGGTGCGTTTGCCTCTTTTCTTACTATGAGTCACACGGTTTCCTTCCAGCCGTTGCCCGATTTCCCTTGTTGTCCAAGGTCTCCCTTGGTTTGCCGTGTGTTCACTCTTGCTGTCCAGCCGGTTTACTCTTCCTTGTTGTAGGGTTTTAACTCACCAAGGTCTCACTTGCCATTGGTATGTTGTAACCGTGCTCTCCTTATTGTCATTTACCTTGCCTTGGTCGTTCTTCTCCTTGCCATCCACACCTCTTTTGCTGGTTGATTGCTTTGTCGTTTAGCTTGTGTTGGTCGGTTTCTCTCTTTGGATGGTTTCTCTTTGTGTTGGCCGAATGGTTGGTTGGACGTCCTCTCTCTTTCAGTCGGTGGTGGTTTTGTCGTTCACTCTTTGGTTTTGGTGTGCTGTTTTGTGTTTGGCCGTTCCACCTTTTTTGATTTGTGATTTGCCATCCACCCTCTCTTGCTGTCCAGCCGTGTACTCTCTCTTTGCTGTCTAGCCGTTCCTCCCTTGTTTTCTCTCTTTGGCCGATCACCCACCTTTGCCGTTTATGCTGTTTTTCCGTGTAGGGTCGGGTTTTTTTTTTTATTATTGTCTCTTTGATTGGCTGGTTGTATAGGTTTTCCGAATGGTTGAATTGCCAACACACCCCTAGCTTTGTCTTCCAAGGCCTTTATATACTCTCTTCCATGAAACCCTAATAGGGCTTACGTGGCAGATTTACATTCTTGCCCTTACGCAGCGGATTTACTTTCTTGCCCTTCCATGTGGCTTTACTTTCTTGTCCTTCCATGTGACTTTATTTTCTTGCATACTTAAACCTAGTTGACAACAATTACAACCCATACAAGGCTGTGGGAACAACATAGGTCTTGGGACAATTTTAATGAAAAATCACAACCCATTGCATTCTTGAGTAAGAAGTTACACGAGAAGCATCTAGGCCTTTCCATTTATGAAAAGGAGTTGCTAGCAATCTTGATGGCAGTTACCAAATAGAGATATTACTTAGAAAGGAATCATTTTGTTATTAAGACTGACGATGAAAGTTTGAAGTTCCTCCTTTAACAACCTCTTCATACTTATATGCAAGTTAGGAGAGTTACTAAACTGTTACAATTAGATTATACCATCCAATATAGGAAAGGAGTTAAAAATAAAGTGGCAGATGCATTATTTAGAAAGGAAGAATACAATAAGAAAGGAAAAAAGACTTGTAAGGTAAGATGTTATGTTATGATGACATAAGTTCCTTAGTGTTTGACTGAGATTGTTGCAAGTTACCAAACAATTTAATTAGCCTTAGGATTAATTCCTTCTCTTAGTGTAGCCCCTAATTCCAAACCTTTCTACTCTTACCATAATGGTCTTCTAAGATATAAAGGTAAACTCCATATTGGTTTTACTAGCAACTTAAGGCAACAATTGTTATCTCAGTTTTATACTTTTACTTAGGGAGAGCATTCAAGCCTTAATGCTACTTATCACAAGCTCGAGTAATATTTTTATTGGCCTAGACTAAAAAGTGATATACTTCATTTTATATTAAAGTGTGATATATGTCAAAGGTACAAAGGTAAGAATGTGTCATACCTTAGATTGTTACTAACCCTTAACCATTCCAAAATAGGCATAAAGGAACATTAATATGGATTTCACTGAAGGGGTGCCAAAATCTAAAGAAAGGGAAACTATCCTAGTGGTGGTTGACTGTTTCACTAAATATGGTCACTTTATTGCCCTCTAACATCCTTTTACAACTTCCAATGTAGGTAGGGCTTTCATAGAGTAAGTTTTTAAACTATATGGAATGTCATATTCCATTTTATTAGATAGAGATAAAATCTTTTTAAACTTATTCTAGCAAGAGCTCTTCAAATTATTGAACACCATTCTTAACATCAACACAGCTTATCACCCTCAATTTAATGGCCAATCAAAAAGGCTTAATAAATGTTTAGAAACATACTTGCATTGCATGGCCTTTTAGAAGCCTTCCTAGTGGCACAAATGGCTACACTTGGCTGAATAGTGGTACAACAGCAATTACTACTTAACCCTAAAGATGTTTCCATTCTAAGCTTTTTATGGGTAAGCACCTCCTTTTTTTATCAAAATGACCTTTAAATAATCCTAAAGCAGTTGTGGTGGAAGCTTGGTTACAAGAAAGACATAAGCCAAATAGACTATTAGAGGAATAACTTGCTAAGGCACAACAAAAAATGTAGTATTAAACAAACTAGAAGAAAATCAAAAGAATATTTAAGGTAGCAGATTAGGTATTTCTCAAACTCTAATCCTATAAACAGATTTCAATAGCTTTACATGAGAATCTTAAGTTAGTTGCTAAACATTATAAGCCTCTCAAGGTGACTAATAGGGTAGGTTAAGTAGCATACAAACTATAACTTCCTCTAAGACTAGCCATTCATTCAGTAGTTCATGTTTCACTACTGAAGTGATTCGTAGGGAGGCATCAATAACACCTTATGCCATATCTACTTTTGATAAAGTGAGATGGAGAACTATTGGCAAAACAAATAGCCACCTTGGATTGTTCGATTATTAAGTGGAATAACCAAGCTATCACTCAAGTATTGATCCAATGGTCCAATCTTACACTTGCTAATGCCACTTAGGAAGATTGGTTTTTCATAATAGGTTAATTTTCATAATTTAAGCCTTAAGGACAAGGCTGTTCCATTATGAACGGACTTGTCATAAGTTTCCAATTCTAGCATCCTTCTTGAAAATTAGTTAAGTGGTTGAACAGAAATAAAAAAAAAAAAAGGGCATTGAGCCGGGAAGCATGGGAACTATTTGATGTAGTCAAATCAATGGCTAAGGGAAATTAGTAACCATTGGCAGAAGCCATTAGTTACCACCGTTAGCATGCCATTAGTAATAAGTGAAGTAGTGTGTTATGGAGCAAAAATAAAAGAGTGACATTTATCTATGTGTATAAAACAAACTGGTCTATGTACTGTAGGCATAATGGAATTATAACCAACTTATTTCTCTCTCTTCCTTTGATCTCTTCCCTCTCTTTCTCTCTCTACCTCTTCTTTTTCTTCTTCCTTTGCCTTAATTCTTCACTCAAATATATGAATGCCTTCATTATGATTTGCAAATCCTGCCACACGAACACTTCAATTCACTTAAACCCAATATCACTTGCTCCAATTCACCCAAACCCTAACATTGGCTGTCTAATGACGTGCTACCACTTGACCCACCACTTTAGGCCTTATCACCAATGAGAAATGGGTTCAAGGGAGATGAAAGACCACGATCTATCCTTCCTCTCCATAGATACACCATTCTAGTGACTTGCTATCGTCCTCTAGTCGTTGGTGCTTCCACCTGGTGTTCGTCTTTGGTCTTACATGGTTGATCATCCTCAATCGTCTTTACTAACTAACTTGTTATTATTGTGATAAAAACTTTAATCTTAATTGTCAATCCTACACAAACTATACTGTGTATGAAAAAGGTAATGGTTTGAAATATTGTTTCATCGAGTGGCATCCATTATTCTGATTAGATAGTGCCAGTGAACAGAATGGCTATTGTCATGTGACTCTACATTAGTAATCTCCTAATGATCATTGATCATAAGGACTTATGGAGAATTTTCTAGATGTGAGGAAGGATTATCGATGTGATGGTGCCAAGCAAGGTGAACAAGGTTTGGAGGCACTACAACTTTATGAAGTTAATGGACCAATGGGACGTAGGCTAAATAGGGAGTGGTATAAAGTCATCAATTAGGTATATGAATGGCAAAATTTCCAAATTCTTAATTAAAGAAATAAAAAGGTGCATAATTAAGGTATGATAGGAATAATGAGCATTTGGCAGAGAAGCTTGAGGACCTCAAGTGTGAGGGTAGAGAGGACTTAGTAGGCAACATTATTAAAAGGATGTGGTGGTAATGCTTTAGTGGTAAAGGATTTGAGGGCCACAAAAGGATTTTGAGAAGTTATGGCATGGACCTTAGTAGCCTATAGCACAACACTAATAGAGATAGACTAGTTATTTTGTAATGCTGTAGGAACAACACATGACACCAAATTAATGGGGTATTTAAGGAAGAAAGTGAGGAAGGGAGCATGATAAGCAATTAGGATAATAGCTATAACAGGCTCAAAGATTGTGTTAACCTTCAATTCTACAAAAGACACACTTGACGAGCTGGTTTAGGGAGGTAATTGGCAACGTTAACTATTCTAACAGTTAGTGTTGTAGTTTGCTATAAAGGCAGGGGCTAACCAATATGTTTGGCTGATGATTAAGGGGCTTCCCTTACAAGCATGGTTGGAGAGATTTTTGTCTCGATTGGGTGAAACATGGGGTATGTATCTTAGTATAGACAAAGCATCAAAGCAAAAGTGGAGACTAGGCGTGTGTAGGATTTTGGTAGATATAAGGGAAAAGACTATCATCTTGACATCAGTCGTGGTGGTAGACAGGAAAAGGTATGTGCTAGGCTTGAAGCAGTAAACCATTCATGGAAATTAAGTAATTAAGGGAAGAAGTGGGTTAATAAATGGTTCTACATCAATTACCAAGAACAATTGACAATTAGTAGGGAGATAGAGGGTTGGTAAGTAGAGTATGAAGGTTAGGTGTGAAGGCTAAAACAAGGGGTAAGAGTAGGACCATACTTGCTTAAGTCGAGTTAAGGTTGAAGGCTCACTTAATTTAACCAATGGTAGGTTGGTAGGTAGTGTGGTATCGACTTGTAGCCTATAGGGTCAAAATGTCAATCTAGTTGATGAAACTATTTAGAAGGGTGATTCAACTTTGAGAAGGAGGCCTAAAACCTAAGAGCCTATCTTTCATGAGCTTAGTAAGGAAAAGTTAATGAGACTCCTAGTGGACTATGATGAGTTTGAGTTACTAAGGCATAAGAGTCTGGTATATTATTAAGGTGGGTCAAATACCATTGGGCTAACCTACGTTGGGTTAGGTAGTAGACAAGTTGGGCCCACAGTGGCAATAAAAGGGCCGATGTTCGGAGGTGTTGATGACTAAATAGATGGCAATTACATCGGTACAAATAGTGCAAAGGATAGGTAACTAAAAGGTGCATCATTCTTGTCGATGTCTAGTCTAGTGACATAAATGAAGGGCTCTAAGGTGATAGACGTGGAGGTCAAGGTTACATAGCCTATTAGGAGAGCATAGATGAGGTAATTAGAGAAGATGAAGGTATTAGTGATGTTTTAGTGAGCTTAAAGAGCTATTTGGTGGTGCTGGGGCAGGGTATTATTGATTAGAGGAGGGTTAGAGTGGGACAAGGTATGGTGAGGTGAGGTGATAGGGTGGGTTATCAAGGTGAATGGAACCTAACTACTGATGGTTACAAGGCACTTAGGGATTAAGATACAAAAAGGGTGTTCTTCTCCTATCAATGGTGTCTCTTGTGTATGACAAAGGTAAGGCAACTGAGCCCAAACTATAGGGGGGGCAAAGGGAGGTGCACCAGAATTCATTATCGACCATCCCAAAAATGGGATCAAGATGGTTTATCATAAATAAAGGAGATCTAATCTGAGAATGGGAAACTTTTTAACAAACATATTTGGATGTGTAATGCAATAATTCAAAGGGAAGTATCGTGAGTCCTAGAGCTAGGAAAGGCTTTTAAATCAACAGCAAAAAGGGGTAACAAGGAGGTGATTCAAAGGTTGATGGAGTTGGTAGGGGTAGCAAGTGTTTTAAAGTAACGTATTGCCTTTAGGTCAAATATAGGATTACTTAATTAATTATAATAATTTGTATGGTTAATATTTGAGGACTAGTAAAGTCTAGTAAGCACAAGGTAATGTCTAAATGGGTTTATCATATTAAATTGACTATTTTGTTTATCCAAGAAACAAAATTACAAAACTTGGTGGAGGCTGTTTTGCACTAAGTGTTAGGTGCCATTTTTTCAATTGTAGTATAAGTTGACAATGGGTCATTTTTTGGTGGTGATTGGTTGGTTGGTGCAATGCTGGTCAATGTGTATGCACCAAATTATCATTTGGAACAATGTGACTTTAAAGAGGAGCCAAAGGGATTAAAAATTAAATTTCTTGGGTGGTAGTGTATAAAAGGTGATTTTAATACAATATTGGTAAAGAATCAAAAGTGTGAGGTTAACAAACAATAAGTAGGCAATCTAAAGCTTTAACAATTTTTTCTATGACATGAAATTTGTGAATCTTCTCATGTAGGGGCATAGATACACTTAGAGCAATTCATGGGAAGTTTCCTTTATGAGTCAAATTGATAAATTTTGGTGGGAGTTAAATGGTTGCAAGCTGTACTAAGTCTAATATAGTGAGGTATATTATGTCCCTTCTCTACTCATGTAAGAGTTTGTTTGGGGACCCAAGCTTATGATTGGGGTCCTATTCCATTTTAGTATTTTAACCATTCAAAATATTCTGCCAAAAGGAACCACTGCAAAAAGTCCCAAACAACCTTAAAAAGGAGCCAATTTCCTACTGATCTTGCATCTTTTGATGCTGGGCTCGTAGTTGCGCTCCCTGTAACCGGCAATGTCAGGGCAGGAATCCTCACACGTGGGAACTACCTCTTGGGGATGGTCTCGGTGTGTGGACAACCAAGAACCTAAAGGACCAACCATTCTTGACGAAGAAAACGAATGTTTCTTGGACTGGAAGGGCGACTCAATCGTCCTGTAATAGGCTTTTCTCTCCCTGGGGTCCGACAAAACATCCACAGCCTGACTGATCAACTTGAAGGCGCTCTCGGGGCAACCAACTGATGGGAGAGGGGCAGCGGAATACAAATTGCCCAAGAGACCTCTCCCACTTATTTGAATGTGTGAGAAGTTGATTGAATAACAAATATGGTAACTTAAACAATCACATAAGAACACACCGATTTTTTTTACGTGGAAAACCCCTTCAAAGTAAAGAGGAAAAACCACGAGACACACCGGTCCAGAAATCAACTTCACTATAATCAACAAGTGAATACAACAGAAGTACATAACCTCAATTACATCAACCAAATTGAACAAACTCAATTTGAACCAAAGTGAGAGGCCAAATGAGTTAACCAACACAAAAGACACTTTCTGTCAATAATAACTCAACAACCAAACCTCAAGGTAGTAATCCAACCGTTCAAGATGAACCCCCAGATGTCCCCTACCGGCCATCCAAATTTCAGCTCAATCAGACCATGGGTCAATAATCAATCATACAGTTTACCAATTCTGCCACAGATGAGAGAGCAGAGAGTTACCAGAATTGAGAAGCTTTGGCTTGAATGGAATACCTTCCCTTGCAGTTCACAGAAACTCAATCCAACCATCCACAAAGAAGATCTATGTGTCCTCTAACTACTAACCAAAACTCAGCTCGATTGGACCACAAACAATCTTCCAATTACACGGTTGACCAATTCTGTACACAGAAAATTGCCTAGAGAATAAACCTATGAAAACTGAAAAGAAGTAGGACTTACAGTGTTCAAAACCCAATCTTCACCGTTCAAAAATAAGAACCAAATGCCCTCTATCAACCATCCAAGTTTTAAGCTGATCGGACACCGATATCCTTTCCAAATGCCCTCTTCTTTTTCTTTTTGGTTTCTCCTCCTTCATTTTTCTCTTTTTTTTTTTCTCTCTTTCGGTTGGGCCGCCGGGCAACCTCTCTCTCTCGGGTTGCCTCTCTCTCTTTTTCTTTTTGTTTCTTTCTTTCGGCCGCCGGACAACACCTTTCTCTCTCACTCTCTCAACCTCTCACTATCTCTTCCCAAAACCTAATCTTAATGAGGTATTTATACCTCATTAAATCAACCTTTTTTTTTTTTCTTTTCAAAGGTTCCCTCCACGTAGGAGGGATACCTAACACCAACTTGTTCTTATGCAGATGAACTACGAGGATCAATTTCTAGTAGTGTTTCTTGATCGTGGCCGCATTTACATTGGAAAGAGGACGGCGGCAAACTTTGAGTTTGATGGACAAGACCTAGTACCAAGTGGCCTGCGATAACACTCCTTTTTGAATCATGTAGGCAGCGAGATAGCCTTGGATACCTGGCAATCTGGGGTTGCACACCATGGCTAACACAGGATGCTTAAGAGCCATGTGGATGTCTCCACGGCGGAAGCTTTCTTCGGCCAATTCTCTTGCCTTCTCGGCTGCAAAACAATCGAAACTCAAAGAACCAGACACGGTAGGAAGATGTTTGAGGAGGAAAGAGAACAAAAAGATGATTTCTTTCTTATGAGACAGCAGAACAAACAGGAACCGAAGACAAGAAGGGGCTTCTCTCTAGTCGTTTGTGTGCGCCTGTCCGTGGTTAGTTTTCTTTTTACTGTTTAGGAGTTTCGTTTCTTGGGATGTAGGCAAAGAATATATATATATATAGATATAGGCTATTATGTCTAATAGTTCGGTGTGTTTCTCTCTCTTTTTTTTTTATACAAATATAATTATAGTTGACATCTTATTGAATCCACATCCAAGCAAGATTGATACACTAAACACTTTTTGGTTCCTAACTTAATTGTCAATATTGGTTAAGGAACTTGACAAGATTTGGGGTTCCTAAAATCAACAAAACCAAACGGTAACTCTTTCCAAATGCTACACATTGCAAGGCAATGGGGTGTAAATTCTTTTTATTGTTAAAAACAAAACTCTCTTATTCTTTTTCATCAACTTTGTTTTACTTTGCATAATTGATAAGCTATATATATCTACATATATCAAATATAACTTAATGATTTGTTCTGAAAACATTTTCTTCTCGCATTGCAATCATGTCAGTATATATTCTACTTTGAAACAGGCTAATTTGTTTTAATAAAAAAAATTACAACTATTATATCATAAAATTACTTAACTAGTTTCAAAAAATAGATAATTTATAATTGTTAGATGGTTGCGCATACATCTAATCCTCTCCAAAGTATTTTGAATTAAGTGAATGATATGATACCAAATAATAGGAAGGAGTAGAACGACCTCCATATTTTGTTGGCAAAGAGAGATGTAAAAGAAGGGATAAAAGAATGGTGCATTATGGCAGTGGCGTGTGAGAGACAATCTCATAGATTTTGTCAGCGTATCTGGCATGGAGATCCTATCAGGACTTTCTTTTGCCTTCCTTTGCTTCAGTGTACGTACCTCGAACGGTATAGACGTTGGTATTGAAACAAATACTGTCACCTTCCTTTCCTTCAGTGAAATGAAATTCTGGTAAGTCTTTAGCTATCCTACGTTGGATTTAGTAAGAACTTATTGTATCATATATGTGGATGGTAAGTGAAGTTGATGCGGGCTGTCACCTCAAATTTTGCTTCTTCGCTTGATTGATTTTAACGACTAAAGAATGCACAGAGAATAATGTATGAATGTCACCATGTTCAGAATCATATTCCCATCATTTCAATGATAAACAAAATGCTGAATTCACTAATGACTGCCATCATCAAGCAACAGACCAGCTTGAGTAAGAGGTCAATTCCCGATATCACAGCTCCTGAAAACGTCCAAATTCCCAACGATTGTATGTAGGGACCCGCTGCAGGTGGGTCCAGGTAACTGTCTTGCAGATGACCAGCAGCAGAGTACTTGCTCATCCTGGGCTCTTTAGCTCTGCCAAGACAGCTTGCAATTTTTCAGACATCTTCTGCAATAGCTTTGGAGGCAATCAAGATCCTTCCATCTGCTATCCAGTCAATAATACAGCAACAGGCTGAGGTGCACTACATGCATAGGAAATCCGGTAAGCTCCAAGGAGTTGTTGTCACTAGCTGATATGGAGAAAAAGCTTACTTGAATTTTGCTTCTTGGTACATGCAGATAGACCTGAGCCCAAAGGTTCATCTGTCGCTTAAGCGAGCCAAAATTGGCCTGTTAAAGGAGCGCGTGGATAGCGAGAATACCTAGTATCTAAATTCAGTCTAGGTTTCCATGGTCATGACTATGAAAAAACCGAAAACAGGTCTCCCTAATGTATTCTGAGAACTGATGGGATTCTCAAGCGCTTCAGTTCAAGCCCTTGAGGCTGTCCAAACCCATGGTGGGGCAGCAGTTGATTATGAGATGTTGAAGAACTAAACAAACTAAATCTTTTGAGGAATAGAAATGCAATCTACATTTCATAATACAGTTAGATTCCATAATGCAATTTCTTTGGCATACGATGATGTGAGGTCAAATTATAACAAAAGAACAATTACAACAGCTACACTTGCTGATTACACTTAAATTCTAGAAAATCAGTAGTGCATTTTCAATGCTGTCAATTTCTATACATGAGAATAAGCAATTTATAAGATACAATAAATTGATAATGTGCTTAAAATCTCTTATTCCTTTCTTGTAACCGTTACATTAAATAGGAAGATCCTCCTTTTCTGTAACAGTTATCTTAAATGGGAAAATACTCCTCTTCCTATAACGATTATTCTTAATAGGGAGAGCGGAGGGATTTTAAACCTGATGACCCAAATTACCGTTATGCCTAATCGACCACCGTATTAGGCCTTTTATTTTGGGTCATACTTTAAATAATAAGGGTCACTCATGTTAATTAATTTAACAATCTCCCATTTGGCCCATGTTATGACTTGATAAATCAATAACAAATAAGTGCGCACAATCCTTAAAGATCATCAAATCACAATACTTGATTGAATTAAAATGATTGGATCATAGCGGTCACACATCTTTTAGCGACATGATTCCTTCTATGTATCACATAATCATCATAATTCATAATAACCTTACTAAGGAACATTGAAACTTTAAATTGTCATTCTCATATATGCTATTAGTTATCTTACAAACTATAATCGTATACAACTAAACAGAGATAACAAAGTACAAGCAAAACCATAACCTTAATTGAATTCAGGAGTGTCACAATGATATGAGCAGTACAAAATATTGGCTTTCAAGAGAATAAGGACCTGTCCAAAATGCCCATCCGATCAACATGTCTAGTAAATGTTTTCGGTGGCAAACCTTTAGTTAACGGGTCCGCTATCATCAACTCAGTGCCAATATGCTCAATGGACACTCTTTGGTTTTGCACTTCTTCTTTAACAGAGAGGTATTTTAAATCCATATGTTTCGCACCTTTAGAATACCTATCATTCTTAGAGAAGAAAACTGCTGCGAAATTATCATAGTAAATTCTTAACGGCTTTCCTATACTGTCGACCAAACCAAGCCTTAAGATAAAATTCCGCAACCATAATGCATGAACAATAGCCTCAAAGCATGCTACAAATTCAGCCTTCATGTTGGAAGTAGCAATAACAGACTGCTTCCCACTTTTCTAGGAAACTGCTCCTCCAGCTAGGAGAAACATGTAACCAAATGTAGATTTCCTCGAGTCTACACATCCAACATAATCTGAATTCGAGTAGCCTACTACTTCAAGATAACTTGATCTTTTATAAGTAAGCATATAATCTTTGGTGCCTTGTAAGTACCTAACTACTTTCTTTCCGGCTTTCCAATTATCTATTCCAGGATTACTTTGATATCGGCCTAACATTCGAACTGCGAAACTGATGTCTGGCTGAGTGCATGTTTGCGCATACATCAGGCTTCCAACCAGTAATGTATAGGGAAATGATTCCATTGTTTTCCGTTCCAAATCATTCTTTGGACATTGCAATTCACTGAACTTGTCCCCATTCTAAATTGGAACTATTCCTGTTGAGCAATTTTCCATTCCAAATCTCTCTAATACTTTATCGATATAGCCTTTTTGAGACAATCCTAACAATCCTTATGATCTATCACGGAATATCTCTATTCCTATCACATAGGATGCCTCATTCATATCTTTCATTTCAAAAGTTTCAGAGAGAAATTTCTTGACATCCTGTAACAAACCTATGTCATTAGCAGCCAAAAGAATGTCATCGACATATAGGACTAATATAATGAACTTACTCCCACTAACCTTTATATAGATACACCGATCAACGGTGTTCTCTATAAAACTGTATGATGTAATGGTATTATTGAACTTAATATACCATTTTCGAGAGGCTTGTTTCAGTCCATATATCGATTTCTTTAATTTACACACCGAATTTTCTTGCCCGGTGGTGATGAAACCTTCAGGTTGGTCCATATACACTTCCTCTTCTAAGTCACCATTCAGAAAGGCGGTCTTTACATCCATTTGGTGGAGCTCTAGATCATTATGAGCCACCAAAGCCATGATAATTCTTAAGGAGTCTTTCTTAGAGACTAGAGAGAAAGTCTCCTTATAGTCAATACCATCTCTTTAAGTAAAACCTTTGGCAACAAGTCTGGCCTTATACCTTTTGATGTTATCTTTCGAGTTTCGCTTGGTCTTGAAGACCCACTTACAACCAACTCGTTTTGATCCTTTAAGTAACTCTACTAGTTCCTAGACTTGGTTTACATCCATCAATTTCATCTCCTCCTTCATGGCATTGAACCACCTTTCAGAATCATTACATTCCACGGCTTGTTTAAATGAGACTGGATCTTTATCAATGCTCAATTCCGATTCATGTTCAAGTGAGTAAACCACATAATCATTCGAAACAACTGGCCTTTTCTGTCTTGTAGACCTCCGTAATGCCATTTCTTGTGGTATCACTTGTTCATTTGTAAATTGAACATTGTCACTTGGTTCATCTCTTATGTGTTCACTTTGCGTGTTTCGAGTGTCAATTTGTTGTCCTTGCATGTCACGTGACTGTGATAAAACAAAAGGAACAACAACTTGACTAGAAACACTGGGTGTGGGGATACCAACTTGAGTAGGAGTGCTCACTATAGATCTTTCATTTTGTAATTCTTTAATATCCACCTTTCGTGATTCCCCACTCCCACTGAACTGGCCATTTTCAATGAACCGAGCATTACCAAACTCAACTATTCTAGTACTATGGTTAGGAAAATAGAACCTATACCCTTTCGACTTTTCAGGATAGCCAATGAAGTAACCACTAATGGTTCTTTCATCTATCTTTCTTGTGGATTATATATCCTTACTTCTGCTAAACAACCCCAAATATGGAGGTGTCTTAAACTGGGTTTCCTTCCTATCCATAACTCGTAAGGAGTCTTAGGGACAGCCTTACTAGGAACCCTGTTCAGCAAATATGCAGCAGTCCTTAATGCATGCATCCACAAGGATAAAGGTACAGTACTGTAACTTAACATGCTCCTAACCATATCCAAAAGTGTGCGATTCTGCCTTTCCGCTACACCATTCTGTTGTGGTGTACCAGGCATTGTACTGTGCACATATGCCTCAACTTTCAAGAAGTTTTGCAAATGGACCAGGACATTATTCACTTTCATTGAATTTTCCATAATATTCACTACCTCTGTCTGACTTAATCACTTTAACTTTTCTATCTAACTACCTTTCCACTTCATTAATAACACCTCCAGGATGTTTACTGACTAGGACTTTTCATGCAGTAGATATAAGTAATAATACCATGAGTAGTCATCTATAAATGTGATGAAATATTTCTTACCACCCTATGTTAGGACATCAAATGGGCCACAAATATCAGTGTGTATCAATTCTAAAGGCTCATTACTTCTCATGGTTGGGTTCTTTGATGTATGTCTTGTTTGTTTTCCTTTTATACAATCAACACATACATCCCAATCAGTAAAATCCAATTGAGGCAGGACATGACCTTTCACCAACCTCAATATCCTTTCTTTGGATATATGACCCAATCTTTGATGCCATAAGAAAGCAGAACTATCATCATGCACATTATGTTTGTTACCTATACTATGCTCAACAAGAAATATGGAATCAGCATATATAGCATCAAGATTAAAACGGTACAAATCATCAATCAAAGTACCTATCATCATGCACATTATGTTTGTTACCTATACTATGCTCAACAAGAAATATGGAATCAGCATATATAGCATCAAGATTAAAACGGTACAAATCATCAATCAAAGTACCAGATCCATAATAGTACGAATGTCTATACAATGAAAATGCACCGTTTCCAATCTTAAGGTTAAATCCTTCTTCATCCAACTTTGCAACAGAAACTAAATTTTTAGCACATTCAGGAACATAGAGACACCTTTCTAGATCCAGATGACACTTAGTGTCCAAGATCAATCTGTACGTCCCAATTCCTTCTATTCATGCCTTTATTCTGTTTCCCATATAAAGGAACTTCTCAATTCTTGCTATGGGCTGGATTGAAAGGAATCTCTGCATAATATGTGACACATGAATAGTAGCTCCACAGTCTAACCACCAAGTATTGTTGGGCACTTCTTGAAGTGACCCATCCTTTTGCAGAAGAAGCATTTTTTATCCTTTTGGATCTGACCTCCAGTGAATTTTATAGAGGCTTTGTCCTTCTTCTTATTTTTCTTATATGGTTTAGACTTACTACCACTAGCATTATTACGAACAATGAGATGAATAGAGTGATCCTTCATCTTCTTTAATCTCCCTTCCTCCTGAACTAACATGGCCTTAATTTCCTGAAAGTTCCATTTCTCTTTAATAGTGTTATAATTTACTTGGAACTGGCCAAATTCAGGAGGCAGTGAGTTTATGATGAATTGAACCAAAAAGGATTTACTCACATCCATACCCATTGTTTTCAACCTTGCTGCTAGATTAGTCATACTAGTCACATGATCATGAATGGGTTGTGACCAATCAAATTTCTTGGTTGTCAGCTCACTCATTAGGGTTCTTACGATGGATTTATCAGTTATATCTGATTGAGAGTATTCCTTAATTCTCATCATAAATTCCCTCGCATTTTCTGTTTTAAACATCGATGGCTTTACATTTTTAGCTATCGTCATCCGCATCAAATTCAAACTCAACCTATTGGACCGTACCCAAGCCTCATGAAGAGACTTATCATATTCTGTACTAGTCCCAGTAATGGCTGCAGGCTTTTCATCCAAAATGACTGCTAAGTCTAAGCCCAAAACACCTAAATGAAACTGAATATGCTCAGACCATTTTGTATAGTTCAGCCCATTGAATTTGATCATCGAATTACCTAAGGAAAATACATTATTGGAAGTTGCAAACATAATTCAAATTTATACCTTAATGCTTTGAGTAAACTTTAATGGATTCAGATACATACACTACAAACTTTAATCATGTATTTAAGTTCACCTTTGAGTGATCCTTAAATACATAACTTTAATCAATAATGATGCTAATTTAAAATATACTTTAATAGATCAATCAATCATACTAGAGTTAACATGAATGTTATCTTTTGATATACAATCACGTTTACCCAGTATATCAATCAATCCCCTTTAGTGTCATTAATTACAAGCAATGATCTATCTTTGGATGATCTTCTAGCTTCATAATTAATAACCACAATTGTTCATTTTAAAACCGTGCAACATTTTATTAGCATTCAAAGAAATGAACAATTTGAAATTTACAATCAACTATTCAAATTCTTTCGAACCAGACCACTTTGGTGACTAACAAACTTTCAATATTTGATTCATGTTGATGTAATCTCAATAAACTTTAAAAAAATCTTCAATTATGAAGATTTAAATTTTTCATTATGTGGGAGTTAACATCGTCCAACACGCGTCAGCGTACTGTTCCAGTAATCGGTCCCCTTTACATGGCGGCATCCATTCGGAAAATTTCTTCTCCACCACTGGTCGAGGACCCGCAGCACCACCATACTGTACGCAACACAACCCACGTGCTCCCTCCGACCAGGGACCCACGGTGGTAGCACCACCATATTGTGGGCGTTGCCCATGTGCTGCCTCCTTCGACGAACCCATGGTGGCAGCGCCACCGTACTGTGGGCGTCACCCGCGTGCTGCCTTCGGACCCATGCTCGACCCGGGTCACTGGCTATAGCGGGAGCGGACGCTTGCAGAGAATCCTTCCTCCACCGGTTCGGATCTCGGAGTTCCCAGAAGCACAGCGCTCACCGGAAGCCCTTCCACCAGCGACTCGGGTTCCGCCGTATCCAGACTATTTCGGGTCTCCCACCAGAAACACAGCCTTCATCGGAGCCGTTCCGCCGTACCCAACAGATCCGATTCGGATCCCCGCCATACTGGAACCACAGCCCTCATTGGAAAGCTGTTCCTTTATACCCGGATCGATTCGGGTCTCCAGCCGTGCCCCGAAAGCACAGCTCTGACCAGATCTAGAGTAGTGAAACGGCAACACCAGATCCAGACCGATCCGTGTCTTCAGCCATTCCCAGAACCTCAGCCTCGTCGGGATGCCGTTCCACCATACCCAGATCCGTTCGGGTCTGGCGGTTGTACCCAGAAGCACAACCTTCACGGTGAGGCTGATCCGCCATACTCAGATCCGTTCGGGTCCGGCGGCTGTATAGTTTCCAGTGGCCAACCTTTCCTTTTTTCCTTTCGATGCCGGCCATTTTGGCGATGCAAATTCTCCATGGCCGTCGTTTCCCCTTTCAACGCCGGTCATCGTTGTTCATTAAGCGCAACAAGTAAAAAAACGTAAAGAATAGAAATTGTTTATGCACCCCACTGTACGGCCCAAATAAAAGGAAAATACGTTTCAAATAAATAAAAGTAAAATAAATTGCAATATTCGCTGAACATGCTCTGATGCTGAACTTTTCTAGAATTTCTCTTTATGAAATTTCTACTAGCAATAAAACTATAATGAAATCAACATACCGTTATCCATTATGCGGATGTCCCGAAGAAGAAAATCCTTCCTTTTTTTTGTTCCCGAACGTTTTTCCCTTTTCTCCTATTCTTCCCTTTCGTTTCTTTTTATTTTCTCTCTGATGGTTGAGAACAGGAAAAAGTCCGTAATAGTATATATATACATTATTCTTTTCCTGTAACTGTTATCTTAAATATGAAGATCCTCCCTTTCTGTAATAGTTAAGATACTCATGACCCAAATTACTGTTATACCTCCTTTTATTTTGAGTCATACTTTAAATAATAAAAGTCACTCATGTTAATTAATTTAACACAATTTACTACAGAAGTTGATGGATGATGATTGTCGTCCAATAAGAGATTTAAAATTTTAAAATTAATTTTTTTAAAATTATAAAAATATTATAATATTACATAATATAATATATATTAATATTTTTATTAAATATTTAAATTAATTTTATATATTTTTTAATTATTAAAATAATTTTTACTTTTGATGTATATGTAGTCATTAGAAATATTTCTATACGTAATTTGACAGAAATAACAGCGCGTAGTTGACAAAGTTGTCCCCATCCTATCCCATCCATCAGGACGGAAGAAATATCAAGTAACAAACATTATTAAAAAAAAGAAAATAAAAGGAGGAAACTTGTGGTCCGAGTTGAGATAAAAATGAGAAATGCTAACCAAAATTACGTGCCTGCCGGTTAGGCATATGCTCTATTGACGCTTTTTCTAAAATTTTATTTAACAGTATAATTTCTTACTTGTCATTTTGCAGAAATAATTGCTGGCAGACGACAAGTTCTTGTAACCATCAAGAAAAGTAAACAGAAAAACGAAAGAAAAAGCCAAAAATAGTAATCTGGGTGAGGAGGAACCGAAGAAAAATGAAATATGCGAAGGGCAATTTAAATACAGTGATCGTCTTCCAATGACCATAGTAAGTGTTATTTCCAGTACACTTTGGTGTTTTTTTGTTTTTTTTTTTTGACAAAAATGGAAGATACTAATGGCAATTTACTACAGAAGCTGATAGGTGATGATCGTCTTCCAATGACAAATTTAAAATTTTAAAATTAATTTTTAAAAATTATAAAAATATTATAATAACACATAATATAATATATATTAATATTTTTATTAAATATTTAAATTAATTTTTATATATCTTTTTTAATTATTGAAATAATTTTTATTTTTCATATATATAGAAATATTTTTATACGTAGGTTTTGACAGAAATAACAGCGCGTAGCTGACAAAATCGTCCCCATCCCGTCCCACCACGAGGAAAGAAATGTCAAGTAACAAACATTTAAAAAAAAAAAAGAAAAAAAAGAGGAAGCTTGTGGTCCGAGTTGAGACAAAAATGAGAAATGCTACGACAACCGTGTGGGTCATTGTCTATTTTATTTTTTAATTTTATTTAACAGTTTAATTTTTTTATTATCATTTATGAAAAAAAGAAAAACATAAGAAATATTTTACAATGACGCCGACAAGAATTGTAATCCCACACAATATAACGAACCGATCTGCTTCAATGGACTCATTATTGTTCGTAACAGTAAACTCTACATTTGTTAATTCTTATGCGGCGAGGAAGGAAAGCAGTTAGACAATTTGTTAATACGGCTTCTTGACCATCTTCAAAATATGAAACTAAAACTTAATTACTCCGGTGGGTCAAAGTGTTCGCGAACAAAGTCAAGAGATTATGTGAGATTTAACACTTTAAATTTTTAATTTTCTTTCCCTTTTAATATTTAATAGTTAATTATTAATTATTTATATATTAAAAAATTATTATTTTTATAATTTTAATATAAAAAAATAATTAACTCATTATAAAATTTAATAAAAAAATTAGATAAAAATGAGTTAATATTAGTAGTAATTATTAGTGTCATGAAACGATCAGGATTCGACGACCTGTTCGTGCCTAGGCTTAAAAGCCCCACGTCGTGCCAAATTCCAAAAAATCTCCACGCGAAATTTTTTTTTTCTTTTAATATAACTCGTCCATAATTTTATATTATGTAATAAATAAAGTTTATTTAAAATAAAAAGACAATAAAATAATTTCATATAATATATAAAATTATAAATAAATAATATTTAAAAAATAAATATAATAAATACCTTGAGAATATTTTTGTTTTAACAGATTCTTTTCTCCATTTGTTTCAAATATGGTTTTTGTTTTCCTCTATATGAATTTTTTTAAAAAAAAAATATTTTATAAATATGTTAATTATGAATTGATATCAAAAGGTATTTATTGATATATTTATTCACTTCTTTTATAAATAAAATTGAATATTTATGAATGAACTCGTGGAGTTCGAACAAATGCCAAAAACAGAAAACAAAATCACGCCGATCATCAACCAAAACTACAGCCCAAGTGGCGGAGGGTTGGTCCCTTTAGGCAGAGGCAATGTATGTAATGTCTGTCTTGGCAATTGCCGCCTCCTGCTCTGCAGTAACCTTCTTGACTACCTTGACTACCTTGACTACCTTGAGTTATCCAACAACAATCTCAGTGGTATGCTTCCTAAATGTGTGGAGAGTTTAAGTGCCACGCTTGAAGTACTGTTTCTTGATGGCAATAATTTTCACGGTAGAATTCCTCCCATGGATCCAAATGCCTGCAAGTTGAAGGCGCTTAGTCTGGGACGCAATCAATTAGAAGGGCAGATACCAAGATCATTGGCAAATTGCAAAAGGCTAGAGATTATAGATCTCGGGAACAACCAAATAAGCGATACTTTCCCCATTTGGTTGGCAGTGCTTCAGCGGTTGAAAGTTCTTGTTCTCCGGTCCAATCGATTCAATGGCAAACTCGGTGGTCCAGAATCGGAATCCAGTTTCCCCATGTTGCGCATAGTTGATCTCTCTCTGAATAATTTTTCAGGTCAATTGCCAACGCAGCTTTTTTCGACTTGGAATGCAATGAAGATAGTGAATGCAAGTCAATTAGCTTACATGCATACATCCTGGACGCTGTCATTGGGAGGCTTACTCTACGTTGACGAAGACTTTTTATACGAAATTCCCTAAATAACAAAGGAAGGAAAATGCAATATGACGAGATTTTAGAGTTCTGCGTCGCCATGGACCTCTCGGGTAATCTTTTTACGGGGGAGATTCCAACATCTATTGGGAACCTTTACGGGCTTCATATGCTGAATCTTTCTAACAATGTTCTCAACGGCAGCATTCCGACATTCTTAGGGAATCTTAAGCAGCTCGAGTCGTTAGACCTTTCTCGGAACAAACTCACAGGGGAGATTCCTCAGCAACTAGTGCAACTGAACTTCCTTTCTGCCTTCAACGTGTCTGAAAACAACCTGACGGGACCTATACCGCAAGGGAAGCAGTTTGACACATTTGAAAATAGTTCGTATGAGGGAAACTCTGGCTTATGCGGGAACCGTTTGTCAAGGAAATGCGGAAAGTCGGAGGCTTTGCCGCCGATGACTTCAAGGGCCGAAGAAAAAGAAGAGACGAGATCTTCATTTGAGTTTGGATGGAGGCCAGTTGTGATTGGGTATGCCGGCGGGCTCTTGGTTGGATTGATGGTCGGGCACGTCGTGTTTTCGTGGAAATATGAATGGTTTATGAGAACTTTCAGGATCAGCCCACAAAGACAGACGAGGAGAAAGAGGAGGAGAAATGGATTCCTTTCAAGAAATTAATCCCCACCGTTGTTTTCATCATGTGTTTGTTTGATGCAGCACACTTTTTGCCCTTACGTTAATAAAATCTTGTTCAAAATAGGAAAAAGAAACCAAAAGCGTAGCATAAAAGGTGTCATCAAATTAAAACTTAATTACTCCGGTCTGTCAAAGTGGTCACCAACATTTTTTTTACGAAGCCAAGAGATTATGTGAGATTTAACACTTTAAACCTTTAATTTTCTTCTCTTCTAATATTTAATAGTTAATTACTAATTATTTGCATATTAAAAAAATTATCATTTTTATAATTCAAAGGTAAAAAAAATGTTAATTAATCATAAAATTTAATAAAAAAAGTTAAGTAAAAACGAGTTAATATTATTAAATTTTAATTATTAGTACGATGAATTATGCATTAATCATATAATTAATAATTAAAATTAAGTGGTATAAATTTGTATTTAATGTTACACTTAACTTACTTATTTTTTTAATAAAATTTAATTAGTATTTGAATTAGTTAAATTTTTAAATTTATATTCAAATCTCATTTAGTGCAAATAAAAGAAAATAAATTCAATCTGAATTATAGATTGAGTCGTGTGAATAAAAAATTATTTATTAATATATATTACCTATTTAATAAACTAGACTATCATAATAAAATATTATTTACTATTATATAATTTTTTATTATGATATATTATATAAATTAATGAATTATATATATATATATAGAAAAATATATTATTTGTATATAGAATTTAGAAATATAAAATAAATATACAATAGAATTTTATAATGAAATGTAATCCCTATTTTTTTTATAATAGCCTTTATTTATCTTTTATTTTTTACTTTTTTGTTACTTTTTTATTTTAATTTAATTAAATTTATTAGTCAATTCATGCCCATAATATCTCAAATAAGAAAAAAAGAAAAAAAATATCATACGAATCACTCAAAAAATTCAATCTTTATTTTGTTTTGGTCGAACTAGATTTTAATATTTTAAAACTAGTTATGCAAAAACCCTCTCTTTATAGCTAAATGTCAAGAAAAAACTTCTTGATCTAATGCACGAATAAAGAATGTGTGCCTTTATAGGGTTAATCCATACCACAGTGTTGACCATTTTTCCTAGTTTTGCAGCGATGGTTCAAGCTTATATGCTAACTCAGGATTGTGGTGACCTAGCATTTACCATAAGATTTCATAATTGAAAACAAGCCCCCACTATGGTTCTTCCATATTAAATGAAAATAAAACTTGAATTGTGCCAATTCCTTTTGAGATGCAAATTTATATACAATTTGGATTGAGAAAATTTTATGACTAGTATCTAAATTAAGTCCAGGCTACGAGGGTCATGACCCTGAACAAACTAAAAACAAGTCTCCCTAACATCTTCTGGGAATTGATGGGATTCTAAAAGTGCTTCAGTTCAGGCCTTTGAAGCTGTTCAAGCCCACAGCAAGGCAGCATTTGGTTGTAAAGCATTCGAGGACTCAACAAACTAAATCGCTTGGAACTTGGAAATGCAAACCACATATACTTATTGAAGAGAGATGTATTCCACAAAGCAATTTCTTTGTTATACATAACAACTTAATTATTCGTTGGTTACATCAATTGGACACATTTAAAGATTTACAAAGTAACCAAAATACATTATACATTAACAAAATGAAGTATTCATTTATTGCTATTGAAGTTGTTATGTTTCTCATGCTGCCACTTCAGCTTTTTGGTTCTTCTTCTCCTTTGATTTTGAGAACTTGAACAATGAAGAAGCTAGGTCTCACAAAAGTGTCCCTTGAAGCTTTTATGTCTTTAACCATGGTATGAGAAATTGAAGAATTATTAGAATTACTTATATTTAGGAGATTTTCAATTATTAAGTACAACAAATCTTGCTCTTTGCATAATGAAAATTACTTGCCTTTGAAAAATATTTCACCTAAATTTAGAGCTTTTGATTCATTGATGTTAATCATAAGAAAAGTAATAATATATATATATATATATATTTGGATATTGTTATTTTGAATTTGAATCTAAACATACCATACCTGGTTGCTTTCTTATACTCTTTTAACTTCAATATTTTAGAAAATTCCATCCTATTTACATGAAAAAAAATTGAAAGTTAAAAAAGAAAAAGACAAATTGAATAGAGAATAAATTCAAGTGAAATTTTGAAAGTAATTTTTAGAAATAATAAATCTTGTTATAGAATAAACTTTACATGATTACAAATTTCCGTCAAAGAAAAAAAAGCCACTATAAAATGTCCCTTGATAACTATAAAAACAAGCCAATTTTTTCTGATCTTACATCTTTTAATGCTGGGCTTGTAATTGCACTCCCTAGAATCAGCGGTGTCATGACAAGAATCCTTATTATGGGAACTGCTGCTTCAAGATGATTTGGTGTCTTGACAACCAAGAACCAAAAGGACCGTCCATTTTTTATGAAGAAAATTGATGTTTCTTTGACTGGAATGACAACCCAATCATCTATCATAAGCATTTCTTTTCCTCAAGTCCAACAAAACATCCAGAGCCTAACTAATCAACTTGAAGGTGCTTTTTGTGGCAACCGACTTGTTCTTGTCCAAATGAACCATAAGGGCTTGCAGTGTTTCTTGATCAAGGCCATGTCTATGCTAGAGAAAGCATGGTGACAACCTATAAGTCTGATGGCCAAGGCTTGGTACCAAGTGGCTGACGATAACACTCCCTTGTGAATCATGTAGGTAGCGAGATAGCCTTTGATGCCTTGCAATTTAAGGTTGTACTCCATGGTTGACATTGTATGTGTTGTTCTCACAGCGTTGTATGAGTTGTAATTGTTATCAACCAGATTTAAGTGTGCAAGCAGAAGTGGGTCATATCTTAGGAATTACAGGATAAGACTAGAATGTCAAATAACTTTGTAAAATGATCTCCTTGGAGTGAACTTGTAGAGGGAGTTTAACATTTTTGGAAGATGGGTAGTTACGAGGGCAGTTTCTTTTGTACATTTTTAACTGTTCATGGGCAATCCTAGCCGTTCATTCAAGCATTCAAAGGATGAGATTTCAATAGAAAGAAAAGAGCGAGAAAAATAAATTAAAAATGAGGATAATGCTGAATTTTGAATGGAACAGTAATATGAAGCCACATGGAGGGGCAAGAAAGGAAATCCGCTACAACTACAGTAAGCTTTACTAAGGTTTTCATAAAAGGGAGATTTATCTCTTTTTGGGGCACCGCTGTAAGAGAGGAAATTAGAGACGTGAGACCAGCAAAGCCAAAAATGGGTGAGACCAGACCTAAAAGACGTAAGATGGTGAGAGCAGACCAAGACCAGCAAAGCCAGAAACGTGAGATAGTAAAAGAAGACCAGAAACGTGCAACGGTGAAGGAGACTAGAAACGTGCTACGGTGAAAGCAGACCTGGAAACGTGCGACAGTGAGAGCATACCAGAAATGTGCGACGATGTGAGCAGACATGGAAATGTGCAACGGTGAGAGCAGACCAGAAACGTGCGACGGTGTAAGCAGGCCAGAAACGTGCGACGATGTGAGCAGACCAGAAACATGCGACGATGAGAGCAAACCAGAAACATGCGATGATGAGAGCAAACCAGAAATGTGCAACAGTGAGAACAAACTAGAAACATGCAACGGTGAAAGCAGACCAAAAACGTGCGACGGGGTGTGAAAGACCAGAATCGTGGGAGACCAGAAAAGGGTGAAACACCATGAGACTAGGTGAGGCGTGAGACCAGGTGAGGTGTGAGACTAGGTGAGATGTGAGACCAGGTGAGGCGTGAGACCAAGTGAGACGTAAGACCAAGTGAGGCGTGAGACCAAAAATTGGTGAGACCAAAAAAGGGTGAAACACGTGAGACCAGAGGAGACGTGAGACCAGAAACTGGTGAGACCAAAAAAGGGTGAAACAAGTGAGACCAGAAACGCGTGACACCAAAACACACCGAAAGACCAGAATTAGTGAGACCAGAAAAGGCTAAAATGGGTGACACCAAAACATACCAGAAGACCAGAATTGGTGAGACCAGAAAAGGGTGAAATGTGTGACATCAGAACACACCGTGAGACCCAAAATCGGTCAGAAAAGGGGGAAATAGTGAGACGGTGAGACCAGGAAACGGGTGAGACCATGAGACGGTGAGACTAGGAGTTGTGTGGGACAACTTAGAGAAGAAATTCAGTGAAGCATTTAAGAGAACTCAATGAATTTTCAGATTTCTTCAAGATAAGTTAAAGAGTGTTTTGGTGATCTTTCAAGTAGCAATGAAGCAGCCTATTCAAATCAAACAGAGGTAAGACAAGCTAGAAAAAAAAGTAGACATAGTAAGCAACACTCTTTGTATTGTACTTGCTTTGTATTTACAATAGTGAAAGGAGCAAAAGATTAAGACATCCATTGTAACTACATTGCAATCATAGGGAATACCACACTGGTATTCTCAAGTATAGTGGATTGTCTCAGTAGAAGAAGAATCTCTACCACCATGGAGTACGTCACATTGACAGAACCACGTAAATCTCTTGTGTCTTTACTTTGAATTTACATTCTGTGTTTTGCATTGAGTTGTGAATGCAGCTAAAGAATCATCAAACCCATAACCTAAAAGAAAATCTAATCAAGAACAACCAATCCGTTTAATAGGCAAGGTGTCTGAAGGGTAACTTTGGGGACTATTATGATTAGTAAGTAACAATAGATCAACCTTAGTTGAATCTGAGAAAGAGTTCATTTAATTTGAAGTTGTTCACCTATCAATTAAAAAGGGGGTAATACTGATTCACCCCCCTCTCAGTATTACAGACTAGTAGATCCTAGGGTGAAGTTGGGAATTTCAATTGGTATCAGAGCCAAGTTCGCCAGTTTAAAGCTTAACAACTTGGTGTACTAGTTTGAAGGGTTTCAGAAGTTTTAACTTGTTTAGCATACTGAGAAATGGATGCCAGTACCAGCACCAACACTACTTACAGCAAGAAGATTCCAATCTTCAACGGAACCAACTATCATATATGGAGAGTGAGAATGCAGGTAGTATTTGCAACCATGGGCATGAACGTGGTGAAATCTGTACATGAGGGTTTTGTGCCCCCAGAAGAAAGTAAAGATTTAACCCCAGAAGAATTAAGGCAATTTAAGATAAATGGGAAGGCCTCAAACATCATCATTTTAGCATTAACAGTTGCTGAATATACTAAAGTTATGGACTGCAAATTTGCTAAAGAGATATGGGACAGATTATAGAAGGTCTATGAAGGTGATGGCAGAATGAAAGAGGCCAATCTTTAAGTTTGCAAGGGGAGATATGAATCTCTTAGAATGCAGAAAAATGAGACAGTCCAAGAGTTCTTCACCAGCGTTATTGATGCTATAAACGATCTTAAAAGTCATGGGAAGAACAAGAATGACTCATCTATTGTGAAGAAAATTCTGAGAATTCTGCCTAAGAGGTTTGCCTCAAAGGTGGTAGCCATAGAGGAGAGTAGAGATCTCAATTTTATGTCTTTGCATGATCTCCAATGCAATCTCATTACATATGAGATGAGAATAAAGTCAACTGAAAGCTCCTCAACATCAAAGCTATCAAAGGAGGCAACTTTCAAAGCTATGAGACACTTGAAGATAAGAGAAGAGGAAGAATTATCTAGTAAGAATGATGATGATGATAAGGAAGAAAGTGAAGGTGAAGTGTTGGCTTACTTCATAAGGAAATTCAAAAGGGGGTCTAAGAAGGGAAAAGGACACTTGTCCTTGAGATGTTATCGTTGTGGGCAGACTGGACACTTTGCTTCTCAATGCAAAGTGAAACTTAATGATGAAGATGAGGATGGTAATGATAAGTAGAATTCAAAATAGAGAAGACCATCATCTAAATCAAAGAAGTCCAGCAAGAAGACTGTCAACCCACAGAAGAAGAAGAGAGGCTCATTTAAGAGTTATGTGAGTCAGACAAAAGAAGCTAATGAGGAGGAAGATGAAGACTTATCAGATGAGCATGCCTTTATGGCATCAGCTCAATGTGGTAGTTCAACCTCTGAAGAGGAAGAGGAGGTTGATAAAGGAGAACCAGATCTTGAAGCTGAGTTAGAAGTAGCTTTAAAGGAGATAATTAGAAGAGGCAGAACCATAAGAAGGTTAGAGGCTCATATAAAACAAGTTAAAGCAAACTTTGAGGAAGCAGAAAGTCAAAAAGATGAAATAAGGCCTGAACATATTGACTTGAAGAGAAGATTTGAAGAACAAATCAGAATATGTGAAGACCTTACAATAGAGCTTAGATCAAGGACTTCAAAAATTAAAGAAATGGAGATAGAGTTGCTGAGACTTCAGTAACAACTCAAAAGGAGTGAAGAGAACTTGCAGAAGTTTGAAATGATAGGAGAAACAAGCTCTGCAAGAGAAAAGAAGAATGAAAAGAAAGTACAACAATCTGAGGCTACATTGCCTAAAGATAATGAGACTTTGCCACAAAAGTTGAAAGAGAAGGCTGTGACTTAGGAGAAGATAGCTGAAAATAAAGAAGATTTGAAGAAGCAACCTAGGGTTGCAAACAAAAATGAAGAAAAGAAAGTCAGCCAGCAAAGGGCTACGGCTGAATAGAATAAGGAGAAGAAGGTGACTGAAATGAAAGCCACACAAGCAAAGAAGCCTGCAACTTTGCCTACACAGCAAGTAATGAACAAAAGAAAACAAGTTGTGATTAGACCCAATAAGAGGCAATTTCAAGGTCACTGCCTTTATTGTGGTATTTGGGGTCATAAGGCAAGTAAATGTTGGTGGAGAAGGCCAACATACGTCTCTAACTTCAGAAGATTCGATGCTGCATATAGGGGGAGACAATGCAAAATTCAGAAGAGAACACCTGTCATGAGTTCTTGCACATACTGTAAAAAGCAAGGACACACTGACAAGGATTATTGGTGGAAGCCCAAACCAGTCGCTTCAAAGAACCAATTTGCTATATTAGTAGACTTGGAACAGTGTGAAAGGTGCGGGTAGGATGGCCATAATGCCAAGAGATGCATGACACTTCTCCTTGAGCAAGAGAAGGCACTCGATGGCACAGTGAAAACAATTGGTATAGTCAAAGCTGAGAAAAAGGAGAAAGTTGTCTTTAAGCCAGTTCAAAAGAAGGAATATAAAGCTAAAAAGGAGGTGGCTAATATAGCTAAAATTGCACTAAAGGCTGACTACAAGGATAAGTAGTGGATCCTTGATAGTGGATGCACTTCACACATGATAGGAGACAAGAGTAAATTATCAAAGCTGAACAAGTCAAAAGAAGGCAGAGTCAAGTTTGGCAATGATGATTCACTCAACATCAGTGGTTAGGGGTCAGTAAATATTGGAAAAGGAAAGCTGAAAGATGTTCTGCACGTTGAAGGACTCAGATATAATCTAACATTTGTCAGCCAACTATGTAATGAAGACCATAAAGTGATATTCACAAAAACAAGTTGCCAAGTAAAGAGTAAAGAAGGCAATACTGTTGCAGCCGGGAAGAAAACAATTGGAAATTTATATGTGATTGATGAGGACAAGACAAACAGCTGTTTACTTACAAAAGAAGAAAAAAATCAACTCTGGCATAGGAGGTCGGGACACTTAACACAGAAGAACATAAGGAAGTTGACCACTACTCATGCAATCAGAGACATTCCAGACCTCAAGAGAGAGAAGGAATATGTCTGCCCAGCATGATCTAAAGGAAAACATGTCAGAAAGCAGTATAAGACCAAAGAGTTTAGTTCTGAAGCAGTGCTTGACATTGTACATACTGATTTGTGTGGGCCGATGAGAACAAAAGTGTTGAATGGTGAGAGATACTTCATCTTGTTTGTTAATGATTATTCCAGAAGGACTTGCATCATGCACCTCAAACACAAGTCAGAAGTCTTGAAATGCTTCAAAAGATATAGAAGATTGGCTGAAAATGAGAGTGGAAAGAAGATCAAAGTATTGAGGTCAAATCAAGGCACTGAATTCACAAATGAAGCTTTTGAAGATTACCTTGAGAAGCATGGAATTCACCATCAAATGGCAGCAGCAAGAACACCTCAATAGAACGGGGTGATAGAGAGGAAAAATAGAGCTGTGGTTAAAATGGCAAGAACTCTACTGTTGGAATCCAAGCTTCACATAAGATTTTGGACAGAAGCAATATTTACAGCCATGCACCTACTGAACAAAGTTTTACTAAGGCCTAATACTGATAAGACTCCATATGAGAGCTATGGAGTGGAAAGAAGACAACAACCAAGTATCTTAGAATCTTTGACAGCCCATGTTTTGTGAAGAACAAGAAGCAAAACTTGGGAAAATTCAATGCTAGGTCAGATGAAGGCATCTTTGTGGGATACTTAGCAAAGACAAAAGCTTACAGAGTTTTTCTGCATAAACTGGGAAAAGTGGTCACATCCAGTGATGTGAGAATAGATGAGAACTAGAAAACAATGCATAATAGACAAGCTGAGGACAATGAAGAAGATGACTTTAAGATAGATGAAGAATCAGACCAACATGAAAAAAAGGGACAAGAAGTAAGTTCAGACTCAGAGAAGAGTGAGTTTGAAGATGAAGAAAGAGATCCTCTTGCAACTAAGACTGTGCAAGAGAGAAAGACAAAGAAAACATGGACCAATGCTCATTAAGGAAATTAGATCATAGGTGACCCATCAGCAAGAGTTACAACAAGAAGAAGAATTGTGGGAGCTACTGCTTTACTCTTACAAGTTGAACCTAAATTTGTTGAAGAGGCTACACAAGACAAAGCTTGGGTCAAAGCTATCAATGAGGAGCTGAATCAAATTGAGAAGAATGATACATGGGAACTGATTCTAAGACCCACTAACAAGAATGTCATAGGAACAAAATGGATGTTTAGAAATAAATATAATGAAGATGGCAAGGTGGTAAGGAACAAGGCTAGGCTGGTTTGCAAAGGCTACACTCAGATAGGAGTAAATGTTGATGAAACTTTTGCACCAGTGGCAAGGTTAGAAACTTTTAGAATGTTCCTAGCTTTGGCAGCACATAAGAGGTATAAAGTTTATCAGATGGATGTGAAATCAGCCTTTTTGAATGGGCTCCTGAAAGAAAAAATGTATATTGAACAACCCAATGGAATACAAATAAGTGAGGATGAGACACACGTGTGCAAGCTGAAGAAAGCCTTGTATGGCCTTAAACAAGCCCCAAGAGCATGGTATAGTAGGTTAGATGCGTATTTAAGAAGGTTGAACTTTAGAAGAGGAACAATTGATAATAACCTATATGTGTTCAACTCAGAAAAAGGCCAACTGATAACTATAGTATATGTAGATGACATCATCTTTGGAGGGGATCACTCTGAGCTATGCCAAGATTTTGCATAGAAGATGAGTGAGTAATTTGAGATGTCATTGATTGGAGAAATGACTTACTTTTTTGGATTATAGATAAAACAGTGTGAAGAAGGTATTTTTATTTCTTAGACAAAATATGTCAAAGAGATGCTGAAAAAGTTTGGCATAGAGGATTGCAAACCTGTTAGTACCCCTATGACATTGGGCTGCAAGTTAACAAAAGATCAGGAAGGAAGGAGTATAAGCCCTACAGAATACAAGAAGATGATAGGGAGCCTTATGTGCCTTACAGCATCAAGGCCTGATCTCATGCAAGCTATGTGCATTGCCAGCAGATTCCAAGCTGACCCTAAGGAATTTCATGTGTTGGCAGTGAAAAGAATCCTAAGATATCTCAAAAGGACACTGGAAATAGGTTTGTGGTATCTTGCCATGGATTCTATAAAACTATGAGTATACACCAATGCAGGCTGGGCAGGAAGTACAGATGACAAAAAATCAACCAGCGGTTGTAGCTTCTACTTAGGTTCAAAGTGTGTTGCATGGTTAAGTAGAAAGCAAAACAGTGTTGCTTTGAGCACAGCTGAGGCTGAGTATATGGTTGCTTATGCAACATGTACGCAAGTGATATGGATGCAAAGACAATTGGCAAACTTGGGTGTTGAAGTGAAGTTACCAGTGAGTGTACTTTGTGATAATCAAAGTGTAATTGATCTCAGCAAGATTCCAGTTCAACATTCAAGGAGCAAGCATATTGACATCTGGTATCACTTTATCAAGGATCAAGTGGAATAGGGTACAATTCAGTTGGAGTATGTTGGCACTAAAGATTAAATTTCAGATATTCTAACTAAACCTTTGTCCACATAGTTGTTTGAAAAGGACAGAATGAGTTTGTCTGTGCAAATACCTCCTCAAGCTTGAAGTTCAGGTGAATCCTTCATCTCTACTTTGCGGGTTTTCTAGATTTGTAATTGGTTGGCAAAGGGGGAGAGAAGCAACAATGCAAGGGGAGCTATTAAGGAAGGGGGAATGCATATTTAGGGGGAGTTGTAATTGCTATATAATGATTTTTGTTATGAGTGTTGCCAACAATTACAAAAGGGGAGATTGTTGTTTCCACAGCCTTGTATGAGTTGTAATTATTGTCAACCAGATTTAAGTGTGGAAGCAGAAGTGGATCATATCTCAGGAATTATAGGATAAGACTAGAATGTCAAATAACCTCGTAAAGTGATCTCCTTGGAGTGAACTTGTAAAGGGAGTTTAGCATTTCTGGAAGATAGGCAATTACGAGGGCAGTTTCTTTTGTACATTTTTAACTGTTCATGGGCAATCCTGGTCGTTCATTCAAGCATTCAAAGGATGAGATTTCAGTAGAAAGAAAAGAGCAATAAAAAAAAATTAAGAAGGAGGATAATGCTGAATTTTGAATGGAACAATAATATGAAGCCACATGGAGGGGCAAGAAAGGAAATCTGCCGCAGCTACAGTAAGTCTTACTAGATTTTCATAGAAGGGAGTATATAAACCAAGATTTATCTCTTTTTGGGGCACCATCGTAAAAGAGGAAATTAGAGACGTGAGACCAGCAAAGCCAGAAACGGGTGAGACCAGACCTAGAAGACATGAGACGATGTGAGTAGACCAAGACCAGCAAAGCCAGAAACGTGAGATAGTGAAAGGAGACTCAAAACGTGCAACAGTGAAAAAAGACCAGAAACGTGCGATGATGAAAGCAAACCTGGAAACGTGCGACGGTGAGAGCAAACCAGAAACGTGCGATGGTGTGAGCAGACCTAGAAACAGGTGACGGTGAAAGCAGACTAGAAATGTACGACGATGACGGTGAGAGCAAATCAGAAACATGTGACAGGGCGTGACATACTAGAAACATGGAAGACCAAAAAAGGGTGAAACACCGTGAGACCAAGTGAGACGTGAGACTAGATGAGACGTGAGACTAGGTGAGACATAAGACTAGGTGAGGCGTGAGACCAGGTGAGGCGTGAGACCAGGTGAGGCGTGAGACCAGAGGAGACGTGAGACCAGAAAAGGGTGAAACGCGTGAGACCAGAAATGGGTGACACTAGAACACACCGAAAGACCAGAATTGGTGAGACTAGAAAAGGGTGAAACGGGTGACACTAGAACACACCGGAAGACCATAATTGGTGAGACCAAAAAAGGGTGAAACGGGTGACATCAGAACACTCCGAAAGATCAGAATTGGTGAGACCAGAAAAGGGTGAAACATGTGACATCAGAACACACCGTGAGACCCAGAATCGATCAGAAAAGGGTGAAACGGTGAGACAATGAGACGGTGAGACCAAGAGACAAGTGAGACCGTGAGACAGTGAGACCAGGAGTTGTGTGAGACAACCTAGACAAGAAATTTGGTGAAGCATTTGAGAGAACTCAACGAATTTCCAGATTTTTTCAAGAGAGATTAGAGAGTGTTTTGGTGATCTTCCAAGTGGCAGTGAAGCAACCTATTCAGATCAAACAGAGGCAAGACAAGTTAGAAGAAGAGTAGACACAATAAGTGACACTTTTTGTATTGTGCTTGCTTTGTATTTGCAATAATGAAAGGAGCAAAAGATTAAGACATCCATTGTAACTACATTGCAATCATAGGGAATACCACACTGGTATTCTCAAGTATAGTGGATTGTCTCGGTAAAGGAAGAATCTCTACCACCGTGGAGTACGTCACATTGACGGAACCACATAAATCTCTTGTGTCCTTACTTTGAATTTACATTCTGTGTTTTGAATTAAGTTGTGAATGCAGCTAAAGAATAATCAAACCCATAACCTAAAAGAAGACCTAATCAAGAACAACCAATCCATTTAATAGGCAAGGTGTCTGAAAGGTAACTTTGAGAACTATTGTGATTAGTAGGTAATAATAGATCTACCTTAGTTGAATCAGAGAAAGAGTTCATTTCTGAGAAGAGTTTGAAGTTGTTCACCTATCAATTAAAAAGGGGATATCACCCCCCTCTCAATATTACAGACTAGTAGATCCTAGGGTGAAGTTGGGAACTTCAGTATGCTTAAGAGCCATATCAATGTCACCATGGCTGAAGCTTTCTTTAGCCAATTCTCTTACCTCTCTTGTTTTATCACCTTCTGTGTCACCATCATACCATTTATCATGTTGGGGCATATCACTTGGTTGGGCATTAAGTTTTTAATATGTCATACTTTCCTACTCAATCACATTCTCTCCTTCTACTTGTTTCTTTTGTTTAACATAATTAACAGTAAAATGTTCATAAGATTATGTAACTATTTCATTTACTTCTTCATCAAGTGACTAAGTGTCGTACGGATTAACACAATCCAAGTCTAACTCCATGATAGATGTTATTAGAGCAAAAGTTGAATCCTAGGTACAACTTAGTTATTACTTAAGTTACGAGTATGATAATTAAGGAAGGAATTGTTGTTGCTGTAATTGAGGAGCAACAAATTAAGCAGCAAGCTTGTAAGTGAGAAAAGCAGCATGCTTCAGCCAAATGTGGGAAGTTCAAGTCTTTAACAAAAGAACCCATAGAGTCTCGTGTTACTGGCTCGGAAATGAGTATCATGGATGTGAGTTTTGTAGTGGGAGAACTCAACAATCAAATTGATAATTTGATCTATGAGAATGCTGAAATTATTAGGGCTACCAAGTCCATGATTGGAGAGTTCAGCCATACCTTCAAGGGAGAACTAGACTTCTTTAATTAAGAGCTGCTTGATCTACAAAAGTTCATTGAAAGAGAGATTCACAACCTTCATAGAGAGATAGGGTTGCTCTATCAAAGCAATCCACTTTCAATAAGTACAGTTACAACTAGTAGCACTACTACTATGCATGGTTTGAAGGTCTTTAAACTTACCAATGCCACTGATGTGGAGAACTTTCTTTTTGATGTTTTTTAAACCACAAATCCTTGTAACTAAATAAGGAGTGTCATTAGCTAGAAATGAAGAGACAACCTCATTATTAAGGAATTCAACCATCAAATATTAGCATAAAAAGCTAATGAAGATCATTAACTTCTTTATTTGATAAAATTTAATGGATTTAAAGTATCAATGGTGGATAGACATGTTTGTTAAAATGAATATAATCATTATTGTGTATATAAAGTTAATTTCAAGATCATTTTGTGTATAAGAGTTCTTGTAACCAAAGGAAGAGCATTGCTAGTTAAAAATAAAGAGACAATCTTATTATTCATGAATTCTATTGTTAAATGCTTAACAAATGCTAATTAAGAATGTTGACTCCTTTGTTTGATGAAATTTGATAGATTCAAAGTATTAAGGGTGTACAAACATGTTTGTTGCAATGAATATAGTGAATGAAGTATGCATATAAAAATTAATTTCGAAATTATTTATTGTAAAATGTCCTTATAACCCAAAGAGGAGTATTGTTACCAATAAATGAAGAGATCATTTGATTATTGAGGAATTCAATTGTGAAATACTCGCATGAAAAGATAATCAAGATTATTGACCCTTTGGTTTGATGGATTTTAATAAATTTAGAGTATCAATGGTAATAAGCATGCTTGTTGTAGGAGAAGCAATACTAGTTAAAAGGAAGAGACAATCCCATTATTCATAAATTTTACCATTAAATGCTTACAATAAAAGCTAATTAATAATGTTAACTCCTTTATTTGATGGAATTTAGCAAATTTAGAGTATTAAGGGTGTATAAACATATTTGTTGCAATAAATATAATGGTTAAAGTATGCATATAAATTAATTTTAAAATTATTTCTTGTAAAATAGTCCTTGTAACAAAAAGAATACTGTTGTTAGCTATAAATGAAAAGACAATTTGATTATTAAGGAATTCAATTGTGAAATACTCATATAAAAATAATCAAGATCATTAATTCCTTTATTTGATGGATGTTAATGGATTTAGAGTGTTAATGGTATATAAACGTGCTTATGGTAGGAAAAATATCATTAGCTAAAAAGGAAGAGAGAGTCTTATGAATTCAACCATTAAATACTTGCAATAAAAGCTAATCAAGATTATTGACTTCTTTATTTGTTAAATATAAATAAAAAGACAATTTGATTATTAAGAAATTCAATTGTGAAATACTTACATAAAAAGATGATCAAGATCATTAACTCTTTTATTTGATGGATTTTAATGGATTTAAAGTATTAATGGTGTATAAACATGCTTGTTGTAGGAGAAGTATGCTAGCTAAAAAGGAAGAGATAGTTTCATTATTCGTAAATTCAACCATTAAATACTTGCAACAAAAGCTAATCAAGATCATTGATTTCTTTATTTATTAACTATAAATAAAAAGATAATTTGATTATTAAGAAATTCAATTGTGAAATACTCACATAAAAAGATGATCAAGATCATTAACTCTTTTATTTGCTAGATTATAATGGATTTAAAGTATTAATGGTGTAGAAACATGCTTATTGTAGGAGAAGTATCACTAGCTAAAAAGGAAGAAATAGTTTCATTATTCATAAATTCAACCATTAAATACTTGCCACAAAAGTTAATCAAGATCATTGACCCTTTGTTTAATAAAATTTAGTAGATTTAAAGTATTGACAGTGTATAAACATACTTGTTACAATTAATATAATGGTTAAAATATGCACAAAATTAAATTTCAAAATTATTTAGTGTAAAAGAGTTCTTATAACCAAGGGAGGAGCATCATTAGTTGGAAATTAAGATACAATCACACTTTTTGAGAATTCAACCACTAAATACTTGCATGACAAGCTAATTATGATCATTGACTCTTTTGTTTAATGAAATTCAACAAATTTATAATATTAATGATGTGTAGGCATGCTTGTCATAATGAATAAAATGGTTAATGTATGCACAAAAGTTAATTTCAAGATCATCTCATGTAAAAGAATACTTGTAACTAAAAGATGAGCATTATTAACTAGAAATCAAGTGACAATTATATTTTTTAAGAATTCAATGATTAAATATTCATATGACAAGCTAATCATGATCATAGGCTCGTTTGATTTATAAAATGCATTAAATTCATAGTATTGACGGTGTATAAATATATTTGTTACAATTAATATAAAGGTTGATGTATAAACAAAACTTAATTTTAAGATCATTTCTT